>LT552789.1:15477-33353 GCA_900079185.1 Absidia glauca
CATACTTTACACTGATTTTTTTGACAGCCAAATCCAGTACTTTCCACGGAAAGACCTTGAGATCCTTTTCAATGTTCCTGGGCTTTGGAGGAGGGTAGGCCATGATGCGCTTAAAAAAGTCCGCGCCCTTTGACTTGGTCTTGGCAAGGGTGACGGGGTGGAAGCCTTCGAGGTTGCGGCGTACACGGTTCTTTTCATCCACACTGAATCGTCGATCCATCAGGTATTCAAGGAGTTTCAGACATTCCACCGAGGTAAAGTACCAATTGTTGTTTTCGGGCCAGTAGATGCAGGACACTACTTCACCATCCATGGCATTTGTGGGCGTCGTGGGCTGGAAAGCACAGTGCGTCTGGTGGTCGTTGACTCTGGTACGGTTGAATTGGACAATGCGGCGTTGGGTATGGCGTTCGGCTGGAGTCCAGTCTTCAGTCATGCTGTCCAGGTCACCAAGGATACAGAGGCATGGTGGGGTGGGTTCTGGTGGCATGTGGCGACGGTGCTGTGGTGTCTCCCCACCTCGGACGGGTCGAAGATCATCTGTCAAAAGGGCCGTAAACCCGGCATTGGGGGAAGGTACGTCATTGTACAAAGAAGAGGTATCACTGATCGACGGTAATCTGGAGTGATAGCCAACCGGTTCGAATCCTTAAAAAAGGAGAAGGGTGAGTTTTGAGCCGCTTACTGTCATTTCCCCCCCAAACTTACGTTCATTGTAAATCGCCGCTGGAGAACATTGATAAAATGGAGGGGGTGAATGTTCCATACCAAGAGCGCTGTCCAATAGTTTTCGAGAGTGATCAAGGACAAAGTTGGTCATATACCAGGCCATCAACATGCCATCATTGGCGCATAGACAAACGTAGAGGGGGGCGACGGACGAGAGTTGCTGTAGTTGATGGGGCACGACTGCTATCAAACTTGTTGTAATATCGGACTGTAGACACTTGGTTTCCAGCATCGCACCGTTAAACATGATTCTGGGGACAAAGGGATTAAAAAGAATGGGCTCGAGCCACACCGTCACCACAGTTCCCACCGGGCTGCTGGTTGCACCGACTTTGACCACTCGCGGGGCGGGAATCAACATTTTTTCGACCGACAAAGGCATCATCTTGCCATCCATTTGTAAAGGTAGCGCTACAATTTGAATGATCCCATAAAAAAAACGTCAGTTTTCTACTCGAGAGTGAGCTCTTCTACCGTTATTACCGGGTCGCTGGAGTATGTCTACAGAGTCAGAAAGAACAGAAAAGCAAAAGGATCAGAACTAAGAGCACACTTGGTTTGACAGTTACCTTGTAGCTCGCACATATTTTCAGGGAGTGAAGGGTAGAGAGAAGAGAAGGGAAAGAATTAGAAAGTAACTGTTGCGTGCTCTTGTACCCGCCCTTTTCAAACTCCGCCGAGTCCTGGCCGCTTTGATTCATGCATGTAGGCGGCTGTTTCAAAAGCCCCCTCCCACGTTATATTACATCTCCTTCTTTTTGACAGCTGGTAACCTTAAAGCACATGTGGATTTTCTTGAGAAGAAAAGATAAAGAGAGAGAGAGAGGGGTTTTGGGTCAGCTGGGCAACGGAGTTTACACTACCCCAGGATTGGTCAAGGTCGCATGGCACATTCATTGGACAGTGCAACGTGATCGATCAGCATGATTTCCCAGTGTATATGAGCTGTCATCGATTACCATCTGATGTCATTTCGACGATGGTTATCTAAAAGTGTGATCCCTGATAAAACAACATGAAAGAAGATAGATAGATAAAGGAGATGCGCATAATGAAGTAAGATTTTTATTGATGCTGAGAGAGAGAGAGAGAGAAGACTATACTACGATAATTCTATCAGCCTGTTTTCCAAGTACAAACGATGGATGGATCTACACACCAGAGTGAGGTAGCCGGCACAAGGGGCATCCCGGCCAAACTTCCCATCATGGCGCTGCATCTGCCTCAGGGCGTTCAATTCGGTAGGCGGGACCAAGAGCGGGGTGTTGGTGCGTGGCGGCAATGGCTTGACGATGCTGTGTTGCTTGATGGCCTGGACAGGTAACTTGTACCTAAAATAATGGATGGGGGTATATGATAGATAGGTGGCGTGATGGCTGAGATAATACCAGTGTTCCTGCTGTTCCTGTTTATCCATTTCATAGATCCCCACACTTTTGGCGCGCAGCGAAGGGTTGTGAGCGAATCGAATACCACACAGTCGGACAGTATGGAATTGCTGGGTGGGGAAGATCAGGCGCACCAGATTTTTACCTTCACTACCCTCCTCCATCAAGATGCAGTCCAAGAGATTCAGTTCGGCGAGATCGCGGCATCGGTAAGAGACCATTTTCATAAAGGACGAAGAAAAGTTGACTTCCTCCATGACCAATCGTTTCAAAGGATGTGGGCGCCAGTGAGCCATGTCTTCGTCGACGGTGTCCAGCGATCCAAAATCCAGGTGCAGGGACTCCAAGTAGGCGCATTGATTTAAAATGAGCGTCATGTCGAATGATCCAAAACATAGGCGAGCTGATAGATGTAACCTGACCAAGGAAGGGGGGAGCCGGAAGACATAAGAGGAGGGTGATTCTTTACCTTCCCACCATAGTGAGTAGGAAGTAAGTTGTTGACTATGAGGGCCGAAATCCATACTGTAGCTCATCCCAAGATCCGCCAGCAAAGACCGCCTTGACAAGAGTGATTGGTAAAAGAGGGGATCCACGTGAAGATGGAAGAAGCGGACCGAAGTGAGTTGTGAGCATTGAGAGATGAGGCGCAATCCCACCGTGGTATCCAGACGACAGAGTGTTGATTCGCCATGGAAAGCCTTGTTCCACCATTCGAGGGTTTGTAACCGAGGGTACTTGGAACCAATGTAGTCAAACCATCCCGAGAGTCCGTCTTCGTTGTCCTCCAGGCACACTTCCTGTAGAATGAGTTGTTCGAGTGATGGTGCTGGAAGAATGGTGCTGCTGTTATCGATACGGAGACTATGCATCAAAGTGGGATGTACCAGTCGGAGTTGCTGGAGTTGAGGGCAAGACGCATGGATGGATTCGAGGTGATCAAGGGACAATTGGATTTCATCGATCGACAGGTATTCCAGGACAGGCGTACGATCCAGCAAAGAGATAATGTCTTGCGTCAACCCCGCGTCAAACATACACCGGAGCGTTAGACGAGTCAGCTGAGGCGTATTCTGGATCAAGATGGGCGTAATACAAGTGACCAATATGCACACCGACCTTAGACAGGGCCACCATGCTGCTGTTGTTGCTGTTGGACAAGGTGCGTCATTCTTGGAGATCGATTCCCAGTGAGCACGACCGTCAATCGTCAGTTGTTCTAGCTTGGGACAGATCGCTGGTAATTGTTCCATCTCTTCTTGACTGATGTCGCCGTCTTGTACTGTAAGGGTCCGAATAAAAAGAGACCGGTCGCCTATGGGGGTGGTGGAAATACAAGAGAAGAAGAGCTTGAAGTTGGGCGGGCCACAAAGATGAATGTCTTGATAAAGATGTTGCATAAATCGTAGATGCCAGCTGGTACAGACCACGCAGCATTCAGCTACAGTATGCTTGCTGGGACCAAGTGAGGAGCACACTAGTTGGAAGATTTCATAAGGAAGTAGATCAAGTGGCATTAGCGACAACAACAGAAAGAGAGAAGAAGAAGTGGAAAAAAGAATCAAATGCCGCCGCTCCCTTTATCTCAAACTAAAAAGGAGGTCAGCCAACGTGCGTGTGAATTTTCAGTTTGCACCACCCTTTACCGAATCCTACCAAGTCGTGATGATTGATAGTCTGCAGAAAAAGTGACTCTTACTGATAGAATAGTCTTCTGATGGTTGAGGGAAACCATGGAGATTCGCACGCCCACATACCGCATACTCTCAGACAACCTTTGTATAAAATTGGTTCCCTTGACAATGCCAACATTTTCAGACCCCGACAGCCGAAAAAGGTTATTTGTAGAGGCGGTCTTTTTAATATGGTAGGGCTGCAAATCTACCAACTGGCAAAGTCCAAAACTGAAATAATGTGAGGAATTGATTGCGTTCATCAATCAGGGTCAGAAGCCTGACTCAAAGAGACCTATGTTTCTTTCCCAACAGTGAAGCGTGAATAGGAAACAAGGGAACGAACGATGAAAAGCGTCGATATGAATGACCTTTAGGGATCAGCTTGAAAGAAACATGCATGAATGGCGGGGTCAGACATTGAAAAGGGATCCTCAAGAGAGCAGAAATGCCATGATCAACAAAATGATTTTACCACTGAGAAGCAGACTGTAACTTTATTCACGTCTATACGTTTTTGGAGGATGAAACTAGTAGTTCGTATGTGGGTGGAGGATATAGATTAGTCCAGAGAGTACGATTGGTTCATGTATTAAAGGAGATCTAATGCCCATCCTCATGAGGGAAAAGACACAAAAGGAGAAAGGAGTAGAATTTATCATTTCTTCAATTTTCTGTAGCATTTGTAATGTTTAGATTCTGTAGGCGGTCTGCTAATGTAGCCTTGAGGGTACGTAATTTTTGAGCCAATGCGCTCGGAACAATATGTATCAGCATAAACCTGGCATTCCGTAACAAAACGATAAAACACTTTTTCCACACCGAAGCCTTTGTCATTTATGGCGGAGATACACTCAGCCTGCTTGAATTCTTGTGGTTTGCCTCCGTCCTTATACCAGACTGCGGTAACTACTGGCACCAGAAATGGCGCTCCATGACTGAGCTTGCCTTGAGTGAAAAGCAAAGCAATTGCCAATAGATTTAAACCGAAGAGCTTCATTGTGAATTATATGAGAAGATGATTATTGTAGAGCATTTGGGATACAATCAGACGCCCTATTTATAAGGTTTGGTGCTTCTCTCTATTGCCAGCCTCCTTAAAATCAATACTTCCTAAGACCATCCCTTGCTCAAACCACCACTCCTTAACCATTACTTTGAAGCATTGCTTTTTAGAAGCATTCCTCTCCGGAACTATTTTATCGCTGCTTTAGTTTTATCATAGCAACTGTCAGACAGCCACGTGGATGCAGGCTCCATATCATTTCAAATCCCGACAGAACCGAGCTTCACAATCGTTAAGATGGAGGTGGCAGACCCGTTCAGTTGATGTATCTTGATCAAGACATTAGCTTTATAGCGGAGTTTATGAGATAATCGATCTAGGGGCATTTAGATCGCAACCAGCCAAAGTTCTCATTCATCTTCTCTATTGCTCTGTGTAGATCTTTCTTCAATAGACATTGTGCACCCCTTGCTTATAGATGGCATATAATCTTCTGAGATATTGCCTGGGTACTGTTCGATCCTTATGTCTTCTTTGTCTCTGACTCAGAATGCTCCTTGGACATCCCTTTGACTCTTTGGTACTGTCAGTAGCACTTTGTAAGCGTATGGACCTTGTACAAACCTACCAAAACCTGCTCTAAATTATTCATCCATGAGAGCTGTATAACCTCCGTACCTTATAAGCTGATATTTTGCTTGAAAGCGATCCATATCTGCGGTTTTATTCGAACCGCGGAGGGGATCGAAAAGGATGGACTATCCCCCCTGAAAAATGCCACTTTTTGTTGGAGATGAATTTTCTCGTAAAACCGATAGACAGCCCCCTTTCAAATTTTACATAAAGCAAATTGTACTTCCTACCTATTGAATGATGCAAAGGATGTTTGGTTTTCTTGGAAAAATTGCCATCTTTGGTGGCATCACAAACAGTCGCTGTTTTGGTGCTTTGCGCAGCCCTCACGGGTGCATAGGTCAATTATATACTTTGCTTTTGCTATTGTTCGATAAATGTAAATTGGCTCTTGTAGCATGTGAAATTTGAAATAGGGTTATCCAGCTCAGCTTTAAGAGATCGGCCAACTCGTTACAAAAATTTGGAGCAGGAAATCGTAAAGTTCTACCCAATCTCCAAATAGTTCAAAAGAGTTTGTACAGAAGCGGTGTTTGAATTATAATAGGGCTGCAAATCATATCAATTGGCAAAGTCCAAAACCGAAATGGTGTCAGGAATTGATTGCGTTCCTCAATCAGGGCCAGAAGCCTGACTCAAAGACACCCGTGTTTCTTTCCCAACAGCAAAGTGTGAATAGGAAACAAGGAAACGAACGATGAAAAGTGTCGATATGAATGACCTTTAGGGATCAGCTTGAAAGAAACATGCATGAATGGCGGGGTCGGACATTGAAAAGGGGCGCTCAAGAGAGCAGAAAAGTCATGATCAGCAAAAGGATTATATCACTGAAAAGCACACTGTAACTTTATTGATGTTTATACATTTTCGAAGGATGAACCAAGTACCAGTAGTTCGTATGTGGGTGGAGGATACAGAGAAGTCCAGGCAGTACGATTGGTTCAGGTATTCAAAGAGATCTAATGCCCATCCTCGAGGGAAAAGACACAAAAGGAGAGAGGAGTATAATTTATGATACTTTGTTTAGGTAGCATTTGCTATATTGAGAATCTGTAGGCGCTCCCTCGTTGAAGCCTTGAGGTAGTATAACAGAAGGTGGGTCAAGGGGCTCGGTACAATTACTATCAGCATAATTGTAGCATTTCGCTTCAACGACATAATATACATTATCCGTATGGGCGCCCTTGGAACTTATGGCGGGGATACACGTACCCTCTTGAACAAAAAGTGCATAATATTCGTTCTTATACCTGACTACGCTAAGTAATGGCGCTTGATCCGGCACTCCATGACTGAGCTTGCCTTGAGTGAAAAGCAAAGCAATTGCCAATAGGTTTAAACCGGAGAACTTCATAGTGGATTGTATGGGAAGATGAATACTATAGAGCATTTTGGATACAATCAGGTGTCCTATTTATATGGTTTGGTGCTCTTTCTACTGGCATCCTCCTTAAAACCAGTACTTCCTAAGACCATCCTTTGATCAAACGACCACTCCTTAATCGCTACTTAGAAGCATTGCTCTTTAAAAGCATTCCTCTTTGGAACTATTTCATCACTGCTTTAGTTTTATCATAGCAATATCAGGCAGCCACGTCCCCATCATTTCAAGCCCCGACAGAACCAAACTTCACAATCGGTCTAAGATAGAGGTGGCAGATTAGCGATCGCTCTTCTGAGCAAAACAAAAAAAGTAAAAGTTGAGACGCAGGGGAACAGATGACCCTGAAGAAGCAAAAAGAGTACTCTGACTGCATAAATTCAGAGATACATCTTTCTTCCTTGAGACATGAATGATGAATAGATATCAACCTGAAGGATAACACATTGATGAACCCCTAAATACTGTGTGGCACTTTAGACTCGCCACTTTTCAAATCTTCATATGACGGTAGATCCTAACACACCAAGGTGGGGCGTACTTGAAGCTTAAAGCAAAGTAACCCTCAGTAGATTTGAGTCAAAAATCTTTATAGCGAAGTTTATAAAATGATTGATGTAGGGGCATTTAGGTCGAAACCGGCTGAAGATCTCATTCATCTTCTCTAATGCTCTGTGGGGATCTTTCTTTCAATGTGCATTGTGCACTCCTTGGTTATAGATGACGTATGATCTTAGTTACATTGCATGGATACTGTCCGATCCTTATGCCCTCTTTGTCTCTGACTCAGAACGCTCCTTGGACATCCCCTTGACCCTTTGCTATTGTCAGTAGCACTTTGTTAGCATAGTGACCTTGTACAAACCTAACGAAATCTGCTCTAGATTATCCATCCATGAGAGCTGTATGATAGCCTTACCTTACAAGCTGATATTTTGCTTGAAAGCGATCCATATCTGCCATTTTATACGAGCCGCGGAGGGGATAAAAAAGGATGGACCATCCCCCCTAAAAAATGCCACTTTTTGTTGGAGATGCATTTTCTTGTAAAACCAACAGACAACCCCACTCCAAATTTCACGCAAAGCGAAGTATACTTTTTACCTACTGAATGATGCAAAGGATATTTGGTTTTCTTGGATAAATTGTCAACTTTGGTGGCATTCCAAACAGTCGCTGTTTTGGTGCTTTGCGCAGCCCTCATGGGTGCATACCTCAATCATATTTTTTGCTTTTGCTATTGTTCGATCGATGTTAATCGGCTCTTGTACCATTTTAAATTTGAAATAGGGTTGTCCAGCTCAGCTTTAAGAGATCGGCCAACTCGTTACAAAAGTTGGAGCAGGAAATCGTGAAGTTCCATTATTGACAACCATCTGGCATATCCAATCTCCAATATTTCAAACGCCGCCCGCCTTTCGCTATGTATCACTATCAATCGCATAGCACCAACGATCAGTGGGACTTTTCCAAGGGGATGGTCTGCCCTTTTTCCAAATGGCGGGACTTGAAAATTTTGAAAATTTGAGCTTTTTGAAAACTGATCGGTTATGAGTCCTCCCCATTTTTTGTGAAGAGTTGCTCATTTCTCAGAACCGAAAGAGACAACCCACCGTCAAACTTTACAGGCAACACAATGTAATGCATCTCTATTGACTGATACCAAGAAACATGCATT
This sequence comes from Absidia glauca, assembly GCA_900079185.1. Taxonomy (NCBI): domain Eukaryota; kingdom Fungi; phylum Mucoromycota; class Mucoromycetes; order Mucorales; family Cunninghamellaceae; genus Absidia; species Absidia glauca. The sequence continues at coordinate 23,966 of LT552789.1, forward strand.
TTCATGTTGTATGAGTCCGTGAACGCTAAAAGAAGCCCCAAAAGCGACTGATTGAAGTGGTATAAAAAAAAAGACAATTTATTCAAGGCAATCCGACTTTCTTGGTATCAGCCAATAGATAGAAAGCACTTCTGGGTCTATGCAAAATTTGATGGTGGGTTGTCTATCCCGTTCGCAAGAAAATTGAGATCTAAAAAAAAGTGGGACTTTTTCCAAGGGGATGGCCTGTCCTTTTCCAATTGGCGGGTTTTGAAATATTCGGCAACTTTTTGGCTTTTCTGAGCTGGTGCTTGTGTAGATAGAGAGCAAAAGGCAGACTGGTCGAGTCGATAAGTGAGATTTGTCCATTCATACGTTTGACACAGAGTCAAATCCTTATTCTACACACAATCCAAGTCAAACTTAAGCAACTGTAAGGGTTCCTTTGCTCAACTTTGATCCTAGGGATCAAGACGGTAGTCATGGAAAGGTTTCAAAAAAGTTTTATTGAGTGAATGAGGCTATATTCAAGTTATATGGAGGGGAGGCTGCGAAGGTATTACATGACTTGGAAGGACTAATCTAGTGTAATGAGCGAAAGATTGAAGGAGGGGAGAGCCAGTCAGCGGTACTAAAAGAGTCAGTGTTAGAGGACAGCAGGGATCAGGCAAACGAATAGTGATGTTTAGCAGTGCAGTGGGTAGAGGATCTACCATGGAAAAGTGGGTGGACCTGAAAGGTTGTCCCCATGTTTTAGTAATCCCTTGTTCCCAATCCCTAATCTAAGTACATGCCCAGCCAGTCCTAATGCCAGAAAGCCGATATCCGTTCCCATCCTGTTGAATCTAGTAGGAAGAAGAAGAGTAAAGATCAAAGATGTTAATGTTAGTAAAGTAAGTGAGAGATGGACAAGGTGGTGAGAAGGAGAGAGTTACCCTGCGTTCGTCGTCAAGTCCGTTGTATAAGGTGTGAATCGTTTGCGGTGCGGTGCTAATGCTGATGGAAAGAAAAAAAGTGATGAAGAAAGCAAAGAAGAAACAAGAAAAAGGATTGACGCAAAAAAAGGGGTTCTTTGTAGCCTGAGAAAGCGGAGTGTGAAATCCAGCAAAAATCACCTGGGCGGAATCCGAAAACCAAAAGTCAAAACCTCATTTTGCCAAAAAAATAAAAACACCTTGCTCTCACTCTTTCTCTCTTCCCGATGCTTCATGAGAAACCAGATCATGGAGAACTAGGAACTTGGCCAACAACCTCCATCCATATCCCGGGGGCGTTGGTCGTAGGACAACAAGCTATGATACCACCACCAGCCAACAATGATCGACGATTCCGTACCATTACCCCTCGCACCATCAAACGTGAACGACGACCGACCAAAAAGAAAACCAGAGCAAAGCGAGCTCGGATGGATAACAGCAGCAGCAATAACAATAGTAACAGCAACGTTATCGATGGTAGTAGCAACAGTAGCCACAAAAACACCAATAACAACAACATTAGTAATGACAGTAGCAACAGTAGCGGCAAGAACATCAGTAACAACAACAATAGTAATGACAGTAGCGCGCTGTTGTCTTCCAACTCACATTCACCACCCAGGTTATCATCACCCTCAGACCATGCTGATCAAGTACCGAAAGAAGAAGACGAGACATGGGAAATACATATCGACGACTTACCAAAGGAGGAGGAACAATACGAAACCTGGGAAATCTCGGATCATCACGTCAGTGCTGAATGGAACCAGGTAAAGACGAAAGGGGTGGAATGAAAAAGAGGACAACTGAATGAACTTTCACTCTCTCAAATAGACTCAAGTCAATAGTGATGTGTCAGATTGCAGTAGTGTGATTGATCTTTGCCCGGACCCCCACAATGATGCCGATGGATTTTATGATGCTCTCGACAAACTTGACCTCTCCCCTGACTATACAACCGATACCTCAGAAGACTACTTATCTCCCCTAGAAAATTGATCTCCCCCCTCTCCATATTCCCTTTTCTTTGCCAATTATAATAAAGCTCTTGATGATTGACATTGATGTAAAGACACTGATTTGATTGTAGCCCCCCCCCTGCATGCCCTCGATTTTACAAAAGTCATCAAACTGTGGGTGATAGCAAGCCATCATGATGCATCATTTAGGAAATGAATAAAAAGCTCGCTTTTGCCCCCACTTGGTCGGGTTGAGAAAACCATGGACCTGAAAAACGTGGACTCACCGCCTTGCAAGCCCCCATTGCTCTCAAAAGAAAGATAGTTAAACACGTCTTCCCATTGTAATGTATATCTACTAAATGATGCAAAAGATGTTGGAGGTCATGAATCGCCCAACGCCAATCAGTCGCTGGCTTTGTGTAGATACACCTACAACGTAGAGAAAAAAAGTCCGTTCTTGGTATTGCTCGATAAGTAGGCAGCGCATCTTGCTCCATGAGAAGGCCATCTTGGGTTTGATAAATAGGACGTCCCTGTATAATAAGAAAAAGCGGGGGCTCAAAACCGATGGGTTCACAAATGTCCTACATAACTCACACACGCGGTCGGAGTTGTAAAATGGCCGGCATAAATTCATGCAGCGGAATTTAAAAACAGTTACCATGGAAAAGCGTGGCGAGAACAAGTCGGATATGAGCATGCAATATCTTATTATAGACGAGACTGGTATTCAAAAGTGAGAAGAAGAGGGGTTTTTTTATTGACAATGTTAAGAGAATGGATGATGAAGCAGGAGGGAGGGGGGGGGATATAGAGATACTAATCTAGGTCTATGCGAATGGAGAATGATCAAGTTTCAACCTTGGCGTTTTGTTCGTAAGCTTGCAGGTAGGCTTGAATGACATTGGTGAGCTTTTCAGACGTTTTTACAAAAATGGATGCTGCGAGAGGACCTAAAAACAGAGACGTCAGTGTGAATGAGCGAGACATTTGGTTTGACAATCCTCTATCTTACCTGACACTTGTTGATCAGCCCACATTCTTTCTTCGTCGGTCACTGGCTGGATCTTGGCCATGATTTTTTGGGGATTCCATTGCTGATTGAGTTTCACCAGCAGGACATGAAGATGGTTCAGATTCCGACTTAGCTAATATACGGAGGGATGGGGGGTTAGTAACTTGGATGATTGGGATAAGTGTCACTTACCAAGTTGTTAAAGTAACCGGGCCGGGAGCTGAGATAGTACATGATGGTGACCACACACTTCAATTCCTTCAAAAAGATCATTGTGATATGATTGTTATCGAGTCGCAGGATATAAATCAATGCTTCCTGTTGTTTCGCCACCCAGTCTTCCACCTACGAATATTAAAGTTAGGAATCCAAAAAGACCAAAAAAGTATCCTGTCAATTACCATTTCTTGTAAGCTTTCGTTTTCTCGGCCTATACTGTAGAGCAAGGTTACAATAAGTCGAAGTGTCGGTAAAAGCACTTGATCATATCGTCCCTTAAGCGTTTTATCCGAATCTATCCGCCGCAACGAAAAACGTATTAGTGCCTCCTTCCACTTTTGTCATTCTACAACTTTATAGCTTACCTGTGTTGCTCGTTGATGCCGGTCTTTGATTGATAAAATCACAATGCCCAAGTACGTCCAGCAAGCCACTTTCCAATAAGAGTTGAGCGCCCTTTTGTTTTGAAGCCACATTTGTAAACAGTGAGATCTTGACTTCATAGATATACATAGGTAACAAGGAGCCTAGAAGTAAAGAAACGTTAGTTTTGGTACAGTAATTGGATGAAACAACTTACGGTCGATTTGTTTTAAGATAGCATTCATGGCGGCATTGTCGTTTCGAATCATATCCACCGAGTACCGTAAAAAGTTGCGCTTGACCAATAAGGATAAGAAGGCGGTGTCATCCACATGGTTGATGAGGATATACAGGGCGTTGAGAAGAGTAAATGCCGTCGTACACCACACGCCAAGACCATAGCAAGCATCGTCGCAGAGTGTATCGAGGACGGTTCCGTATCGGTTCGCAAGCAATTCGACCAGTCTTCTTTCCAAGAGTGTCGCCTGTTTGTTGTTGTTGCCTTGTGCAGAATGGCTTTGCTGAATATACTGTAAAAGATTGACGAGAGCGGTGTACATATCGCCACGGACCTCCACGACAGTGCTGCTTTCTTGAATGGTATCCATGATGCCGACGAAGAGTTGGACAATCTTGTCGTCTGGGAGACCATAGGTGGATGGTGGTAAGAGCGGGCTGGCCTGAGTCTTGTTGCCGCGCAGTTGGATCATCAGGGTGGAGACAAGTTCGCTGAGTGCCTTGAGAATATCGGTATCGAAGCCTTCGCTAGGGAGCATTTTCGGTAATATGGAGACCAGTAGAGCGCAGATGATGGGTTGGCGGCTTTCGGCAGGGAAGTAGTCAAAGCATTCGGTCATCGCCACTTGCACCACCTGTTTCCACGCCCTTAAACAGTGCACACGACCATGGACAATTTCGCGCACATGGTTTTCCGCCATGAGAGATTGCAAGATCCGCCCTATTTCGCTTTCCATCGCCCCTTGATCGTCGTTCGAGGCCATGACTCGGTTCAGTTTCAGTTGGTGGAGCTTTGAGTAGATTGTGCGGATGTCGTACACCAAGCAACGCCGTTCATTGAGGATTTGGTGATCGTTGGCGACAAAATCAGCAAAGAAGATGACAGGTGGATTCAGGTCGGACTTGGTCTTGGCCAGGCTGTCGTCCCATCGGAATTCCAGTGAGCTTGCTATTTCGAGGATCTTGACCAAATCTTGTTCAAAGGTACCAGGGCCCATGGTGTGAGTCATGGTGGCATCGGTGGTATCGAGCTGTTGATCAAATAAGAGGTTGAGGAGTTTCACCACCTGAGACTTTTGCTTCATGCCAGATGTGTAATGGAGTTCGAGAGCCAGGGATTTCAGCAGCCAGGCACGCTGGTGAAGCATAGACAGAAGCCGGAAAAAGTCAGTTTGGATGATAGAGCCATCAGGACAGACCATCGCACCAGCCAGTGTAGGGGTTTCCACTGCAGCAAACGTACCCAGACGAGCAGACAGCACCTTGAACTGCTTGGAGAAGAATTCTTCTTCGTTGCGTAGATGGCGAAGAGTCTTGGTAGATGTGGATTCCTTGGCACAGAGTCGGTAGATAAGTTGATAGCACTTTTCAGCGAGGATTGGGTGTGTTTCGATAAGAGAAGACCGGTGATGATGATAATGATGTTGATGAGGGTGGCGAGCGGGAAGCACCTGGCTATCTTCTACAATGTCCATTCCATCAACGCCACGAGGTTGCATCATATTCATGATAGATCCAAAGACGATAGAAAGCGAGTCGCTGGTTTGTCGCGGGAAGAGACCGGAGTTAATCATGCTGGCAGCCGGGTAACCTAATAAGAATTCCGTCAAGGTGGGCGAGGCCTGGTCCACAGTGGCATTTTCCAAAAGAAGATCCAATATAGCGATCCTAACCGAGCTCGTTCGATGCAGCCAAGAGAGATTGTTGTCGTAGTTATATCGATCCTCGAGAGTCTTTGTTGCTAGCCAGAAGGGGATGTTGTTGATATCATATTGGTAATCGTCGCACGACATGGTTTCAGGCTGTTCGATTTCCAAGCGTTCAGCCACACCGTAGACAATAGAAGGAGCATCTTTACAAGCCTTCAACACCAAAGCCAACCTTGAACCCAGTCCACCCATGGGAGCATAAGCGCCAACATATTTGTGCTTTGAGGCGGTCGAGAGAGCATCCAGGATCTTGGTGCTGAGGTAGCAGATTTCTTCATGGTCTTCACAGTTCATCAGCATAGCGATCTGGACAAGAGAATTGGCTTGACATAAGAGATGTTGACCCAGAGGCACCAAGGAAGGCAGAGCATCAAACTTGAATCCCTTTAGCATGAATTCCGCCGTCGCTGATCGATTCGCCAGTTCGGTGAGATAAGGAACCAAGACATTACAAAACGAGCTTTGCAATTGGAGCACCCGGTAGACAATTCGTAGAGACCGCACAAGGCATTCGATAAAGAAGGGGCCAAAGTCGTTCTTGTTCATGACGCCATCCACGCCATATTCGATCATCCGTAAGAGTTCCTTGCAAAATCGTCCCCCTGAGAGCGTTCGGATCATCACACTGTAGCCAGGGTGCGTCACATAGTCGACAAGCAGTGAATGTAATTCGTCCCGGAACCTGGGTTCGTTGCTGTTGCTGAGCCGGGTTTTAATGTGGGAGGTTGCCGTGGCCTTCTTATTCCGCTTTGCCGTCAGTTCCTCCAGTTGCTGTAGATCAAAGGACAAGACGCTGTTTTCCAGTACCCAAAGAGCTGCCGAGGAGAGTTGCCACTTTTCGCCAGGATACCTGTATTTCTGACCTGACAGGTGCTTGAAGATATCATTGACCACCAAAGAGATATAAGGCTGCGCACCAGGAGTCCGAGTTTCATGGCCGAGAGAAGAGGGTAAGGTACAGGCAATGGGCTGAAATCCAGAGAGCAGTTCATCACGCTTGCTTTGAGTATGTATGGCTGATGCAAAGAGTCGAAGGACAGATAACGTCTGAGGATAGACAAAGACACCTTGTTCTGTTTCCAAATGCTGTAGGATCCTTGGCTGTTGTTTCACGTCCACCACGCTGCCACCACTATCGTTGCCTGGTAACGTACGATTCTTCTTGACGACAAAGTCACCGCTGCGTTCCAAAACGTCCCACACATCCTTCGAGATCCTAGCGCCGACTTGGTCGATCCCACCACCCCAGGAAGTGCAGAAAGCCGCCAGAGTATCGTACAGAGCGGCCCGAAGACCAGTCGAGTTGGTATATTTGAGCAGTTCCACAATAGACTCCAGCACCTTGAATTTACCATCGGTCCACATTTCGCATCGCGCCTTGACCGAGTACAGCACCACCTGTTGCAACAAGTAGAGGAATTTGATGATGAGCCGTTCTTCCGCCACAGGCAGCGCCGCAGAAGTTTCACCGGTAGCGTCACTTTTAAGGAGAGGGCCGTAGAATTGCAGGGTGGCAAAGAGTTTCCCCCATGAAATGAGGCTGTTGGAGATGGTATGGTCGACATTCAAAAAGGCGTAGGCCAGAGGAGCACATTGATCGCCGGTCGCTATGGAGCCCAAAAAGTCGTAGCATGCACACACAGTAGAGGGCACCTTGATGTCGGTTGCGCGCTGCAAAAAGGAGTAGAGAGCATTGTTGTCCGGCACCCAGAAGATGGCCCCCTTGTTCAGACGGTCTCGATAGATGCTGGCGAGTAAGACAAAAAAGTGTTCGGTGTTCCTGTAGTGTAGTGAGCTGTTGTCGCTTTCGCTGTCGCTGTCGTCCAGAGTGGCGGGGCCTGCGTTGTCTTCATCACGGTATCTGAGCTTCTGAAGGATTTCCGCCATGTTTTCGATGATACCCAACACCAGTTTTTCCAGTTCAAAGAGCACAAAGGGATAAAAGTCCTGTCGAATGTCGGCGTTGAATTTTGTAAAGTCGGTGGGATCGATATCGTTGTCGTACATCGTATCTTGCATGGCTTCGATCACCGAGTTCTTGAGCAATTGTCGGTCGGTGTCCAGTTTGGCGATGGGTTGCTGGAAGTAAAGGACATAGTCGTTGAGGAATTGGAAGGCTCTTGTATCAATCGCACCATAGACAAGCTGTTCAATCACCTCCTCGGAGACAGTGGTGAATTCCGCCACCTGTTCGTGCAGACTACGGGCCCGAGTGACAAATAAGCACCATTGGAGAGCCACCACCGCCTTGATGGCTGGTACCTTGAATAAGTTGCCCAATAGCTTCCTGTGGAAAAAGTCGATAAAGTTGACATCCGAGAGTAAGCTGTCGTCCACCGCCATGCCGTCGTCGTCGCAGCCCGTTGTTGGAGAGATGGTTGATATGAGGGCCATCATCAAGTAGGGTGTCGTCACATCTGTCAAATCCGAGAGTTGTAGTAGTTCCAGCATGCTGAAGATATCATCCTGACTTATACGAGTGAGCGAAGCCAAGTGATACACTATCTGCACAATATAAATCCGTTCGTCCTTCATCCGGTCGAGCCGTTTCACAATGATATCTGCACCCAAAATACCGCCGGTTGCCGAGAGACTAGTCGTTGTTGCTGAGCTGTTGCTGCCGAGAGTACCATAGTTGTTACTGACCATTCCTCCATTCTCAGTCACCACGCTGATTTGTTTCTGTAGATCCTTGTTGACTTGTAGGAGTTTACTGACAAAGGAGCCGCCGCCGTCGCCGCCGTTGTGGTCTCTTGGTCTAGTCTCCATAAGGTCTGAGGCGAATTGATGGAATACAGTTCGAATATCGTCTTTCACTGAATCGTCCTTTACTGAAGCCAATATCACATGTAGCGCCGCCAAAAGATACACCTGTTCGTCGTAATATAAAAGTACCGAGGCATCGATAGCGTTGGCACCTGTTCGTGAAGCCGCCGTCTTGCCACAAGTCAATAACGTCGCAGCGACCCATTCGTTGATATTCAGTTGATCAGAGAGGAAGATGGTTTCGCGGATAAACGTAGTATCGACTTTTCTTTGGTGACCATGAATATACGCCTTGCCTATAGGTTAAAGAAAACAGGAGAAGGAGGGGAGGTCAGCGAGAGAAGAATAACGATGATGCAAAGGGCTTGTTCAGTACCTGATTGAAGTTTTCGGCGATCGCTAGGGCTTTTTGGTGCGTCATCGAGTAAGTTGAGGAATAAAGGCAGGTACACGGATAGTTGCCGACCAAGTTCAGAAGCACCATTAGACGAGGTGTCGTAACGAGCTTGGCATACGAGATCATGAATGGACCGGGCCTGTTCCGTCCAAGTGGGTGGAGATGAGACGTCCACCATGTTATAAGAGAGTGGGAGAATGTACAAAGAGTTATAAAGTAAAAGAATGTATGTAGTATAGGGTAAGTTGTGTTGAGAAGTAAAAGAAGAGAGATCAACGACTATAGTACATGTAGATCTATGGTCTCTTTTGTACTTTTTCCCCAAAGAAGTGAAAGAGAAGCGCGTATGAAAAAAAAATACACTTACCATAGTTATAGGTGACTTACAAAAGATATTTCAAATCCCGCCCGATTCCAACCCAGACTATAGAAGGCTAAGCGCACGGCATATGTTCACATCGGGGTGCAAATCAAAAAAAGTTCATGCAAGCTATATCATCCTGATCAAGTATAGACAAAGATCTCATGTCCCACATCCGCCAATCTATCAAATCTATGAAAATGTCTGTAAGTGGTACGTACCACTCCAATCGGTCGCTTTTTCAAGGCTTACTGTAGCGTTCATGGACCCATTCGACATCCAAATGCATGTTTCTTGGTATCATGTAATAGATACAAAGCACGTTCAAGTCCTTGTCAAATTTGAACGCAGGTTGTCTACCTCAGTTCTGAGAATTAAATCATTCTTTACAAAAAAAAAAAAA
>LT552854.1:0-12936 GCA_900079185.1 Absidia glauca
CAGCCGATTTCATGCCGAATGGTACTATTTTAAACACCGGAAGATCTTTTATTCGTCCAGAAAATCCCACTTTAAAATAAGCATGAGTGCTTATCTTACCACTAATCCGAAAAAAGTTTGGAGAAGCAAACCAAAAACCTGAGAACGTCCATTTCACACTCCGCCGTCTTCTCCACGCTTGAGTTTTACCGCCATGACTTATAATCTTGGATTCAGGATCTAATGGCATGTGCATGAGAGTGGGGTGGTCCTGGTCAAGCCATTCAATTTTCAGGGCACATCATTAAGCAGGCCAATGACTTTATCCAGCAGGGTCATCAGCTAGAAGAAAGTTTTCAGAAGTCAACCAAAAACCTGAGTACGTAAATTTCAGACCCCGCCGTCTTCTCCACGCTTGAGTTTTACCGCCATGACTTATAATCTTGGATTCAGGATCTAATGGTATGTGCCTGATAGTGGGGTGGTCCTGGTCAAGCCATTCAATTTTCAGGGCACATCATTAAGCAGGCCAATGACTTTATCCAGCAGGGTCATCAGCTAGAAATAAGTTTTCAGAAGCAAACCAAAAACCTGAGAACGGACATTTCACACCCCGCCGTTTTCTCCACGCTTGAGTTTTACCGCCATGACTCATAATCTTGGATTCAGGATCTAATGGCATGTGCATGATAGTGGGGTGGTCCTGGTCAAGGCATTCAAATTTGAGGGCACATCATTAAGCAGGCAAATGACTTCATCCAGTAGGGCCATCCGCGAGAATAAAGTTTTGAGAAGCAAACCAAAAACCTGAGGACGGTCTTTTCACGGTCCGCCGTTTTCTCCACGCCTGAGTTTTAGCGTCTTGACTTATAATCTTGGATTCAGGATCTAATGGCATGTGCATAATAGTGGGATGTTCCTGGTCATGCCATTCAATTTTGAGGGCACATCATTAAGCAGGTCAATGACTTTATCCAGCAGGGCCATCAGCGACAAAAAAGGTTTGGAAGGTGAACGAAAACCTGAGAACCGACATTTCACACCCCGCCGACTTCTCCACGCTGGAATTTTACCGCCATGACTTAAAATCATGGAATCAGGATCTAATGGCTTGTGCATGATGGTGGAGTGTTCCTAGTCACGCCGTTCAATTTTCATGGCACATCATTAAGCAGGCGAGTGACTTCATCCAGTAGGGTCACCAGCGAGAAAAAAAGTTTTAGAAAGTAAACCGAAAACCTGAGAACGGACTTCTCACACTCCGCCACCCTCTCTACGCTTGAGTTTTACCACCATGACCTATAATCATGAAGCCAGGAACTAATGGCATGTGCATGATAGTGGGGTGTTCCTGGTCATGCCATTCAATTTTCAGGACACATCATTAAGGAAACCAATGACTTCATCCAGTAGGGTCATCAGCGAGAAAAAAGTTTTGGAAAGCAAACCGAAAACCTGAGAACGGACATTTCACACTGAAGTTTTACCGCCATGACTTATAATCATGGAGTCAGGATCTAATGGCATGTGCATGATAGAGGGGTGTTCCTGGTCATGCCGGTCAATTTTCAGGGTACATCATTAAGGAAACCAATGACTTCATCCAGCAGGGTCATCAGTGAGAAAAATAGTTTTGGGCTAACCGAAAACCTAAGCACGGACATTTCACAACCCGAGGTTTTCTCCACGTTTGAGGTTTACCGCCATGGGTTATAATCATGGACTCAGGATCTAATGATATGTATATGAACATGCGGTCTTCCTGGTCATGCCGTACATGCTTTGCCGTGACTTTAAATTTGTGTACACTAAGGATTTTACTATGTGTCGAGTATATGAATGAGTAGCTATCACTTTTGACTTGATCATTTCACCTTTTGATTTGAGTTCCATCTATACAAGCTCCATGTGTTCAAAGGCTGTCTGCCCACTTTATTTGAAATCCCGGTTTTCAAACTCTCGTACGTCAAAACTTGGGGCACTACCATTGAAGAGTTTCCGGACGACTGGAACATATTCAAAATAGTAAAGACAAGGAGATGGTTCCAAGTATGTTTTATTGACCGGATGAGATTATAGTTAAGCTATACGTGGACTTGATATGGAGTAACTAATCTAGTGTGATGAGCTATGGAATTGAGAAGGGGAGAGCCGTTTAGCTGTACTTAAAGTATTTAACGTATCAGAGAGAGTGTGCACTCGGACTAGGCCAAAAGATGGGGGCACTTCACAAGTATATTGGCTAGGTAATCTATCGTGGATAGGAGAGTGCAAAAAAAAAAAAAAAAACTTCAAGGGTTTCCCCATGTTTTTACATTTATAAATTTTCAAAACAGCCTTAAGGAGTGATATAAAGCAGTGATTGAGTCGTCATCATCGTCTTCGTCATCGTCTTAGTCGTCTTCATCATCGTAGCCAATCTAATGTCGAAAACAAGTTGTTGGTCAATGGTACTGATAGGGAGGGAGAGTAATTGTTCCTTCGTTCGTTCGTTCGTTCGTTCGTTCGTTCGTTCGTTCGTTCGTTCGTTCGTTCGTTCGTTCGTTCGTTCGTCGTCGTCGTCGTCGTCGTCGTCGTATAAAGATTGTCGTATGAAGATTGAGTCGTTTGTGGAGCCATGCAAATGACGAAGGAGAAATAAAGTGATGGAAAAGCGAAGAAGAAGCAAAGAAAAAAATGTTTAGAAACAGTGATCCTTATAGACTTTTTTCAAACGCCGCCATGCCTTGGCCAAGTCCTATGAATGCTCGTATGCTTCCCGTGCCTTCAATGTCCAGCATTATGAAAGATCATGCTGGGAAGAATCAATTCAATTATCGAGTTGAACAGACACTAAAGTTCCCAAGTCGACTAGGTCACTGGTAAACTCAGGAACCCTGATTCCCCGCTTGAGCCTAAACCCTGAGCCTTCACCTAAAAAGCGATTTTTTATAAACACCCGCACCAATCCATGCGCTATTTTATGCTTATCTTGATGAGGATTTCACAATTGATGGACGGAATTATGAATTTGGTGGAAGAATGGATGGGGTGGATGAGAAGTCGGTCATCTCAGTTGGAACGCACACACACACACACTTTCCCACTGCAGGCTGAGGCAATGAGAGGGAAATTTCTGGAGGGGCAATAGTATTTGCAATAACCCACAACCTACCGTACCATTCTACCTACAACACACAACCCATCTTCAGTCCTATAATACACAACGACATCAAACAATTGTTGGCATGACCTCTGCGTTTATTCTAGGCTAAAAATGATCTAAAACAAAGTAAAATGGAAGTACAAGGGAGATACTACTAGCGACTACAGCTAATCCAGGGGTCCAAGTTGTCGGATAGGGTCAATGAGAATCCACTATGGCCCAATCGTGATCATAATACATTTCCCTTGTGTGGACATCTTCCACATGATACAGGAATTCAAATCGACCTCTGGACAGGAAGCACAAGGGGATGGAGTGTGTCACCATGTCGTTTGCAGGAATCTCGGGGAGTACGATTTGATGGAGTCCTTGCATGAGTAGCTTTCCAGATAGATCGTATTCCTTAGCTCCACTATTATAGCTTTGCACCGGCTGGACCCGTAGTATAAGTTTGACGGGACGAACTAGCAGTAGAAGACAGATAGTGAGTGGGTGCAATGATTTAACGAAGCATTTCAGAGTTTGAATCGATTTTACCTTGACGATTTCGGATAGTGACACCCATTGAGATAAAGTCATTGCATTCACATTGGAATTGTCGATGTGCGTCTTTATGTACACTTGCCCCATCCAAGTCCACCAAGAATTCGATATCCTCTTTCTTCAAGATCGCCAATTGCTGTGTAGAGAGACGTAAAGAAGGCCTGAGATTAACGATTCCATGACGACCCGTAGCCGGACATTCCCATGTCGCTTTGACCCGCTCCAAAAGCTTTTCCCGGTACCAAAACATATGAGATCGAGTCCTCTCTTGTTCAGGTGCCATTTTGGGGCCTTGAGAGATCACAAATTGCTTGTTGGGTTCGAATGATGGGATAGGTTGGTTGCACGTTTCCGCCGACAAGAACATACGATGCACAGGTAAGACCAATCTATCAATCAAGGTGAGACGTTAGGTGGACCATGATTTCCATCATTTTCTATAGGGGGTTGTTTTTTTGGATTACCTTCTTGTCCAGCCTGGTTGTATACACAATGTTGTTTTGATAGGTGCGCAGCTGGTGGTAGTGTCGACATGATGGTCTGTACTGTCGCATACTTCAAATGTAACATCGAACGGCACGGTCCATGTGTTGCGAATGTCCATAGTCACCAAGCAGTAATCATTTTTATCTTGGTGTCGATCAAATACTTTTTGAGTGAGGTAGATCAGGTCTTCTACAGCTTGGTTTTGGTCAGACTTGGTGCGAGAAAGTGATTGCTGATCATCCACGGCGCCTGCTAATAATTCATTGGTGTTGTTCGTCGAAGAAGCCCCACCCTGTCGTAAGTAAAGGATATCCCAGTTCAAAGGCTCGAGATTTTGATACACCGTCACCAAAACAGGTAAGTAGAGTTGACGAGTATAAAAGCTGGAAGTTTCCCCTGACGATGCTGATGATGGCGATGAAGGTGGTGGTGAAGGTGATGGCGCTGGCACTGTACCAAAAGAGTCCCTTACGAAGCGATCCAAGTAGCCATAGTCCATTTGTATAGTTCCACCAGAGCTATAAAGAGATTTGATAAAAGTTTGTTAGTTTTACAGCTTGTCATGCAAACGACCGTTTCGTTCTATACATACCATCCACGTTTCCCAAACACATTGACAACGATTTCGGTTTTAGCCCCAGGAGTTAGGTATATCTTTTTGCCAATAGACTGAGCCGCATCCTTGCCGGAGCCTTCCCAGGAAAAGACATGCATCCCCTTTATGAAGAGTTCGATTTCGTATTGCTGTTCCATTGGTAGCTCGGGATTGATGGGTAACGGGTTAGACGACGTCGAGTCAGTGAAGGAGAGGCTGATAAAGTCGACGGGTATATTGCCAATGTTTTCGATTTCCATTTTGATTCGAGTCCTATTCCAATTAAGACTCGGCTTAGAAATCAGATCGTTTACACAGAGCCAACTTACATTTCACCTTCGTAAAGCATAACAGCACCATGTAATAGTGATGTCGAAGTAATCTTTAGCAAGGGCTGGTCGTCGATCACCTGGACATTATAGTATTCAATGGGGTTAGGCTCGTCTGTCGTTTCTAGCAGAAGCAAAGTAAGACATGGTATGATCAATCACATATACAATCCAGCCTGGCCCTGAGTACTATCACTTACCTTGTCTCTTGCTGGCGTTTTGGATTGCCCGAAGGCCCGAGTACTTGAATTTGACAAATTTGGAGTCGGTGGGTTCATCTTTAGAGTATCTATTGTTGCCATGATCCACCTTCTTTGAAGAGAGATCGTATAAGAATTCTTGTTCAGCAAAGCCAACGATTCGAATAGAGCAGCCTCGAATCACCAGTGTACCACTGTCTTCTGGAGTCCCAGTTAAGCGCAAGGAATGTGTACCATAGGCAGGAATCGTCGTTGACATGGGAACCGGAGCAAAAGGTACGCCAGATGTACTGAAAAACAAGTTAGAGATCAAACCCCCCCTTTTGCATGATTGCTTATACCTACCTCAGTAAAACATTTTGGAGCTCCAAATCAAAGCCAAAAGGATTGGTGAGAGTAACCTTGAATTCGCATAGTTCATTCTTCACAAGATTCACCCGGTACTATTTACAGTCATACATACACAAACGTAATGAATCAAGTTAACTAGTGAAAGCTTTACTCATATGTTTACCTTTTCGTTCTTCTTTTGTGCGAATGGATTGTAGATAAACGGGTCCCCAGCAGCTTTAGCGGCAACAGCAGGCTTGTTGATGATAGGATGCTCATAGACCGCCTTGCGAGGGATGGCTTGGACCACTTTGATATCGGAGACGATGTTGACACCCCAGTAGTTCACATTGCTTTCCATATGACCCGACCGTTTCCCCATTGACACGATGCGTTGAATCGATGATGCCAGTCGTATTTGTTCGTCCTTTGGTATGTATTGGTACAGGTTTTTCAGTAGCACAGTGGTATAATACAGCATGGACCCATAATCTATACAGAATATAGTAAATACATGACGGCGAGTTCGGTGACATCTCTTGTTGCTTACCTGGGAGCGCTTCAGATATGGCGATACATTGCCGTAGTACATCGATCTGAAGAGTAGCCCATCCAAGTCTTGCGTTTTCTTTAAAGTAGCCACCGCCGTGTCGAATAGATTGTTCTTGATCTTGTTGTTGGATAGCATTCAGCGCACCACCGTCCAGTACGTTATGTTCTGACCACACCAAGAGAGAACGTTGAGTCAGTTTTTTGTATGTTGCCTTCTTCCTACCGCCTTACCTCCAATACCATACACTTCACAGATGCGTTTGAGGATTTGTAAGATGCCTTGGCTGTCCTTGTCCGACCCTTTACCGCCATGATCCCGTGTGCTGGATAACGTCGCTCGGCTTTGAATCAAAAGAGGTAACATACAATGAATGCTTTCATGCATACACCACGCTGCCTTTCGATGGTATTCTATAGAAGACAGTATAGTGGTCATCTGTGTCATAAAGTTGATCTAGAAGAAGATAAAAGGTGAGGATGCAGCTTGACCACCTCTATTATTCGGTTGTTACCTGATCTAATAACGGCAATTGATCTAACTGGATGGACCAGATACGCATCACCCATTCAGCAATTTCATATCTTGAGATCGATACCGACGTTGACTGCTTTGGTTTTAAAGATGAAGCATTAGGTGGTGGAGGTGATGATGATGTTGTCGCATTTGTTGTGGTAGGTGTAGTTGGAGTAGGTGTAGCATTTGCGGTGGGCAGACATCCATTTGTTTCTGTCGAGGCCGATAGTTTTCCTTGGACCACCAAAGCCAGTACTTGATCATTCCATCCTTTGTTGATATATACGGTGAGTAGCAGTCGAGACACCTTAACGCATGCTTCTGCATACACCAAGCCAGGTAGGGGGATAGCTGAAGTTGTGTGGACTTTGTTGTAGTATTGGATAAGGGCTGTGTATTGATCTATCACTTCAGTAAATGAGGACGGTGCTGGCTTTAGTGAGATATCTTCCATGCCGTGATCTTTGTTGTTGGACACTGTAGGAGACATTGGTGATTCTGCTGGGCTTGGTGGATCGACTTTTCGTGATACAATATGCTAAAAGGCCAATTAGATTAGTGGTGTGAAAGATGCAAAGAGATCTATCCTTACCCCAACGTCGCCTTGAAGATATTCCAACAGAAGAGTTGCACATGCCAGACCTTCCATTGCGCTCGCCAGCCATAAGAAATCAGAGGAAGATTTGGTCATTTCTATTGCTTGCTGATAGCTTCAAGACAGACAGAAAAAGGTTATACATTGACTATATAGTTTCTAAGAGGCGGAATACTTACTGGCTAACAGCATCAGGTAGTCGGCCAGCCAAGAGATAAAAGTCGGCAAACAGTTTCTTTATGCGCCCGGGAGTTCTTCGCTTTGTCTTGGTTAGATCGGAGGCACCCTGGGCACTATTGGACCGAGATATCGTCATACTTTGAGAAGGGATAGGCGGTAGTGCAGCCATTTTGTTGAAGGATGACCCCGTTGATGCATGATTGTTACTACCAGACGCCATAGAGGAAGCCCGTTTTAGAAAGGAGCTTGAAGTGGAATGAGTAGGTGCAGGAGATGGTGGAGGTTGTGATGATCTGTGCTGTAATCTAGCTCCAGTAGGAGTACTTGCAGAGGGTTGAGGGGAGATACTGGGTGGTACAGTGCTGGCTATCATTTGATCATGCTGTTGTAGCTGCTCTTGATGTTGCTGTTGTTGTTGCTGTTGTTGTTGTTGTTGTTGCTGATAATAAGGTGACTTGTGCGTTGGTATCTGATATTGCATTTGTATTGGTGATTCTAACGACGGTAATTGTTCGATGCGGGTTGCCTAGAGAGATAAGGTGTTTGAGTTGCGTTTATATACATCACTTTATCACTTACAATGTTAGCAAATTGACTGAGGATTTCGCTTGCAAAGTCACAGACCATAGTGCTCATGTAAAAGGAGAGGTTACCAACGTTGGGAATCATGATTAAGCCTTTGGTATCATCGGGCTGGTTTTCAGTAGGATCAAAGGCAAAGCAGCGAGTGGCCACAGCAGTAGGATACTTGTTGAGTGTGTTGACAAAGTGCTTGTACCCTTCACTGAGATCCCTGTCCTTCCATTCTTGACAATCCATAATGCCAATCACCTATGATAGACAATCAGATTGGTTTAATAGAGTTGGTTGTGTGCCCTCAGCCCTTCTTACCCCAAATATACGACGATGAGGTTGGAAGTCTTCAAGATGAGCATGATCCCGGCGGTAGCTAGTGACAAATTGGAAGTGCATTTGTCCTTCTTGGAATACTTGACTACTAAACGTGGCTATTCGAACAATTGAGAAGGGTAGTTAGCTTTCATGGGGCTCCAGATGAAGTACTTTTTTATTTCCCAGGCTTACCACTCGCACCTTTGTGGAGATCAGGAGTGACATCACCTAGACGAACAACACCAAATTGTTTAACAAGCTCCACATGTTTCCAAAACGTTGACTTTTTGATTGGGGCCACAGGTACCAGGAGGACTTTAACGCGGCAGGAAGATGTAATGTTCACGGCTAAATCCATAACTGTGCAGAGTAAGCTATTGGGAGGAGTTGAGTTGTGTGTATTGCTATTCTATTATATGTAATGATGCTTATATCAACTGGAGTATAAAGAGAAGGAATGGAAGAATTAGAGTCGCTGTTTTGACAAGGAATCAAAAGACGGTGGGGGAAAGAAAGAAGAGAGGGAAAAAAAAATCAAGGATGAGAATCCCCGATATAAGACCAAACTGAGCGGAGTTTGAAAATAAGATTACTATGAGAGAACTATGGCCCTCCAGACATTTTCCCCTCATCCCCCCTCCCTTCTCGTACCTTATTATCACAGTCTAAAAGACTTCATCCGCTGAAGCTGCATCCGACTTCCTAATAATCTCCAAGGCACATTTCTGAGCCTGGTCATCCTGATGACGCTTACAACGATCTTTACTCTCTGTGCGACCAACTTTTCCAATTGCCTTCCTCCACACCTTATCCACCAAGGCGTTCCGACTCTTCTTCCTCTAACTCCCAATGTCCGACTAAGAATTGATACCAAAGTCATCATTTTTCCCTCTCGTTGGAAGCTTTTTTGGCGTTGAACCATGCCCCACCGAATCCGTACTGTCTGGTACCGTGTCCTCCCTGGCTGTCTTCTCACCCAGACAACCCTCATTGACGTGTGCCGATTCTCTTCTCTTCCCCTCTCTGTCTTGTGCGCTCCAAGTGCCCTGAAGATCAAAATTATTTTTTGTTCTTTTGTCCCGAGAAATTGACAATTTCGGTCTTCTTTCATGCATGAATTCTTCATTTCCTCGCCCTCTTCTCCCAATACTCCGATCAGCACCCCTATATCACGAACACTCCCGCATTTCAGCATCTACGACCCGAACCCTCTACATATGCCCTTACCTCCTCATCAAATATTTACAGCAGCTTTCCAGTCTGTGTGGCAGGCCTATTGCCGCTTTGTATTCGATAGCATGTTATCACATCGAACGAACTCTGCCTCTCCACATATCTGAAACTTATCACCTTGCTCCACCAAATGACTCTGAGTTTCGATTTTTTTCCTTCCCCCGCCCTTTTGTCCTTGATCCCTAGCTATTCCTGCCATCTTCTCCCGCTATTCTCTATGGGGAATTTCAGGGCAGATCATATGGGCAGGTCCATACAAATGGGCTTATAGGCAAGTCCAAAAAAAAAAGTCGGAACTTGAAAATAGGCTCGAGGGCAGGTCCAAAAAAGTCGGAATTTCAAATTAGGTCTGCAAAGGTACGAATTATTAGAGGTCATGCATGAATGACTGAAGAAGTGTTTATTGGTAATTATATGGTGATATGTCTATACAGTACTCAAAGAGATAAAATCATCCAGTTGCTGTAAGAAAACAAACTGAAAGCTCTAACAAAAAAAGGGGAGTGTGGGTGTCAGAGTCCATTTTTGAGTTCAGGAACAGGAGGTTCATCACATTGTGGATCTATGCTGTGCGTTTAGATTGAAATAGTCTAACGCTCGTTTAGTGAATTAGTCTACTTGTGATATGAGCGTTTTCATATAACGCAAGAAACATGCATTTGGATGTCGAATGGGTCCATGAACGCCACAATAAGCCTTAAAAAAGCGACCGATTGGAGTGGTACATACCAAAAAAGTGAACTTATCCAAGCAAACCAGGTGTTCTTGGTATCATGCAATAGATACAAATTACATCCATATCCTTGTCAAATATGAACGCAGGTTGTTCATTCAGTTTGGGAGAAAAAAGAGAAAATAAAACTTTTTCCAAAGGCATGGCTCAACCTTTTTTTTTGTAAAGAATGCTTTATTTCTCAAAACTGAGATGGTCAACCTGCGCTCAATTTTGACAGGGATATGGACGTGCTCCGTATCTATTGCATGATATTAAGAGACATGCATTTGGATGTCGAACGGGTCGATGAACGCTACAATAAGCCTTGGAAAAGCGACAGATTGGAGTGGTACGAACCAAAAAAGAGAACTCATCCAAGGAAAGAAAGCGTTCTTGGTAGCATACAATAGATACGATGTACGTTCATATCCTTGTCAAATATGAGCGCAGGTTGTCCATTCAGTTTGGGAGAAAAAAGAGAAACAAAACTTTTTTTAAAGGCATGGCTCAACCCTTTTTTTTGTAAAGAATGCTTCATTTCTCAAAATTGAGATGGTCAACTTGCTCTCAATTTTGACAGGGATATGAACGTGCTCTGTATCTATTGCATGATACCAAGAAACATGCATTTGGATGTCGAATCGGTCCATGGACGCTACAATAAGCCCTAAAAAAGCGACCGATTGGAGTGGTACGTACCAAAAAAGTGAACTTATCCAAGGAAACTAGGCGTTCTTGGTGTCATGCAATTACTACAATGTACATCCATAACCTTGTCAAATTTGAACGCAGGCTGTCCATTCAGTTTGGGAGAAAAAAAAAAGAAAAAAAACTTTTTACAAAGTCATGGCACAGCCCTTTTTTGGTGAAGAATGACTTATTTCTCAGAACTGAGATAGACAACCTGTCTTCAAATTTGACAACAATACAAACGTGCTTTGTATCTATTGCATGATACCAAAAAACATGCATTTGGATGTCGAATGGGTTCATGAACGCCACAATAAGCCTTGGAAAAGCGACCGATTGGAGTGTTACGTACCACTTACAGACATTTTCATAGATTGGGTAGATTGGCGGATGTGGGACATGAGATCTTTGTCTATACTTTATCAGGGTGATACGGCTTGCTTGGAGGTGGAGAGCAATTGGATTATTTTTGTAATATGATAAGCTTGTCAAAGGAAAATATAACATGGCATCAGAGGAAGTGTGGAAGTGGATCGGATGTAAAAATGTGTCTGCTGCCAGTTGACCAGTTGACAGCAGTCGGGTGTATAAAATCAATATTTAGTGGAAACTGAACCATGTTTAGGAAGCAATTCAGTCATCTTTTTTATAGCCTCGTCTATAAACACTCCATTCTTCAGGTACTATTCTTTTTGGGGGCACAGTTCTGCCCACAATCCTATTTGAAATTCCGACCTTTTTGGACCTGCCCATATGGACAGGGGAATGCTACAGACAGAACCACCGGGACAGAACCAATCTGCGTATGCGGAATTCTGCGGACAATAAGAACTTATATGGCGGGGGACTCTCAGAGTCCCTGACTCGAGTCCCGGGCATAGCTGGGACTCAATTTGAAATATAGACAAAACCGCCCCGCCAGGTACAGGAATGGTCTTATTCTTCTCGTCGGGAATCGGTCGGCAAGACCCTCTCTTCTCCTGGTATCTAGCCCAACAAAAAGACACATGTCAATTGCGGCTTATCACCTCGTATGGCGGGGAACGTGTGTGCGAACGTGGATCAAACACGACGCCAAGGCCGATGGAATAACACAGCGATTAACGGCGCATATCTCACCAACCTTCCAAGAGAATCGGTGCGATCGATGGCGGGCTTCCACACCAATGGTTGATCCTTTGATCTTGCACGTGCCGTCCTTAACCCACCTACCAGCCTCTGCAAGAAGTTGTTCCCGGCGATCGACGAATGACTTGACCAACTGGCGGCAAAAGAACTCAGTCCTGGCGATCCTATTCAACCTACTGACGCTGAAAATACATTTGTGCAGGTGATCATGATGTTCAGGAAGACTTTTATACAAGACTTGGTACTCATGATGGAACTCCAACCCTGCTATCCCATTTGGCAACATTCAATCTTCTCTGATCCAGCCTATTTGTCATTCAAACGGTAAGTGCGCATCATAGAATGAGAATGTATTAGCATGCTCACTCTGATATGTTAGGGATCTACAGCAAATTGAAACTCAAAATCACGATCCTGCCCACACACTCCTCCAACAATGTGTGCCTATGCACTCTAGATTTCAAACCCCGATTGGCTATAAGATTATTTTTTCGCCCATCGTATTATTTTGCTCCTTCTTCCCCTCGTCATTACTTTTTTGCCTCCACATTGTCATTCTCTTTTTTCCACGACGACAAACGAACGAACGAACGAGCAAACGAACGAACGAACGGTAACTATCCTCTTCTCACGTCATGTTCCTCTTTTGCTTACCATTACTAACTTTTTGCCTTTTGCATCCTTCCTCTTTCTTTTGACACCAGATCGGCTACGACGATGACAACAGCAATAGGGACGACGACGATGCTAATGACGACTCCACCACTGCTTCATGTCGCCCAAAAAGGCTCTTTTAAAATTTTCAAATGTAAAAAACATGGGGAAACCCTC
>LT552879.1:21684-34232 GCA_900079185.1 Absidia glauca
AGAGCCGATATCCGCTGCCATCGCAATCGATCTATTATGGAAAAAAAGAGCCTTGATGCAAAAGGCAATTGTTAGCCATAGCAAGACAAAGATGGACAAGATAGTGAGAAGGAGAGAGTTACCCTGCGTTCGTCGTTCAAAGTCGTTATATAGAGGGTGAGCTGTTTGTAATGCGGTGCTAATGTCGATGGAAAGAAAAAAGAGATGAGGAAGCAAAGGAGAGGACAAGAAAAAGAATCGGCGAAAAAAGAGATTCTTGTATGTAGCAGTAATCTGAGTTTGTAAACTCCGACGGAGCTTCTTTCACTATCAAAACATACAAAAGGTTGAACTTGGCCGATAAACGTCAAGGTGGTCGCTCATATAACAAAACAAGTACACTTTTACGCACCCAAGTTATCGTATACCGACCAAAAGGGAACAGCAAAACTTTTCGTCAGCTACAGGGTTCGAACCTGTCTATTGAGCATATTTTCAATCGCCGCTCTACAAAAAAATTCGCCGCTTAAAATTACTTTGAAAGGCAAAAATATCGTCAGCTACAGGATTTGAACCTGTGCAGGCAGAGCCTATGTGATTTCTAGTCACACTCCTTAACCACTCGGACAAACTGACTTACTTATTTTGGAAATTGGTTGGTTTTATATAAGCCATTGGGTCACGTGACTTTTTAAAAAGGCTCTTTATATACAACCGCAAAAAAAATTTGTAAGTTTCAGTCGCTTTGTCCGAGTGGTTAAGGAGATGGCCTGCTAAGCCATTGGGCTCTGCCCGCGTGAGTTCGAATCTCATAGGCGACGATTTTTTTGCAAAACTATGGTTGGAGCGGAGTTGTAAATTTGGTTTTGTTGGTTTTGCTGCTGTTACGGCCGTTTTTGAGTAGAAATAGGTAACTGGGTTGCGTTTGATTGTTTTTAGAAGTGAGCACCTGAACTTTCTGGTCAAAGTTCACCTTTTAGTATCGTCAATGGAGAGATAAAGAAAAGAGAGAATTTAAAAAAAAAAATCGGGATTTGAAATGCAATTTTCGATCTTGGCTACAAAGTCTCACGTTTTCCGTAAATCTTTTTTTTTACTCCTTCTTTGCTTCTTCATCACTCTTTTCTTGCCATCGACATTACCATCGCACCACGAACGACTCGTCCTCTATGCAACATCCCTAGACGACGAATGCAGGGTAACTATCTCCTTCTCACCCTCTTGTCCATCTTTTATCTTGCCATGACCAACATTTGCCTTTTTCAATGCTCTTTTTTTCCATAGTAGATCGAATGGGATGGCAACGGATACCGGCTCACTGGCATTAGGACCTCACGGACATGTACTAAGATCAAGTATTGGGACCAAGGGATTACGAAAAACGTAGGGAAACACTCTTAATTTTTTGGGGGGTGCACTCGCTTTTGCATTGTAGATTCTGTAGCCATGGCACTGCTAAGCATCACTATTTGTTTGTCCAACCTCTTTGTCTCACTTCCATTGACACTTTTTGCGCTACCTGTCAGCTCTCCTCGCATTCATTGTATTGGTCATGACATTAGATTAGCCATTCCAGTCAAGTAAATAGCTTCCCTCTCCCCTTCCCCCATATACCCATATAGGTTGAACATAGTAACATTCGCTCAATAAAACTTGTCTGAACCATCTCATTACTCGGATTGACGTCTTTGCTTTTTGAACTCTGTCTGCACTTGCCCCATGTCTTCCTGGCATCCTCCAGTATAGAAAACCAAAAAGTTGCCTTTTTTTCAACCGCCGGTTTTTTTCAAAAAAGGATGGACCATCACCCATGAAAAGTGTCACTTTTTGCTGAACATTGATTTTCTTGTGAAAGATGGGGCAAACCTCACCTCAAACTTTACATGAAGAGAGTAGTTCCTCTTCTCTACAAATTGCCGTCAAAGGTTTTGGGTTTTAGTTGATGAGTTACCGACTTTGGAGCCTCTGGGATCAATCGCTCTTTTGGAGCTTGGTGCAGTGATCAGAGATGCATACAGGTAAGGTATACTTTTATTTTGGTATCATTCGATAGATATACATTTTATCTTGCTCCATGTAAAATTTGAAGATGGGTTATCCATGCTGGGTTTTAAAAACCCAAGGCAACTCGTTGCAAAAGTTTAGAAGTGCGAGATCGTAAAGTTTCTAAAAAAGTCAAATGTGTGCAAACGCCGCCCGCCCACTTTATTTCACACCCCGCTCTTTTCAAAACTATCGAGCACCGATGCATGTCAGGGTTTCCAACAAAGTCGAGTCATGGAGATGGTTCAAATTAGATTTTATTTACCAAAGGAAGCTATGGTTAAACTATATATAGGACTTGCCGTGGAATGACTACTCTAGTGTAATGAGCTTCGGAATGAAGAAGAGGAGAGCTGGTTAGCGGTGCCAAAACAGTTTGTGGTACTGACCAAAGAGAGCGAGCTAAGGAATAGTACATCTTGGAAGGACAATCTACAATGGAAAAGGTGAGTGCACATTTAAAAAACATTGCGAGGGGTTTCCAAGTTTTTCGTAATCGCTTGGTCCCAATCCTTGACCTAAGTACATGTTCGTGAGGACCTGGTGCCAGAGAACCTATATCCGTCGTCATCCTGTCGAATCTACCAAGACAAAAAAGAGCAATGATGCAAAAGGCAAATGTCAGCCATGGCAAGACAAAGATGGACAAGAGGGTGAGAAGGAGAGAGTTACCCTGTGTTCGTCGTTCAAGGTCGCTGTATAGAGGGTGAGTAATTCGTGGTGCGGTGGTAATGTCGATGGAAAGAAAAAAAGTGATGGAGAAGCAAAGAAAAGGGATTGACAGCAAAAAATGATTCTTTGTAGCCTGGAAACTTATATCGGGGTTTAAATGTTTGGCTTACAGGCGCAAGACTTTTTACGCCACAAGCGGAGTTACGAATCTGTTACACGAGCTCATCTTGCATGATGCCTGAGCCAAACAAAGAGCAAACATCAACTCACGAGTACATTTCTAGAGCATGAGAGAAAAAAAAAAAAAACAGGCCACATTGACACAAGTATCCTCAGGTATCGTCCTGAAACGATTCTATATAAAACAGACTACATATCTACATGCTGCACATGCAAACGTGATCCGCATGTGGGTACAAAAACAATGCTTGGGAAAACAGAAGTAAGGTCATCATGTCCAGTGATAACACTGAACAGTTTCTTTATTGCATGACGATAGCTTAATACAAACAAAATTACAAACGATCCCAGTATTCTAACACCACCCGCCATTAAGAATCAAGTTACAAGATATATCTATAGTTAGGATGTCGATCACCAGCCAATTCCATGCCACCATAGTTGTAGATTTCGTATTCCTTCATTTCCTCGGTCAACTTGTCCCGGCGCTTGTTTTCATAAGCCAAGACGCAGCGCACAATCACCACCAAGAGAGTTTGAGTAGTTACCAGGCACACAGCAATTAGGTTCCCGTAAAAGTAATCTGGTGGGTCTAGAAAAAAAGAGATCATGAGTGAATGTTTGTAGGGTCTATTGCCCTCTTACCGTAATAAATCTGGCCACCGATAGCACCACCAATCGTACCAATAGATACAATGAAGGCCGATCCTACAGCTCGACGTGTCAAGCCCGCACTTTTGTGAAAGAAAACAAAAGAGGTTTAGTGATCACATCAAAAGTACCCAGATACTTACAAGTTGTTGTTAAACCAAGCAACCTTGACAGCTACATTGGAATACACAGACACCGTAACCAAGCAAGCGGCAAAGTAATGCACAGCCACATTCGACCGATCCACAAACATCAGTATCAAAAAGCCAGTGATGCCTACCATATTGATGGCAACCATATGGAGTGCACGCTCGAACAACTTGTCAGAAGACCAGCCAACGAGGATAGTCGCTACAAATGCCAAAACATAAGGTGGTGTTGTCAAGACCTGGCTTTGCGCTTTATTCCAGGAGCCCATTTCGGAGATGATCGAGGGTAGAAACAGCGTGACGCCTTGTAAAGCACTTGTTCCGGTCAAGTAGATGATTGCATATGCCCAAGCTTTCCAGTCGGTAAAGACAGAGCCGACCTGATCCCAAGACCAGGAATGATCGTTTGCTGCACCTGCATCTATAACGCCAGCCCCCCAAAGAAAGAAAACCCTTTAGATATTCATCCTTAAACCAATTGCCAGGGGGATTTTTTTTACCTGCTGCTAATCGTTTGACGGCAATCCGGCGTTCATCATCGGTCAAGAATTTCACGGTTTCAGGGCTATCAGGAAGGTACCATATGGCCAACACGGCCAGGGCAACGGAGGGAGCACCTTCTACAAGAAACAACCTGAGATAGAAAGAAAAAAAAAAGAGATTAGCAAAGAGAGAGGGAGGAGACATGACTCTTACAATTGCCAGGTCTGTAAATGGTTGGTAGGTATTTGAGTGATCCCATAAGCGATCAAACCTCCAAAAGCACCGGCCAAAGAGCTAAAAGACCAAAAAAAGCCAATACGCCGTGCATATTCTTTACGAGTATACCATAATGACAAAAAGTATACACTGCCAGGGTAAAAGCCTGCTTCAAATACGCCAAGGAAGAGTCGGGCAACGGCAAGACCAGCAAAGTTGGTAACACCACACATGGCTACAGCCGTAATACCCCAAAGTCTAAAACGAATCGCAAGGTTAGAATAGGATTAAGGCTGCTTTTGCTGGTACTTACAACATCAAGGTGCCAAGCCAGATGGATGGACGCCAGCGCCGCATGACTATATTCGACGGAAGATCAAAGATGACATAGCCAAAGTAAAAGATGGAAAGAGCCCATTGGTATTCTTGTGGAGTCAGTCCAAGACTTTCTTCTAAACCACCCAACTTTGCATTCCCAATGTTAGATCTGAGAGAAAGAGAGAGAGAGAGAGAAAGGGAAAAAAAGAAAGATAAGCAGCGAATTTCAGACACACGATTTTAAACCCCGCCCCTTTCTTTGCCTCAGGGGTAGACTTACCGATCCAAGTAACTCAATAGATAGAGTAGACACAAAATAGGCAGGATTCTCAGATCAAACTTTCTAAGAGCAAAAGAATAGCCATTTCCCGTTTAAAAGTAGTATGATCCTCTTGACTGATGTTACCTGAGAATAGTAGCCTCCGCCTTTTTGTCATCGTCCATCCCTGCCGCTTCAATGTCTTCCTTGTGAGGGTTTGCAACGGTATCATTCTCCACTACAGGGCTTTTGCCCTTTACATGGTAAATCTCTTCAGGCATTGTCAAGTAGTTGTCTTTGATGTGAAAGAGAGCGAGAGAGAAAGAAGAACCATGATGCTTTTATAGACAGACAATGTCAAGTGACTCTTTTCTTTATGCGCTGCCGACCCCAGAATGCAATTGATTCAGCCTTCCCCCATTGCAGCCCGGACTCTTGGAAAGAAGCATGTGTCACTTAGAAGAACAGAAAAAAAACCGCTCTGCAGAAAGACTGATCGGGCGGAGTTTACTTTCAAAGGGAGGCACGCTCTGTACTTTTGAAACAGTTGGACGTTTGCCTCTCACCTGACCTTTTCTACCTTTTGATGCAGCATAGCCTGCCTACGCTTTTGAACAATGAATCGTATCAGCTTTTATGCAGTACATGCGTAAGACTATTTATAACTCCTGCGCGCCACGGAGAAGAGACGCATCCGTCGCAAGTTTTCGGACATGCAACCCATTCCGTCATGTCGGGGGTTAAATATGTCATTCATGCATTCCCCAAGAGTCCTTCCTACTTTGTTCAATGGCCCGTAGGAAATCTTTCCATGTCCCCCTCATTGTCCAAGATGTTAAAGCGGATCATTTCCTCTGACTTGCCCTTGCACCCAGAGCGGTCAGTTAGATCGCCCCAAAAGTGTTCGTCAGGCTCCAGTTTTTCCAAGGGGAATCGTGTATGACGACTTTAATTAGACACTGGGTTTTATTAATTGACGTAATTTCAAGCTGACTACGGCTATACTGCAGGTATGAGTGGGGTGGGGGGACTTGTATGACAAGACTAGTGTAGCGTAATGAGAGAAGGAGAGGTGGGGGGACCGGCTGTACTAAAATGTATCAGTAGTAGTAGGGCGAGAAAGAGAGCAGCGGGATCTTGGTTCCTTCGCCCAAGTTTGGTCCTAGGAATCGAGACGGTAGTCATGGAGATGATTTCAAACAACTTTTTTATTGACTGATTGAGACTATGGCTAAGCTAAATGTAGGACTTGCCATGCAACAAGTAATCTAGTGTAATGAGCTACAAAATGAAGGAGGGGAGAGCTGGTCACTGGTACTAAAAGTATCGGCGATAGTGTGCGCACGGACTGGGCCAAGAGATGGGGTGCATGAGAAGTACATTGGCAAGGGAATCTACAGTGGAAAAGTGAGTGCACCAAAAAAAAAAATTGCGAGGGTTTCCCCATGTTTTGTACATTGAAAAATTTTAAAAGTGCCTTTTTGGGCGACATGAAGCAATGGTGGAGTCGTCATTAGCATCGTCGTCGTCCCTATTGTCGTCGTCATCGTCGTAGCCGTTCTAGGGTCAAAAGAAAGACGAGCGATGCAAAAGGCAAAAAGTTAGTAATGGTAAGCAAAAGATGGACGTGACGTGAGAACAGGAGGGTTACCGTTCGTTCGTTCGTCCGCTCGTTCGTTTGTCGTCGTGGAGTAAAGAGAATGACAATGGAGGCAAAAAAAGTAATGACGAGGGGAAGAAGGAGCAAAAGTAAGGACGAGCGGAAAAAAAAAGTTCTTGTAGCTAAATCGGGGGTTGAAATCTAGAGTGGATAGGCACACATTGTTGGAAGGGCAATTCGCAGCAGATCCCTAACATTTCAGAGTGAGCATGGTACTACATTCTAATGCTATGATGTTGACTTGACTTTTGAATGACAAAGTAGGCTGGATCAGAGAAGATTTGCCGCCAGTCGGTCATGCCATTCGTCGATCGCTGGGAACTTTCTTGCAGAGGCTGGTGAGATAGGCGTCGTTCATCGTTGTGTTGTTCCATCGGCCTTGGTGTCGTACTTGATCCTCATTCGCACACACGATACCCACCATACGAGCTGATGAGCTGCAATTCATAAGCGTCTTCTTGTTGGACCTGATACCAGCAAAAAGAGAGTATCTTGCCGATCGATTCCTGATGAGAAGAGTAAGACCATTTCTGCCTGGCCGGACGGGTTTATCTTAAAAGTATCGTCAGGCCGTATTGCGGGGCAAGGGAATGGCAAGGATAATCTAGTGTAAAGGCCTACGAAGGGAAGAGTTGTCCAGTGGTTCATAAAAGTATCAGTGGCGGAGGGACATCAGGGAAGTAAAGAGGGCGAGCACACTCGGAGTTTGAAAAAGAACTTTTTTTTTTTTTAGTCATTTTGCATGAATGAGCCAAAGGGTGTGTGTATACACAATGTACAAGGTAGCAAAAAAGAGGTAGACTTTATTTAAAAAGAAGCGAATCAAAAGTATAACTAGAATTGTAAGCTAAGAGAGGGTCTATCTATAGGTAAGAAGGTGGTTCAGAGGATCGTCGAGTGGTTCTTGGAGATCGCCCCGCCATACGCTCGGCACGGTCTCTGATCTGTTGCTGTCGCTCTGCAAAAAGAGCCCGTTTCCCAATCTGACCCACCAGTCCGGCCTGTGGAAAAGGATCGTAGAGACGAAGAGGCGAAGCTATCCTTTGTTGGTGGATCATCATTTGTGTTTCCAGGAGGGCATGCTGGGCATAGAAGAGCTGCTGCTGTTGGAAAAGGTAAAGTTGTTGTTGCATATAGTAGGATGTGCGCCAGTCGTCCATGAAGGGTGTTACAGACATGCTTTGTTTACTTGATGATGACACCGATGACGATTGTGATGATGACGATGATGGTGTGCCGGTAGAATCCATCGCCGGTAGCGACGACTCGATTGCGTTGCCTTGATGGTGATCGGAGGGTAGTATAGTGGTCAGGCTGTGTCGTGCGTTCGTATGAGTATCCTCCGAGCAGTCCAGGGCAAACGTATCGTTCTCTAGAATAGCGAAATGGTTGAGATCGCCACCTTGTCACTTGATGCTATTTACCTTTTTCAGAGCTACTTGATGAGGAATCGTCGTCGTTCTTCTCGTTGTCAGATTCGGTATCACTATCCTTGGGCATGAATACCTTTTTCCCCGACCGCCTAGAATCTAAACGAGGTTGCTGGGGCGAGGATTGTCGGTAGGCTTTGTCTATATTACAGAAGAAGTGGAGGTCAGACCTTTCAAAGTAACCATGCTAAAGTTTACCTGGGGACGAATATCGGCGATGATCACGCTTGTGGTAGGCCTGGCGACGAGGGTGGAAGAGGGCGGTGCGCATATCAGGGGTTATATGAGATTGGTGAAAGATGATACTTTTCATCCAAGGCTCGGCATCATTTTCATCTGGGTCGGGGGTTTTGATAGCTTTGGCAAGCAATAATCGAGATAGGCGGACAGGGACGTTTTCTATAGACATGAGATGAGAAAGAAAGAAAGAGAGGGAAAGAATGAGGCAGGGTGCTATAAATTTCCTGGCCGAGGTTCATTTTTTGATCACTTACCATTGGTGGAGCAGTGAAGCACAAAGGCCACGGATGACAATCCCCATTATACACAATTACTATAAAGTCAATGATTCGATGGCAAATCAGTTTATTCTACAAGCATCAATCACTTTACAGCTATTCTGGTGTGAAGCACAACTATCCTGGCGTAAAGCACATGGTAGGGTAAAAGACAAAGGATAATGGTAAGTTTATTTCTTGCCGCTCTTTTTGATACCACCGCTGACTATAGTTGTACAAGTACAAAAGAGGTAGGAAGAGTGAGTCCATCAGCATGATTGCCTTGATCGCATGCTCTTTTGCAAAGTACTTACGGAGGGGACCCTTGCCACCAGCCTTGGCTTGCAATTCCTTCAACTTCTTGGCTTCTTCTTGTTGCTTCTTCTTGAAAGCAAGATCTTCCTATAAAGTGTAGAGATACATGCATTAGCAACCCTTTCACCTTCGCCTCTCGTTTCACAGTACAATCACTTACTTCATCCATATCATTGTTCTTCTTCTTTGATTGCTTGAGAGGCTTGAGCTTACCACCTGTTCGAATGAATGATTGAGATCAGTTAGTTTCCTATGCGCCCTATCTGCATGTTGAGCGATGAGCCGTAAACATACCTTGACGACCGGACATTTTTGTTAGATTGAATGAAAGGAAAGAGATGCGAACCAAAGAAAAAAAAACAAAAGCGCTGTGATATAGAAAAATCTTTTTCAAACCCCGCCCAAGGAGGGTTTGCAGCAAGAATGGGAGTGGCCAAGCTATTCATGTAAGCCCCTCGATTGAAATGAATCCAGCGTATGTAATCACTCTATACTTAATCATTTCATGAGAATGAGTATGCTGTTACATGAAAAGGACGAGGGAAGAGTCGATTTGTTTTGATTCACACTAAAGCGGAAGAAGCTATCCCGAAAACTCTATTTGTGGCAGCTCCTTGAAAATTCTGAATTTTTTTTTCTTTCTCTTTCTCTCTCTCTCTCTCTTTTTTTTGTCCTTGCTTTCGTTGTGAAAGGTCTAGCATACTTTATACAAGGTAAGAACAAGTTTAACAATGAATGTTTATGCTCATGCGTATACTTTAGTTGACCATAGCTCTCCTCTCTTATATACTTATTCGCCTTTGACATGTTTGACGCTTGTGTATCGACTTGTAATGGTAATGCCCTTGTAACACCCTCTATCTCATCCTTAGCAGTTTGATGTTTGTCTTCAATGAACTAACTTTCCTCTCTATAGATTCTAACATTCACACTGTCTCTGTGAAGCTGGCCGACATTATGCAACCGGAAAAGCCTACAACAAATTGCGTCAAAGTCATTGTCTTTTGCAAGCTGAAAGATCTGTTCTCTCAAGAACCGTGCGAACTTGTTAAAGAGCGCATTGAAAGCGACACTATCTATTATCGGTTTGGCGCCCTTCTTGTTGACGACACTACTGGCGATGGAGTGACACCTACGACAGCGACTCTGGACTCGAAGGAAGAGGAGGAAAAGGACTTGATATCATTCGACAACGACGTCTCAGAACCACCAATCACACCCGCACCCTCTTCCAGCAAGGCCTATTCATCGATGTCTCCACTGTCTGCCAGCTTTATACCCTCTTCACTGCCTCAGCCGCACCAAACTCCTGCCAAGCCATCACCGGCCTTTACCAGCATTGTTAGGTACGATCAGCCTCTCTATGTCATGGCTGCGCCTTACTATCCGCCACCACCCATGAAGGTCCCGTTGTTTAGATCGCCAGTACAACCATACCAGACGAATAGCAGCACATACTCAGACTTTATACAACCACCCAAGAGCACCAAGATCACCATCAAATCACCTCTGGAGACCATGGACACTGCGCCTTCATCTGCCACATCAAGCCCCTTGAACGCCAAAGTGAAGCCTTTTATACCATCACTCCCACCAAACAAGACCATGGCGACCGAGGAATCGAAAGATACAACGGCCTTCAACGTCAATGCGGTATCTTTTACACCACTCTCGCCCGTCAGCAGTCCTTCCTTACAACAGCCACCTTTGTATAAACGGCCTGTCTCTACTGCGATCCGGATCAGCAAACCACCTTCCAGCGTTGACGAGCAGGTGGATGACTCTTCTACTCCCTTGAATGTCCAGGCACCACCCTTCACCCCTCCCCCTTCACTCACAACAACGCCTGTGGATGATGATGATGATGATGATGATGAGGAGGAGGAACAACTCGCCCAGCCCACTATTGTCCTCAACCCAGAAATAGTACAACTTCCCTCGTCTACGCCCATCCGGATATCAAAGCCACCAACGACCCCGATCGACATCAATGCACCAAACTCAGCCTTCAATGTAAAGGCAATACCGTTTATACCATCCACCACCGTCAAGCCATCGTCACCTACTGTCGAAAGCAAAGCCAATCCATCATCCCAGCTCAGCACCAAGGCATCGATCTTTACGCCTTCTTCCCACGCCAATGGTACATCCTTCAACATCCATGCCGAAGCCTTTACGCCTGCCACGACGTCGTCCACCAGTGGCTCTGCCTCTTCTTCCATCTCATCCACTCCGTTACACTCCATCCCATCTTCGCCCGTCAGCACCGACAAACCCACCCCAACGTCCGACGTCTCATCCCTCCACCTCGCTTCTGAACCCACCACTCGACTAGCCTTACATCCTCCTCCATATAGTCCTGACCTGATCAACCTGTAGTTTGTCTTGTAATCATGCAAAATAAAATAAAAAAAAAAGCTGCCCTCGCCCTCTCCATCGGAGATTGAAACCCAATCAACCGCCCTTTTTATTTTTGTAGGGCGATCGGACCTTTTTCTTTTGCTCTCTCTTTTCTCTCTTCATCTTGTTTGACATGGGCATTCTCTTTAGTGGACTATGGAACAAACTGTTCTCCAAGGCTGAAGTCAAGATCATCATTGTAGGCTTGGACAATGCGGGCAAGACAACCATTCTTTATAAATTGTAAGTTATCTCCCCCCCCCACTTTGTCTGTACTCATCCCCCTTTTAAGATTGATGGACCAAGTAGTGACGACTACACCGACCATTGGCAGTAATGTAGAGGAGATCCAGTACAAGAACATCAAGTTTATAATGTGGGCAAGTGCTCAATGCAAACAAAAAGGATTTTTTAAAAAAAAGGCTAAATTGTGTGTGTGTGTGTGTAGGATATTGGCGGCCAGGAATCGTTACGCACGTCATGGAAGACATACTATGTAGACACAAAGGTAAAACCCAAAAAGCGACAATCGACTATTTTTTTCCTCAACACGGCGTTTGGTAGGCGGTGATTATGGTGATTGACAGTACAGATGTGAATCGGCTTTCTATAGCCAAACAAGAACTACACCAAATGATGGAAAGTGACGTAAGTGAACGAGGCTAAGTGACAACAAGGGTGACTCACACACTCCATGTAGCAATTGCAAAACGCCAGTCTGTTGGTGTTTGCCAATAAGCAAGATGTCAAGGGATCCATGTCCGCGGCCAAGATATCAGAAGTGCTGAACCTTACCAGTCTCAAAGACAAGCAATGGCATATCCAGGTAAGAATAGAATGGCCACGTGGGGCAAAGGAGGGATGCTGATCTATGGACTCATTTTGCGATACTTGATATAGGCATGCTCGGCACTGTCTGGAGACGGGTAAGGCAATACAATACAGCCATCATGGATGTTAGGAGGTGGAAAGGGAGACTGGCAGACAAGCGGGGCCAAAAGTCAACTCACTCACTCTTGCTTTCTGGATTATAGGTTGTTCGAAGGATTGGATTGGGTCGTCTTACAGCTCTCGGGATCATAAAATAGACTTGGGGATCGGGTTTAGTTTACTTTTTTTTTGCTACATCATAGTGTGTGTATATACCTTTTGTCTTCTTCAACGATGCTTTTTTAGCTCTAGTTATGGTCGCACGGCCTTCCTGAGCCTACCGTTCAAGTTTGAAGACATTTCATCTAGTAGGGTCATGATCCCATCCAGCACCATGATCTGTTGGAAAGAAAGTTTTCGAAACCA
>LT552921.1:0-19259 GCA_900079185.1 Absidia glauca
GGGGGGGGGGGACAGTTCAATCAGGGTTATAGCATGCATTTAGGTCTTTTTTTTATTTTTGATGACACATAACAAAGGGTAATCTAAATTGGTGGAGTATTAAGGGGATTTGGAAAAGACGGCTTGTTTCAAGGTGGTTTTCATTTGCTGTGTATCGGAAGTATCGACACTAGAAAACAAGAACGGTTGAGTCATGGTAAAACCCAAAAGTATCTTACCTTTTCAAAGCCTTCAAACGGTAATCATCATACTCTTCGTCAAAAAAGCGGGGTTTCCAAGGTCGTTTTCCTTCACGTTCTTTTGCTAATTGACGTTGGTGATCCTCGACGGCCGTCTTGGCATCGGTGGCCGCCTCCATATCGCGGTCCTTGATGGCTTGCGTGAGTTTGGCCCAGAGTTTTCGAGATTCATAGTCTTCTTGCTGATCGTCCGGGGCCACGGCTTTGGGCACGGCGACGGCGGTTTTGGCATCGAAAAACAGATCCTTTTGAGAGGTCTAAAAAGCAATAGCGTTAAAGGGATTTGACTTTACTAAAGGAGGACGTACCTTGCAGTTTTTGATAAAAAGTTCGTTTGACCATTGACCTGTGATTTCGTAGAGTACTTCTTGGGTGGACTCCTTTTTGATCTTGCCTACCACCGAGTTCCATTGTCCAGAAAAGAAGCCCTGGGAAAGGAAGGATCAGTTAATTGACCTTTTGTTGTTGGTACCTTACCTTTGATTTGAATTCCAGTTCGCACGAAAGGTCGCTTGATTTACAAGAGACTCTAGATTTATCGCCCAGCTCCAGAGTCATTGTGCCGAACCTAATGGATTGTGGTCAGTGTCTCTTTATTGCCATGTGTTTTGGATGACTTACAAGACCCCGCGTGCATACATGTTAGGCATATCTATATCGTAGCGCTCGTTGTATCGCTCGGTTAAGATGACATGCGACGAGCCTTCCATGATCGTGCCCACCGAGTTGCCATAGAATCTTGACTTGGGTCGGATGTCACCAGAGATGACGACATGATGGTCGGGGCAGGTATAGAGGTACGCCGAGATGGGAGGATGATGACTGACTTGTTCTGCCAGGTAGAAGGCTTCTGACCCGTCCGAGTACTTGTATTCACACCGGAAGAACTCGCCCAGCACGGGATTGTAGGGTTTCTTGACTCCCTACAGAGTAAACGGTCGAGATTAACCCCCTGTATCCTTACTGTCTCTTTTTTATTTCGTACTTTGGGTTTGATATGCCAGCCAGAGAGGTAATAGCGCAGGACTCCGATGAATCGTTCAACAGGGTCATCCACTTTACTTGCACTAGAAGAGCAAACAGATTAACGATCAACCATAGAGAGAAGCATACCCTTACCTGAATAAGAGTTCGGGATGGGACATGAAGTCAGTGATGCGTTCCAACATGCTGCGAGGTTCGAGAACAAAAGTAGGCAAGGCCACACGTTGCTACAAACACGATAAAAGATAAAAGTGTGGTCAGTCAGTCAGTCAGGCAAGAGTTTGTATTGTCTACTTTACCAAGTCCATGCCTTTTGTCAATTGACCAGCAATGGCTAGCAAGATGTTACGAGACCCTTCTTCCAGCTCTTCAGTATTGTTTTGGTTATCCGGGGTTGACATGAGGTGGAAAAGAGAAAGAAAGACAGAAAGGGGGGCGAAGGAGTTTCAAACAAAATATAAAGAGGGCCGGTCGGAGTTTGATGTATTGAGACTTTTCCTTATTTCGACACCTATCCGCATATCCAACTGACAACTGCTATTTTTTTTATTCATTCACTGCAATCACTACATAACACTACTACAACTTTGCATTGCCAACATTTGCTTGGAGAAGTGAAGGCTCGTTCTTTCGAATGTATTCCAACGCACGCTATACATATACAAATGGGATCATCAAAATGAGTCCGCCGTTGCCCCTCCCCTTTTAAAAGCCTTACCTCGCGGCCACCGGCTTTTTCAAACAGAGTTTCCAGTCGTTGAGCAAGCATAAGGTCTCCTTTAATCTATTGAAAGAGGGTTAGTTCCATAAAGACAAACCAAAGGCTTGACTTACCTTGATGCGGCGGCTGACGTATGCTTTGATCCCCGTCAATCTATCATCAAAAGTAAGATGACTGTACTTCCCCTTTTTCTCTGTGGTCTTACCCTCCTGTTATAAAGTTGAGCAAGTCACTATCCTCCACACGGATTTTCACAGTCTGGATCCTTTTCTTCTTGGCCACGCCACGCACTTTGCTTTCATTGTTGGTAATGACAGGTTGGATTTCATTGCCTTGGAGCAAAATGTACCTAACATATAAAAAAAGATGAGTCGACATTACAAACATCGTGAGAATTTTACCAAGTGGTTACGGGTTTCTTCTTTTTCGTCACACCAACGACAAAGTAGCCTTTGATGTTGGGCCAGAGAGTAGGGTCTTGTAGCAATTGACGTTCAACCTCAGGCAAAATAACATCGGAAAGTAAGACAGAGTGCGACATTATAAGCAAAAAGTGAAAGAGAAGAAAAGGATGAAGAAGACTTTTTTTTTTTGTGGGTTTGGGCAAAAAGGCATGCATTCGAACTCCGACCGCTGAGAAATAAGGGGGCGTTCATGCAACTCCCACGGCATGTGAAATGCTCACCAGTGTCAACACACACAAACAAAACCACCCAACTAGTTAGTCTAACGAAGCTTAAATAAAGCAATCTATTCCTTAGGTCTATAAAAACAAGTACTTTATTACAACAGAGGGGGGGGGAGAAGAGTCTAATACAACGATCTAATCTAAGAGGAGTGGACTTCCCCATTAGTAGGGGGGATATCTTCAGGGAAAGGGGGAGGAGCTTCAATCTATGACATGAAAAAAGAGAGATGGGGGTAAGCATTGCATCAAAGGAGAGACTGGGTTACTTACCTTTGGCTTTCTAACATATTCATCATATACCGTCTTTTCCACAAATGGACGCATACCAAGGACATGTTCGATATCTTCACGGGTGATGACTTCCTTTTCCAACAAGAGCTTTGCGACCTTCTCCACATCGGCCCGTTTATCAGTCAGGAGATCGACGGTTCGTTGGTAGGCATCGGTGACCAGTTTGCGTGCTTCGTCGTCGATCAAAGAGCCGGTTTGTTCGCTGTAAGGTTTCTGGAATTGCTGTTCAGAGTTCGGGTCATGGAAGGAGATGGGGCCGACTCGAGGGTTCATACCATAGGTTGTGACTTGGGCATAAGCGATCTTGGTGACCTTTTGCAGATCGTCTTGGGCGCCAGTGGTGATAGAGCCAAAGAAGATTTGTTCGGCAACGCGGCCACCCAGCGTCATGCACATGCGATCGAGCAGTTGGTTCTCCGAGTACAGGTATTGGTCCTTGGGCAAGTATTGAGCGTAGCCAAGAGCAGCCACACCACGAGGAATGATAGACACCTTCAGTAGGGGATCTGCGTGTTTCAGGTACCAGCCCGCCACGGCATGTCCAGCTTCATGATAGGCCACCGTCTTCTTTTCTTCCGGCGACAGCACCCGCGATTTCTTCTCCAGCCCAGCAATCACCCGTTCGATGGCCTGTTCAAAGTCGACCTCTTGCACCTCGTCCTTCTGATGGCGCGCAGCGATCAGGGCAGCTTCGTTGCACACGTTGTGGATGTCGGCACCCGAGAAGCCAGGGGTCAGGGCAGCCAGTTTGCGAGACAGGAGATCCATATCCTCGGTCGTCTTGATGGGCTTGAGATGCACCTTGAAGATCTGGACACGGCCACCAATATCAGGACGGTCCACATGGATATGACGGTCCAACCGGCCAGGACGCATCAGCGCAGGATCCAAGACATCAGGTCGATTCGTGCCCGCCAACACCACAATATGTTCGTTCGAATCAAACCCGTCCATTTCCACCAAGAGTTGGTTCAGCGTGCTTTCTCGTTCGTCGTTGCCGCCCATTTGCCCGCCTTTTCCACGCGCCTTCCCAATAGCATCGATTTCGTCGACAAAGATGATACAAGGAGCGTTCTTCTTGGCGTTGGCGAAGAGATCACGCACCCGAGAAGGACCCACACCGACAAACATTTCCACAAATTCCGAGCCAGACACACTGAAGAACGGCACCCCCGCTTCACCCGCTGTCGCCTTGGCCAAAAGGGTCTTGCCAGTACCGGGAGGACCTGTCAGGAGAAAAAAAAAATATATATACACCGAGGATTAGTATCCATGGCAACCCCGTCCCTGAATCTCTTACCAGATAAAATAGCGCCACGGGGAATGGTAGCACCGAGTTTTTCATACAGAGTCGGGTTCTTCAAAAACTTTACGAATTCCATGATTTCCTCCTTGGCTTCATCGGCACCAGCGACATGCTTGAATTTGACCTTGACGTCGGTTTC
Source organism: Absidia glauca (assembly GCA_900079185.1). NCBI lineage: Eukaryota > Fungi > Mucoromycota > Mucoromycetes > Mucorales > Cunninghamellaceae > Absidia > Absidia glauca. Next base: position 4,369 of record LT552921.1, read on the forward strand.
TTGATTGAACATCTTGGCCTTGCTTTTTCCGATACCAAAGATGCCGCCGCCCGCACCGCCCGCGCCGCCAGGTCCCTTTTTGGTGATATAGTACAGGACGCCGATCAAGAGTAAGGTGGGAGCAAAGTGGAGAGCGGTGTTCAGCACGCTGACTTCGTCTTGGTAGGCCACCGGGATGCGTTCGGCGGACGGAATGCCCAGCTCTTGTTGCGCCATGTCCAATTTGTGTTCAAACGAGTCCACCGAGCCAATGCTAAAAGTAAAGGTTTGCTGAGGCGCCACACCGAGCGACGACGATTCAGGGCGCAAATGCACACGCACCCGGTTGCGGTTGACAACGACAAGACGGTCGACAACACCCTTGTCCAGGAGCTGCGTGCGGAAGCCTTGCCAGGTGATTTCGCGGGACGACCCTTCGTCAGGACTCGTCAGTTTCCACAGAAGCCAGGTACCAAATGCCGTGCCGAGAACCATGTTGGTGTTGATAGGTGGGAGATCTGGAGGCTTGCCACCGCCATTACTGCTCTTCTTGTTGCTGTTGTTGCTGTTGTCGCTTTTACTTGATTCTTCGCTGGGTTTCTTGGGGTCACTGGATCGTTTCGAGGTGGTGGATTTGCCGGCATCCTTGCCAAAGAAACCTTCGAAGCCTTTGGGTACATTGAGCTTGTTATCATTCTTGTTGCCAGATTCCTTTTCAGATGTAAAATGACGTCGTTGAATGGGGGCTCGAGATCGTAGTAATGAGGTCGATCGTCCAGGATGAGTGCGTAAGGACCGGGATCCAATCTTGCCAAGTCTTGATAGCATAAATGTGGGTGAATGAAGAGTGAGAGAAAAAAGTAAAAAGAAAGAGAGGAAGGAAAAAAAAAGGAAAGGGAAGACGTAAGAAAAAGGGACCAATACCGAAGATCTTCAAACCCCGCCTCGACCCATTTTTTCATTTTGAGTCAAAAAGCTTGAAGGCATTCTGACTCCGCCGGCGCAGTGAGCCAGTGGCATGTTTGAAACAGCCCCAAAGATTTGTAAGACAGACCCGATGCATTGTGATTCGACGACATGGTTTTTATTGGTTTTAGGAGGGTGGAAAGATATAAAAAGTTGTAATTCTAGGAGATGATATGATAACGACTGTCAAGTAAGGATGTATGTAGCTAAGGTGTAAAAAGAAGGATTGCTTGATTTAGAAGCCCAACTCTTCCTTGGTCAAGACACCCAATTCAGTCTTGAGGGGAGCGAGTTCTTCGAGGTATTGTTGATATTGCTTTTCATTTTCGACCTTGTCCTTGAGCCCTTCAAACACACGGACAGCAGTGGCAAAGTCGTTGACACGGCGGGAGGCCTTGAGGGCAGATTCCACAACGCTGACAGGAGGCACTAAATCGTAAGCAAACGCATTGTTCAACCCACGTTGGAGTTCAAATAGATCTTCAACGCCGTCAAAGAATTTAACGTAACGTTCGGCCATGGCTTCGTAGGATTCTTCTTCACCATGGGCAGAGTACATGCGAACACCTATAAGAAGAGAGAGAGAAAGAATGAGAAGGGGAATAATGGCGCATAGCTTCTATGGTGACATACCCATAGGGCGGGCAACAGCGGCGGTGCGTACGACGGAAGTGCGGGCAGTAGTGGCAAGAGCAGCACGAAGCATCATGTGAGTTAATGTAACAAAGTGGAAGAGAAGGGTGGAAAAAACACACTGTGTAAATTTTATTTCCAGACCCCCTCCCCTTTCTCAGACGTCAGAGACTTTCAGTCACACACACACACACACTGAGGTGAGGCGCACGATTAAAACTCCGCAGTTGGCCGTGAGTTGGTTTCGAAAGGTGCCTTGAGACAAGCAGGGTCTATTACGGCCATCATGAAACAATTAATGGTTGAATGTAGGTAGAAGAGATGTAGGTACAACCGAACATAAGAGTAGATGATTCGTCACCATAAGCGGTACTCAAGAGATATCTGAATCATGCTGACTTTTACCACTAAGATGTCGGAAGATGAAAATCTTCAGTCTCCCATTGGTTCGCAGCAGCGGATTTAAAGGTTTGACCCACTTATCGTGGCTTTGGATTGAGTCACCGATAATCATATTTAATCTCTCCTCTCTTTTCTCTTTACTTGCTCACTTCTTTCTCTTCTCGCACCTTCACCTCCACCTTCAACCCAATGCCAAGCAGCACTCGTCCTATTGATATGAAATCCGTCTTAAAGGTCCTTACCACCCACCCCGACCTCTTTACGCCGAACGATGCCGACCTTGCCATCAATGAAATAATGAAAGGCAACTGTACTCCAGCACAAATCTCCGCCTTTTTGATCGCCTTACGCTTACAAGAGAAGGAGTCGGATCCCGCCATTGTCGCCGCTTGTGCTGAAGCCATGCGAAGCCATGCTCGCTTGGTGCCTTACGATCAACACCCTCACCTCCAAGGCAACGTAGTGGACATTGTAGGCACAGGTGGGGATGGTCATGATACCTACAACGTGTCGACAACCGCCTCGATAGTAGCTGCTGGTGCAGGAGCCAAAGTGGCCAAGGTAAAACAAAGGGGGATATAAGGAATGGGGACTGACGACCTTTTGGATAGCATGGAAATAGGGCATCTTCGTCGAAATCAGGGTCGGCAGATCTCATGGAAGCGCACGGGTGTCAAATCAATGCCGTGCAACCGCATCAAGTCCCACAAATCTTGGACGATACCCAGTTTTGCTTCCTCTTCTCTCAAACGTACCATCCTGCTATGAAACATGTTGCTAGTGTGCGCAAGGAACTGGGCATCCCGACCGTGTTTAACCTCCTGGGTCCGATGAGCAACCCTGCCAAACCCGCTCGCCTCGTCGTCGGCGTCCATTCTCCTCAGATCGGTGGGCTCATGGCCAATGCACTCAAAATGACCGGCGTAAAAGGCGCTTTGGTGGTGTGTGGCAACGAAAAATTGGACGAGGTAAATGACAAGATCACAGCAAAAAGGACGGCTCACTTATCCATGTTGTTGTGTTTGATAGATTAGTCCGTCAGGGGAAACAAATGTAAGTAAGAGAGAAAGAGATCAAGGGATTCCATGGCTTATTCGCTTCTTGTTTGTATAGTACTGGAGGGTGCATGAAAATGGAGACATCACTACCGGCGTGCTTCATCCAACCCGAGACTTTGGACTGGCGACACATCCTCTCACGGACGTCAAGGGCGGCGACTGTCACGACAATGCGAAAACCCTGGATCGTTTGCTGGCGAATGAACTACCGGACGGGGACCCTATCTTGGACTTTGTGTTGTTGAATGCGGCTGCCTTGTTGGTGGTGGCTGGCGTGGCTGGCGACTTTAAGGAAGGTGTTGTTCTGGCCAGGGGATCCATTGCTTCTGGAAAAGCCAAACATGTCCTTCATGCCTTCCGGGACGCAACCCTTCAACTCGCTGTGTAAACCCGATCTTTGTATATTGTCATCTATCATTCCCCCCCCCATTCATGTAGGATAGAATCCTTGTCTTTAGCATAGTTATGTTACCTTAAGTAATAATAAAAAAGAGCTTATACCATGATAAAACAAGTGACACTTAATTAGGACTTGTTTGCTTTGCAGCCGCCACTGGTGCGTCTAGTCTGCACCTTTGCCAAGAATTTGCGGGCCTCTGGGCGGCGTTTGAACAAATTTGTCTTTTTTAGAAACATTTTGATTTCCAGTCCCAAAGAGTTCCAACATTTCTCAAAACTGGGATGGATAACCCTCATTTAAATTTTACATGGGGTAATACGTAATCCATAGCTAGCGAGTGGTACCAAGAAAACTGTATCCCAATGGTTTATAGGATCATTGACACTGGACAATGCCCCCAAAACAGATGCTGATTGCACTGATCCCCAAGTGGTATATCATCCAAAAAAACCAAACACCCCTTAGCGTCATCCGATCGATAGCAAGTTGACCTCTCTTTATGTGATATTCAAGTATCATTTGCGGATGTCACTTTAAAGGAAACCCATGTCCAAGAAAAAGTGGCATTTTTCACAGGGGAATTCTAGGGGCAGGTCCCAATGGGGGAATGCTACGGACAGAACCATTCGGACAGAACCAACCTGCGTATCCTGGATTTTGCTGACAATAAGGACTCACATGGCGGGGGACTCTCTGAGTCCCTGGCTTCAGTCCCGGTCATAGATGGGACTCGATTTGAAATGAAGATAGAACCGCCCCTGCCCACACACTCCTCCAACAATGTGTGCCTATGCACTTTAGATTTCAAACCCCGGTTTGACTACAAGAACTCTTTTTATGCCCGTCCTATTATTTTGCTCCTTCTTCCCCTCGTCATCACTTTTTTGCCTCCATTGTCATTCTCTTTACTCCACGACGTTAAACGAACGAACGAGCAAACGAACGAACAAACGAACGAACGGTAACTGTCCTCTTCTCACGTCATGTTCCTCTTTTGCTTACCATTACTAACTTTTTGCCTTTTGCATCGTTCCTCTTTCTTTTGACACTAGATCGGCTACGACGATGACGACGGCAATAGGGACGACGATGACGCTAATGACGACTCCACCACTGCTTCATGTCGCTCAAAAAGGCTCTTTTTAAAATTTTCAAATATAAAAAACATGGGGAAACCCTCGCAATTTTTTTTTTGGGTGCACTCCCATTCCATTGTAGAATCTCGTAGTCCAAGTTACTAATAAAAGTGTATCAAATCTTTGTCCATACCCTTCCGCTACTATCTTTGATACTTTTACACAGCTTGGCCGTCTTTGTCCGCCTTCATTTGCTTGATTTTTACAGTAGTTTAGTCATCCTCATTACAACCCGTCGCCATTTACACATTAGCTCAACTCCGGCCCCAAACATAGATTGTACCATAGCCCATTAATCATATTGTACCAATAAATCTTTGTATGTATGCGAAGATAGACCTTACGATCATGTACCTGTCATTAGATTCGTTACAACTAGTAAACCAATGGTGTTTTAGGAGTTGTCAATGATGAGCTACTCAGCTGTAGTTTGGTTTTTATAATGTACATGGTATTGTCCTGGTTATGGATTTGAGAAACGTCTTTCGTAGGATGTTTCAAGTAGGTTTTATTGATGGGATAGGATTGAAGTGCTATGGTACAGACTATGTTTGGGGTCGTAGTTAAGCTAATGTGTAAACGGTGACAGGTTGTAATGAGGATGACTAAGCTACTGTAAAAATCAAGCAAATGAAGGCGGACAAAGACGGCCAAGCTGTGTAAAAGTATCAAAGATAGTAGCGGAAGGGTATGGACAAAGATTTGATACACTTTTATTAGTAACTTGACCATGAGAATCTACAATGGAATGGGAGTGCACCTAAAAAAAATTGCGAGGGTTTCCCCATGTTTTTTACATTTGAAAATTTTAAAAAGAGCCTTTTTGGGCGACATGAAGTAGTGGTGGAGTCGTCATTAGCATCGCCGTCGTACCTATTGCCGTCGCCATCGTCGTAGCCGATCTAGTGTCAAAAGAAAGAGGAACGATGCAAAAGGCAAAAAGTTGGTAATGGTAAGCAAAAGAGGAACATGACGCGAGAAGAGGAGAGTTACCGTCCGTTCGTTCGTTTGCTCGTTCGTTCGTTCGTTTGACGTCGTGGAGTAAAGAGAATGATATGGAGGCAAAAAAAGTAAGGACGAAGGGAAGAAGGAGCAAAATAATAGGCCAAAAATAATAATCTTATAGCCAATCGGGGATTGAAATCTAGAGTGCATAGGCACACTTTTTTGGAGGAGTATGTGGGCAGGATCGTGTTCCTGAGCTTCGATTTGCAATATATCCCTAACATAACAGAGCTAGCATGCTACTACATTCTCATGCTATGATGTGGGTTTACCTTTTGAATGACAAATAGGCTGGATCAGAGAAGATTGAATGTTGTCAAATAGGATAACAGGTGTGGAGCTCCATCATGGACACCGAGTCTTGTATAAATGTCTTCCTGAGCATCATGATCACCTGTACAAATGTATTTCCAGCAAATGTAGGTTGAATAGGATCGCCAGGACTGAGTCCTTTCGACGCCAGTCGGTCATGTCATTCGCCGATCGCTGGGAACAACTTCTTGCAGAGGCTGGTAGGCGGGTTAAGGGCGGCACGTTCAAGATAAAAGAATCGACCATATGTGAGGAAGCCTGCCATTGAGCGCGCACCAATTCTCTTGGAAGGTTGGCGAGATATGCGCCGTTTATCGTTGTGCTGTTCCATCGGCCTTGGCATCGTATTTGATCCACGTTCGCACACACGTTACCAGTCATACGAGCTGATGAGCCGCACTTGATATGTGTCTTTTTGTTGGACCTGATTTCAGGAGAAGAGAGGGCCTTGACGATCGATTTCCGATGAGAAGAGTAAGACCATTCCTAGGCCTGGCGGGGCGGGTTTATCTTCATTTCGAATTGAGTCCCTGCTATGCCCGGGACTCAAGTCAGGGACTCAGAGAGTCCCCCGCCATATTAGTTCTTATTGCCCGCAAAATTCAGCATGCACAGATTGGTTCTGTCCTGGTGGTTTTGTCTGTAGCATTCCCCTCCCATGGGCAGGCCCGTACCACTCCAATCGGTCGCTTTTTTAAGGCTTATTGTAGCGTTCATGGACCCATTCGACATCCAAATGCATGCTTCTTGGTATCATGCAATAGATAAAAAGCACGTCCATATCCTTGTCACAAATTTGAACGCAGGTTGTCCATTCAGTTCGGGACACAAAACGTTTTTCAGAGAAAGGGGATGATCCGTCCTTTTTTCGAGCGGCGTTTGAACCATTCCACCTCATTGTTTTTTATCCTTGCAGGTGGATGCTCGAGACACATTAGGACTGTGTATGTAGAACTCAAAAAGCAAAGTTGATTCGTTGGCTACACTTGATCCAGAACGAAAATCGGATATACAGTCATGCACGAGAGAAAAACAATGTAAACTCCGACATTCATGCAAAAACGGTGGATCAGTTACGCTGCGACTGTTGTGCTTCCTGTGTCCCCATAGCCACATTTCCAGCGGTATGGTACTCGTTTGAGTTTTTCTTCGTTTTTTATATCAGAAACAACGAAACAGGGATTTTGATTTGTAGGGCTCTTCCGTAGCTGGAGCAAATGGCATCTTGAGCCTCATCGACCCTTTGCCCTCTTCATGAGTCCTAAGCCATACTAAGCTCCTTGTTTGGGATACAGCCATTTTGGTAAGGGCATTGGTTTTTTTGCTCTCAAAGCAATGGGCACCCTGGGTTTGATTCCACGGCCACAGCGGGTTGTGACCCGGGATGTTGGGTTTCGAACTCCGGATATCGTCCAAGGGATCGACAGTTCCTGCACTTTTCTTTATCGGGTCTAGCCAAATTGCTTCATAGTTATAAAAAAAAAAGTGGCTCGGCAGTTACCATGGAGATTCAGGACACGAGGTTGCCATGAAAGTGTAGGTAGCAAAAGAGGAGACCGTCTGTATACAAGCCTATAATAAAAGATGCTGGGTGGAGAGAGACGGCCCCCATCTTGTTCTTGGTTCCTCGTTTTGGTAAAGTTTGGAAAAGCAGGGAAAAGAAAAGGAGAATTACCGCCTGACCTAGCTTTTTGAAAACGGGCCTTAATTCAACTCCCGACGGTAAAAATAGATTTTCAAGACCATGAATAGAACGATTGGCTGTCGATCACTGATGTCGGCACTAACCCAAAAAGATTTTTAATGGGACATAAATTGGCCCCGTCAATCAATTTCTTTCTTTTCTTTTCCCTTTCTCATCATCTCTTTTTTTCTTTCCCCCCCATCCCACCCTAACATTATACCATGAAAGCCCTTATTCTTGTCGGAGGTAACGCTAAGAACTGCTTGTAAGGCGTAATGCAATGCTCATTGTGTTTTGTTTCTAGGTTTCGGTACTCGCTTGAGACCTCTCACTCTCACTCTCCCAAAGCCTTTGGTTGAATTCGCCAACCGTCCCATGATCCTCCATCAAATCGAAAGTCTTGCCAAGGTAAAGTAGTAAGAGTCATGACAAGGGACAGTAATGTGATGATGAAGATGATGATAAAAGATGATGATGACGGTGAGACTCATGTATCTTTTCTGACTGATTCCTATAGGCTGGTGTTACGGATATCGTCCTTGCTGTCAACTACCGCCCTGAAATCATGGTGGCTGCACTAAAAGAGTACGAAGAACTCTACAATGTCAAGATTACATTCTCTGTCGAAACAGAACCTTTGGGTACGGCTGGTCCTTTAGCTTTGGCAAGAGATATTCTCGGCAAAGACAACTCCCCCTTTTTTGTGCTGAACAGTGACATTATCTGCGACTATCCCTTTGAACAGTTGCGTGATTTCCACTTGTCTCATCAAAATGAAGGCACCATCGTGGTCACCAAGGTGGACGACCCTTCCAAGTATGGTGTTATTGTCAATGAACCCGGCCATGCCTCCAGAATTGAACGCTTCGTGGAAAAGCCCAAGGAATTCATCAGTAACAAGATTAATGCCGGTATCTACATCCTTAGTCCATCTGTGCTGGACCGTATTGAAGTAAGTTAAACTGGGCGGAGGGCGGGGGATCAAAAACAAAACAAAAAGAGAACCAGGCTTACTGATAGGATCTTTACACTTTTTTTCTTTAGCTCAAGCCCACATCCATTGAAAAAGAAGTATTCCCCTATATCGCTCAAGATGGTCAACTACATACATTCGATCTCGACGGTTTCTGGATGGACGTTGGCCAACCCAAAGACTTTTTGACCGGTACCTGTCTATACTTGTCTCATTTGGCGAAGAAGAACCCTCAAGAACTTGCAAACCCCACTTTGGATTACGTACACAAGGGCAATGTCATGGTCCACCCTACAGCAAAGATTGGCAAGGACTGTCGTATTGGTCCTAATGTGGTGATTGGTCCCAATGTGGTGGTGGGTGATGGTGTGCGTCTTCAACGCTGTGTCATCATGGAAGGCGCGGCAATCAAGGACTTTGCTTGGGTACATTCAAGTATTGTCGGGTGGCATTCATCTGTGGGTCGCTGGTCTCGATTGGAAGGATGTTCGGTTTTGGGTGACGATGTTACTATCAAGGATGAAATCTATGTGAATGGTGGCTCTATCTTACCACATAAATCTATTGCCGCTAATATCACTGAACCTCAAATCATCATGTAAATAGACAGATCCCCCCCCTTTCCTCTCTCTTTTACTATTTACACACACACACACTCTCTCTCCTCAACCTTATTACATTTGCAACTTATTACTCTACTTCTAATGTCTTTAAATAAAGCTGGTATCATCATGGCACTTTTTTACATTATACAAAAGCATGAGGCTTAAGTAATCAAAAGATCGGGTATTAGATAAGGTGCCAACGTGGGCGAATCAGATTGTTTAAAATTAGATCCAACACGTTCGTTCAAAGGCGCATGGTGGGACAACCTTCTTTTCTTGATCCGCAGACTGGCTGTCATGTCCTCAAGGTGAATACCCTAATGCATTCGATAAATAATAAAATAGTCATCGTAGCTACTGTCTGTTGGCGTATGAGTTGCATATCCTCCCCTGCTTGGCGAAATCGTCTAAAAAACGTTTTCAAACCCCGCTATAAGAACCCTGAATTTTACGGACGATAAGAAGTTTGTGGTGCGAGGGAAAGGGTAACTGTAATTTTCAAAAGCACAGGTCAGTGATGATGCGGAGATTAAGATTCATGCAACTTACCATCAGCAGCCAAAACTACTCTATCACCCTTCCTTCTCAAAGGTGGTGAGAGAACACTCATTCTCTCATCCAAGAGGTGGGATGCCCAAAAAGTGCTTTGCAGCAATATGGCTGAGCGTAAGTGATAAAAAGGAGGGGGAGAAAAGTGAAGACGATGGGAGACGTTGGTGAGCTATAAAGATGGCGTATTTATAAATGTCGTCAATGCCTGCCAGGTCGATGGCAATTCTCTTTTTTTTTCTTCCCCTTTTTTGAGATGAATTAGAATCAAACCTTGCTATCGGTGAATACTGAGGTACCGGATCTATCAATGGTGTCAATGTCTGTCAGTTGGACGGCAGGCCTTTTTCTCTTCCCCTTGCATTCCGTGAAAGTTCGTCCAACGTCGAAAAATAGAGACCAGAGAGTGGCTATGAGATCTATCGTACAACTGTCATGTATGAATGACAGAGTGTAAAAAGTGATGAATTATTCACATCCCGCGGGGTTTGCAAAATTAAAAAAATTCAAACTATTTGAAAATGTGGTCTTTTGATCCCTGTTTCTCAGGACCGAGATAGACAGCATACCGTCAAATTTCACAGGCAACACCATGCAATGCATATCGATTGACTGATACCTAGTAAAAAGCATTTGTATGTCGTATGCGACCGAGAACGCTCCGAGAAGCTCATAAAAAGCGACTGATTGAAGTGGTATCAAAAATGGCAAGTCATCCAAGGAAAGCAGGCCTTCTGGGTATCAGTCGATAGATAAAAAGCACTTTTGAGTCCGTGTCAATTTTAAAGCTGGTTTGTCCATCCCGTTCACAAGAAAAATGAGCTCCAAAAAAGTGAGACTTTCTCCAAAGGGGAATGCTACAGACAGAACCGCCTGGACAGAACCAATCTGTGTATGCTGAATCTTGCGGACAATAAGGACTGATATGGCGGGGGACTCTCTGAGTCCCTGACTTGAGTTCCGGGCATAGCTGGGACTCAATTCGAAATGAAGATAAATCCGCCCCGCCAGGCACAGGAATGGTCTTACTCTTCTCATCGGGAAATCGATCGGCAAGGCCTTCTCTTTTCCTGGTATCAGGTTCAACAAAAAGACACATATCAATTGCGGCTCATCAACTCGTATGACGGGTAACGTGTGTGCGAAGATGGATCAAATACGACGCCAAGGCCGATGGAACAGCACAACGATAAACGGCGCATATCTCACCAACCTTCCAAGAAAATTGGTGCGATCAATGGCAGGGTCCCCCACATAGGGTCGATTCTTTTATATTGCACGTGCCGCCCTTAACCCACCTACCAGCCTCTGCAAGAAGTTGTTCCCAGCGATCGGCGAATGACATGACCGACTGGCGGCGAAAGAACTCAGTCCTGGCGATCCTATCCAATGTATAGTCGCTGAAAATGCATTTGTGCAGGTGATCATGATGTTCAGGAGGACTTTTATACAAGACTCGGTGCCCATGATGGAACTCCACCCCTGCCATCCCATTTGGCAACATTCAATCTTCTCTGATCCAGCCTATTTGTCATTCAAAAGGTAAATCCACATCATAGCATGAGAATGTAGTAGCATGCTCGCTCTGATATGTTAGGGATATATGTAAATTGAAGCTCAGGAACACGGTCTTGCCCACACACTCCTCCAACGATGTGTGCCTATGCACTCTATATTTCAAACCCCGATTGGCTATAAGATTATTTTTGCCGTCCTATTATTTTGCTCCTTCTTCCCCTCGTCCTTACTTTTTTGCCTCCATTGTCATTCTCTTTACTCCACGACATCAAACGAACGAACGAACGAACGAACGAGCAAACGAACGAACGAACGGTAACTCTCCTCTTCTCACGTTCATGTTCCTCTTTTGCTTACCATTACTAACTTTTTGCCTTTTGCATCGTTCCTCTTTCTTTTGACACTAGATCGGCTACGACGATGACGACGGCAATAGGGACGACGACGATGCTAATGACGACTCCACCACTACTTCATGTCGCTCAAAAAGGCTCTTTTTGAAATTTTCAATTGTAAAAAACATGGAGAAACCCTCGCAAATTTTTTTTAGGTGCACTCCCATTCCATTGTAGAATCTCGTAGTCCAAGTTACTAATAAAAGTATACCAATTCTTTGCCCACACCCTTCCGCTACTATCACAGATACTTTTACACAGCTTGGCCGTTTTTGTCCACCTCCATTTGCTTACTTTTTATATCAGTTTAGTCATTCCCTTCACAATAGCTTGTTGCCATTAGACATTAGCTTGATTACGACCCCAAACATAGCCTGTACCATAGCCCTTTAGTCCCATCCCATCAATAAAGCCTACTTGAATCATCCTACGAAAGACGTTTATCAAATCCATAACCATGACAATACCATGTACATTATAAAAACCAAACTACAGATGATCAGCTCATCATTAACAACTCTTAAAACACCATTGGTTTACTAGTTGTAATGAATCTAATGACATGTACATGATCGTAAGGTCTATCTTCGCATCCACACAAAGTTTTATTGGCACAATAGGATTAATGGGCTTTGGTATAGACTATGTTTGAGGCCGGAGTTAAGCTAATATGTAAATGGCGACGGGTTGTAATGAGAATGACTAAGCTATTGTAAAAATCAAGCAAATGGAGGCGGACAAAAACGGCCAAGCTCTGTAAAAGTATCTGTGATAGTAGCGAAAGGGTATGGGCAAAGAATTGGTATACTTTTATTAGTAACTTGGACTACGAGATTCTACAATGGAATGGGAGTGCACCTAAAAAAAAAATTGCGAGGGTTTCCCCATGTTTGTTACATTTGAAAATTTTAAAAAGAGCCTTTTTGGGCGACATGAAGCAGTGGTGGAGTCGTCATTAGCATCGTCGTCGTCCCTATTGCCGTCGTCATCGTCGTAGCCGATCTAGTGTCAAAAGAAAGAGGAACGATGCAAAAGGCAAAAAGTTAGTAATGGTAAGCAAAGATGAGCACGACGTGAGAAGGAAAGAGTTACCGTCCGTTCGTTCGTTTACTCGTTCGTTCGTTAGTTCGTTCATTCGTTCGTTCGTTCGTTCGTTCGTTTCTCGTCGTGGAAAAAAGAGAATGACAATGTAGAGGCAAAAAAGTAATGACGAGGGGAAGAAGGAGCAAAAATGAAGGACGGGCATAAAAAAGTTCTTGTAGTCAAATCTGGGTTTGAAATCTAGAGTGCATAGGTACACATTGTTGGAGGAGTGTGTGGGCAAGGGCGGTTTTATCTTCATTTCAAGTTGAGTCACATCTATGACCGGGACAGAAGTCAGGGACTCAGAGATTTCCCCGCCATGTAAGTCATTGTCAGCAACATTCAGGATACGCAGGTTGGTTCTGTCCGGATGGTTCTGTCAGTAGCATTCCCCCAAATTACCTGAGGCTTCCTCCTTCATGAGCACTACCAGTCAGTTTGGCTGTATGATAAAGTGGCAATACCTCTCACTGTCTAGAAAGATGGATTTCATGCGCTAAACCCATTCGAGAAATATTCGTCTGGTAGTGAAGGATTTTATTGTAAAGGGGCGTCCATCAAGATCAGCTTTCATTGTTACGGGCTAGATTTGGGAATTCATGCATTTACAGCTCTGACACTTTTTTTTTTGTGAAATTGGCAAACTGCTGATACCTTTTACCTTGGACATCCGCTTGTTTATTCCTTCCATAAGAACGATGCTCCCATAAAGGACACAAACAATAGTAGCAAACAAGGCGGTGTGAAAAAAAGCACACTCGGATGTACTTTTTTTTTTCTTACTCAAAACTTCCACCGGCTCTTGTCTGGCATTACAGACGCTACATACTTTTTCTGTTGGACTCTCTCCAATGTTCACTCTACTACCACGATGGATCTCATTGATTTTGATCTCCCTCCTCTTACAATGCATCTATGCAACATCAATATGTAAGTTGACAAACACACACACAGACACACACACCTTTTCTTTCTTTGTTCATAGGAACTAAGCGATTCTCTTCTCTCTTTTAAAAGATATCATCATGGACAATACTACAAGTGGTCGAGATTGTTTTGCTGGCTTACGTGATTGCCCAGATGGCATGACTTGTATCATCGAAAGAGAAAACTACGGGCATTGCGGTCCAGCAACAAAAAGTAACTGAGTTTGAAAATGCTCGTACAGACGTTTTTTGAAAGAATAAAGAGCGAACGGACAATTTTTCTTCCCTACGACAATCGATTTGCTATTGCCATCAAGACTAGGTCTCAAGAGTAAAGGAGTGGATGCAAGAAGAGGTCTTGGTAACTATGTATTCAAAAGGGTAACTCTCCCTTGAGAGTTATAAAGAGGGATCCACCCCCCTGAGATACTTTGCAACTGTCAAAAAAAGAACCAGGGAAGATCACATGACTCCAGCATGGCCCATAGATCCATGATCCAGATTTGGTTCTCCTCCGGTGGAACACAAGCCTATCCCGATACCGGATAATAGCATGCCGAGTCGAAGGAAATAGTGTGTAGAGGAAACTAGTGCATGCATACACAGTGCCATGATGGATGCCTATTGGTCCATATCAAACATAAAGTGTCTAGTGCAAAAGTAAACCAGGGTAACATCGAACCATTAGATCTGACACTAAATGTCCTGTGGATGATGATCTTTATGCCAGGACTCGGGCGGGCGTGATGCAGGCGGAGTTGTAAAAATCGGGGCTTGGAATACGTGCGTAGAAATTTGCTGGTAAAGTTCACCAACTCTCTCTTCCTTTTCTTCATCTCTCCATCGCAGTGCGTAACCATCATGACCTTGAAAGAACTCAAAATCAAAACCAATGTTGTTGTCCGGTAAGAAGCAAAAGAACCTCGTAGGCAAGTGGCCCTCACTCAATATATATCTTATTTAGTATCAACAAGGAACAAGGCGCCTATGAAAAGGAAGCGGAAACTCAACAAAAACGTATCGACAAACTCATTGCTGACGGTGCTGACGAGGCAGATGTCAGAAAGCAGGTAACATTGTACAAGACATGGAGGGTGACAATTTCAACTGACCGGGTTCTTTTTTGCTCATTGGTTCTTATCATTACGTAGAAAGAAGTCCTCGAAGAGACATTTGTCATGATCCCCGATGTCAAACAACGACTAGTAAAGGCATACAAGGACCTTCAAGACAAAGCGGTAACTGAAAACCAAAAAAAAAAAAAAAA
>LT552921.1:19461-29616 GCA_900079185.1 Absidia glauca
TTTTGTTTTTTTAGGAGGATCCTCAGTATGAAGGCAGTGAAGAATTACAACAAGCACAATCGGTCCTTAGCTCCATCGATCCTGACATGTTGTAGTAGACAACTAGATTACTATTTTCTTGTCACCACGTTACTTTCCCCCTTTTTACACTCAGTTGCTTGATCCGGCAACTTTGCCAAATAAAAGATTGAAACTCCGACCAAATGTAAAAATAACATTTTTTGGACCTCAGATTTCGCCCTCTTTTTTTTTTCTTTGTTCTTCTTTCGACCACCTTTTTGTTTTTCAAAAGAAAAAAGCCTCCTCCATCTTCCTTTACTCTTTACTTTTTCTTCTCTTGTACTTGTTATTTGGTAAGTGTAGTTAAGCAAGGGTTATCTTCTTGGTTACTAACAAGCAAGGGGTGTGTCTCTTATTAATAGGTTCTTCGCTCCTTCATCTGACAACCAACTCACCTTTTCCAAGAAGACTCTCTCTCTCTCTCTCTTTCTCTCTGGTGCCCTTCCTACTGACCCAAGATGCAAGACGACAGTCGTACAGATTTGACTAGTCTTCCTCATGAAAACAACAAGGGACCTTCTGAAGATGCCATCCTCCATCTGCTTCAAAGTCGTTACAAGCATGGACTACCGTATACCCGACTTGGCCACTCCACTCTTATTGCAGTCAACCCTTATCAACCGCTTGACATATTGAACGACCCCACTCTAGAATCCTATGCCGATGCTTGCTATCGTGACCTGTCGGACTCCAAACCAGTGATGCAGCCTCACGTCTATGATTTGGCGGCCAAGGTGTACTTCCACATGCGACGTACCGGACAAGATCAATCTATCATCCTAAGGTAATGTAATAAATCAAATCATATACATACAAGGGAAGGAGTGAATCGAAGAAGGGGGGCCTGTTGGTATAAATATCTTTGATTTCCTAATTAATCATTTGTGGTACCCGAACGCTCATCTTTCTTCACTTTCTCTTCCTTAGTGGCATCACAGGCTCCGGCAAAAGCACTACTCGGGCTCATATTCTGGAACAGATCTTGTTACTTTCCACCCACACCAAGAAGGAACGCAAACTACAACAGCAAATCCGTCAGTCCTCGGTGATCTTGGAAGCGTTTGGCCATGCACGCACCTCTCAGAACAAATCGGCATCTCAATTTGGGCAATTTCAGGAAATCCAACTCAACGAACGTGGCCGATTAGTGGGTGCACAATCTTTGACGTTTGCTTTCGACAAGTACCGATTATTGGCAACAAGACGGGGTCGATTGGTGGAACGCACTTATCATGTCTTCTATTCCCTCTTGGCCGGCACCACTCCTGAAGAAAAGACTGCCTTGTATATCAACTTTGACTTGGACCACTTTTACTACCTTAACAACCAACACTTGACGACCGAAGACGAAGTCCATTTCGGTGATCTCAAGACTGCATTCAAGACTTGTGGATTCAAGGCTTCCATGGTAACCGCCATGTTCCAACTCTTATCAGCAATCTTACATATGGGCAACCTGCAATTCACCGAACCAGAAGACTCCATGGTCCAAGATGCATGTGCTGTGAAGAACGTCGATGTCTTACAAGCCGTCGCCGCCCTCCTCGGTGTCTCTCCTCACAAACTGGAAACTGCCCTGACATACAAACTCCGCCTGATCAGGAACGAACTGTGTACGGTCTTTTTGAATCCTCGTGCTGCCGCTGAACAACGTGATGCCTTTGCTTGTGCCCTGTACCACTCTCTCTTTGTGTGGATTGTCGAAAACCTCAACACCAAACTCTGTCATGGCGACCCAGCAAACTTCATCGGCTTGATGGATCTTCCCGGCTTCCAGAACTTTTCGAAAACAGACGACAATGGATTTGAACAGTTCTGCTTCAACTTTGCCAACGAACGACTACACCAATTCTTGATTCAGCAGCAATTCAACGACGACAGCGAAGCTATTCAGGATGGATTGGTGTTACCCAAGGTGCTGACGATGGATAACGTCGGCTGTTTAGATCTTCTTGGTGGCAACAATGGCAGTAATGGCGGTACGAGCGGATTGGTGGGAGCCGTCAACAAGGCCAGTGCAAAGTATCAGAACGGCGCTACCGATGCTACCGACGCAAATCTCTTGGCCGACATGCAACGTCAATACAGCGGCCAGCCCTCCTTCATCTCCGCACAATCCTTCTCCTTTGGCATTCACCATTATGGCGGCACCGTGCACTACTCGGTCGATCGATTCCTAGACCGCAACATGGACAGCATGTCACCTGACTTTGTGAGCCTGCTTCGAGACCACAGCTCCAACAACTTTGTCTCGTCGCTCTTCCAGAGCATGGCCATGGCAACCGAATCACATCCCAAGGACGACCGCACCATTGTCAAGGCGCAACTCACCTCCAAACCCACACGTGCCCCGTCTATGCGCCGAAAGACCACAAAACGACTCCAGCGCAAAAACACCACCAAGCAAACGCCTGCCATCCCCGAGGAATCCGAAGCAATGTCGCCCACCACCACAGCGGCTGGCCCTGATGCCTCACAGGACGTCATCCCCGACGAGGAAATCAAGGTGTCAACAGTCCTGGATCAACTCTACACCACCCTCAGCGACCTCTTTGTCACCATGGCAGGCACGCAGATCTACAACGTCATCCATATCCGGCCCAACGACATGCAATCCCCCGACACATTGGACAGCAACCGTGTGAAGAACCAACTGCGCTCCTTTTTGATCTCCGACCTGGCATTACGACGCACCAAAGAATATGTCATCAACTATACCTACGGCGAATTCGTCACACGCTACGAACCTCTGATTGCCAGCATGGTGGACACTACAAACAAGCATGAACGGGAACAGGTCGACTCGCTGTATGCGTTCCTCGGTTGGCATGAACACCAGGCGTACCTCGGCCGTGGCTTGATCTGGCTGGCCTATGATCCTTGGAAAGAGCTCGAAGATGGATTGCGGGTGGCTGAAAAGGAAGCACGGGCAAAGGCAAAGGGTGGACTGGAAACTACTGGAATGGCAGCTGCTGGCGTTGCTGCTGGCGCTGCTGCTGGCGCTGCTGCTATGGACGATGGTGGACGACAAGATATGCACACCTTACCCTTATCTCATGATGATCCTTCTTCGTTTGGGCAAGGACCGCCGCCGCCGCCGGGCTTTGGTGGTGAACAACATCCTGGCTATGCGGGTCATGACGATAGTTACTTACTGGCACCTCCACATATGGCTGGCACGGCAAGTATGTATGGTGGAAGCTATGCGGCTAGTGAAGATGGAAACCGACGGGATGATATGGCAAGTCAATGGGGTGATGAATCTGAATGGGGTATCAATGGCCTTGGTGAAGGGTAAGTTCATCTAACTATTTGTATAAAAGCTTGGTCTAACTTATTAACGCCTTCATTAGATTCGGACCCAACATGGATATGGCCAAGATGGTGGAAGATTATCAATCGCCTCAAATAGAAAACATCGAAGAAGTGCCTATCACTGCGCTGCGTATCTGGTGGGTGCGGTTTGTGTGGCTGATGACTTGGTGGGTGCCTTCGCCTCTGCTAAGCTGGGTGGGCAAGATGAAGCGAGACGATGTGCGCATGGCCTGGCGGGAGAAATTCACCCTCTGCTTACTGATCTTCCTCTTCTCGTGTGTGGTGCTCTTCTTTATTGTCGGTCTTGGCTATGTGATGTGTCCTGGTACCAGTACAATGTACTCTGCTGCGAATGTACAAGCCCATGGCATCCGCACCGATAGCTATGTCAGTGTCCGTGGCCAAGTCTACGATATCACTAACTTTGCCCTCAACAACCATGGAACCACCTCTTACCCTGCGAATGCCGATACCATGACTGAACTGGCGGGTCTTGATGTAACCAACACCTTCCCTGTCCCTCTTACGCAAGCGTGTGCTGGCCTGGTGACCTCCGATACCATCACGATCACTCCCAACAACACAATCGTCTTGGGCCCCTTTGTACACAAATCTGGCGGCCAACTCGTCGACCCTACTCTCAAAAAGATGGCTGATCCCAACTGGTTTGGCAACACGTTTATCCCAAGCATGAAGATGTACAAGAAGGGCACTCTGGTGATCCCTGTGACGCAACTCCACGCTGATCATCAAGGCTGGGGTCGCAGTGCATTGGCAGTCAACGGCAAGGTTTACGATATCACGGATTATTTGACAACAGCAAGCTACTACGGCACGGCAAACCCCTCGTACCACTTCCTCGACTCGGCCGTGGAGCAGATCTTCCAGTACTTTAGCGGCACCGACGCCACCGATCAATGGAACAAGTACTTTGGCGGCCTCAGCCCGGAAGCCCAACAGCAGAACATGAACTGCCTGAACAATGCATTTTACCTCGGTGATGTGGATGTGCGCGATACGCCCAAGTGTCAATTCAGTAACTACCTCCTCTTGGCCTTTGCATGTCTCATGTGTCTGACGATTGTGGTGAAATTCATCTCCGCCCTCCAATTCGGCGGTGCGCCTACCCCTGAAGAACACGACAAGTTTGTGATCTGCCAAGTCCCTTGTTACACCGAAGACGAAGAATCCATCCGCAAGACCCTGGACTCGCTGACCGTGCTCAACTATGACGACCGCCGCAAACTGATCTTGGTGATTGCCGACGGCATGATTATGGGGAGCGGGAACGACCGTCCTACGCCGCGCATTGTGTTGGATGTCCTTGGTTACGATACCACGCAAGACCCCGAGCCCTTGATGTTCAAGTCTATTGGTGATGGCAGCAAGCAACTCAACTATGGCAAGATCTACAGTGGGCTCTATGAATGTGAAGGCCATGTGGTACCGTACCTGGTGGTGGCGAAGGTTGGCAAGGCTTCTGAACGTGCCAAGCCTGGCAACCGTGGTAAACGTGATTCCCAGATGATCTTGATGAACTTTTTGAACAAGGTGCACTTCGACAGCCCCATGACGCCTATGGAATTGGAAATGTACCATCAAATCAAGAACGTGATCGGTGTGCATCCCTCCTTCTACGAATACGTGCTGATGATTGACTCTGATACTGAAGTGGAACCCAATGCCCTGAACCATATGATCTCCACCATGCTCCACGACGGCAAGATCATCGGTCTGTGTGGTGAAACCAAGCTCTCCAACGAAGACAAGTCCTGGACAACAATGATTCAAGTCTACGAATACTACATCTCCCATCATCTCTCCAAAGCATTCGAATCCCTGTTCGGCTCCGTCACCTGTCTCCCTGGTTGCTTCTGTATGTATCGTATCCGCACCCCTGTCAAGAACGAGCCGCTTATCATCTCACCCAAGATCATCAACGAATACAAGGACAACCATGTCGACACTCTGCACAAAAAGAACTTGCTCCATCTGGGTGAAGATCGCTACCTGACCACTCTGATGATGAAACACTTCCCCAACTACAAGATGAAGTTCACGCCCTACGCCATCTGTCAAACCGTTGCCCCCGACAAGTGGGCCATTCTGCTCTCTCAACGTCGTCGCTGGATCAACTCCACCATCCACAACTTGCTCGAAGTCGTCCTCCTCCCTGATCTCTGTGGCTTCTGCTGCTTCTCCATGCGCTTCGTCGTGCTCCTGGATCTGATCGGTACCCTTACTCTCCCCGTCACCGCTTGCTACCTGGTGTACTTGATCTATGTCATTGCCTCCGGAAACGGTCCCTTCCCGCTGATTGCCGTGTGTATGTTGGCCGGTGTGTATGCTCTCCAAGCCCTCCTGTTTATCCTGAAACGACAATGGCAACATATTGGCTGGATGATCTTTTATATCCTGGCAACACCCGTCTTCTCCTTCTTTTTGCCTGTCTACTCCTTTTGGCACTTCGACGATTTCTCATGGGGTAACACACGTGTCGTCGTGGGTGATAACAAGCAGAAAAAGATCATCGTCACCGACGACGAAAAGTTTGATGAAAAGATGATTCCTCTCAAGAAATGGAGCGTGTACGAACAAGAACTCTGGGAAC
This sequence comes from Absidia glauca, assembly GCA_900079185.1. Taxonomy (NCBI): domain Eukaryota; kingdom Fungi; phylum Mucoromycota; class Mucoromycetes; order Mucorales; family Cunninghamellaceae; genus Absidia; species Absidia glauca. Next base: position 25,448 of record LT552921.1, read on the forward strand.
TCGGCTCTGGTGCGGGCGGCGATCAAGACAACAAGAGCTATTACTCTGGCAGCAAACATGGCGGCGGTGGTAGTGTGTATGGCGGTGGCGGCAGTCAATATGGCGGCGGCAGTCAGTATGGTGGAAACGACTATGGCTATGATTATTACCGCGATACCAAGGTGAATGAAAAGCAAAGCCGGGCACAAACCCCCTCGTACATGCCCTCGTATGCCGGGTCCGTGATTGCTCCTCCTGCCATGGCGCCTGGATCAGAATATGGTGGCCCTCAAGATTATATGATGATGCAACCTCCTGGCTTTGGACAACCTCATACCCCTGGATCCGTACATAGCTATGGCGGTGCTCACGAGATGGACTTTGAACAACAGAGCATGTCTGGTCGGAACAGCCCTCATTACAGTGGTAACAGCCATCCCATGCAAGCCATGAGCCAATACTCCATGCCCATGTCCACAGCGTCCTTTGTCCCCCCTGGATTCCCGAACGACAATGAAATCTTTGAAGCAATCAGGCATATCTTATCGTCCGCCGATCTGATGACCATCACAAAGAAACAAGGTAAGACAACAGAAAAGCAAAAAAAAGGCAGGATCCTGACCTTTTTTTATTTTTATCATCTAGTCCGTACACAATTAGGTATTCAGTTTGGATTCGACATGACCATCAAAAAGGAATTCATCAACTCCAGCATAGAAAGCATTTTACAGGGCCGTATGTAGAACCTCATCATTCTCTTTTTTTTTTCCTCTTTATATACTTATTATCCCTCATTCCTCCATTGAACAATCATCCCTACCCCTTATACATTCCCCCGATATATATGATCGCTTCTACCATTCTTACTCTTCCACTTTCTTTTTTCTTTGAAAACGTCTTCGTACCTTTATATATCTTGATGGATCTCATCTTCCTTTTTGTAATAAAAAACACTCAATCCTATCTTTTTTACTGCACAGTACTCAACATTCAGGAACGATCTTAACTTGACGGGTGGGTGATTTCAAACTCCGCTTTGGCTTCAAAAGAATCGCTCTTCTGTCAAGCCTGTTATCTGCTTCTTCTTTGCTTCTTCATCATTTTTTTTCTTTCGATCGACTTTGGAACCGTACAACCAACGACTCGCTCTCTATACAATTACCTTGAATGACGAACGCAGGGATTACGATAGGCATGGGGAAACCCTCGCAATTTTTTTTTTTTTGGTGCACTTACTTTTTTCCATTGTAGATTCGCTAACCATTGCACTTTTAAAAAGCACTATCCCTCAGCTCTCTTCCTTTTAGAACACTACCACTCATTGTACCGCTGATCAGCTCTCTACCCCCTTCTACATTCCATACCTCATTACCCTAGTTTAGTCATTCGTGAAAAATTCAAGTATCTGTCTTCGCAGAGACCTATTTGAAAATGTAGCTTAATTATAGTCTCAATCACTTAATAAAACCTTATTGAAGCCATTCAAAGGTTTTGTCTCTTTTGTATAAGCTCTTGTTGGCTTGGAAACTTTGAGATACACCGGTGCCTCGTCTACACCTTCCCTCCAGAAAAAATCAATGCGCGGAGTTTGAAACTACATTTAGAGTAGCGCATGCGAAACATTCAAGTCAGGGGATGCTTCAAAGTGAGTTTTTATTCATTTAGATACGCAAAACTATGACTGAGCTATACATGTTTGGATTGGGTAGGGGCAAGCCATGACATTTCTGATCTAGTGTAAATGATCCAAGGAATAAAAGAAGGTGAGCGAGCTGTGCTGTGCTAAAAGGTGCTATGCTAAAAGGTAGTGGGCAAAAGAAAAAGTAGGACAGACGGTTTAGCACAACAATGGCTACAGAATCTTGAGTCCAATCCCATGTCCATCCAGTTGTGGTGCCAGAGAGCCGATATCCGTTGCTATCCCATACGATCTACTAAGAAAAAAAAAAGCAAGCAAGCAAAAGGCAAATGTTGGTCATGATGAACCAAAGATGGTGAGAAGACGAGAGTGCGTTCGTCGTTTGAAGGTCGTTGCATAAAGGACCGATTCGTATCGTAGAGCGGTGTCAATGCTGATGAGTAAAAAAAAAAAGGTGATGAAGAAGCAAAAAAGATTTGTGAAGACTTTTATACCCATGAATCGATGCACGCCTTCACAGCCAGGGGAAATCCATCCGCATAGCTGTCCACACAATGGCACCCTGATAACTCGAACGACCCGGCGGCGCCAATACAGATCCAGTGCCCAATCTTGTTTGTTCAGTCGGAAATGTTTAGCAGCAATTGTAGTTGTGAATGCAGTAGTCATGATGGTCCTGCGTCATACTCCACATTGCAGATCTTTTTGGACGATAAAGACGAATCTGGAAGGAGCAGTTGTCACGGTTCGAATAGCTGTTACACTTCCTCTTTTCCCTTCGTTGCTGCCGTTGCTGTCGAGGTTGATCGAGGTCGTTGCTGTTGTTGCTGTTGTTGCTGTTGTTGCTGTTGTTGCTGTTGTTGCTGTTGCTGTTGTTGCTGCCGCTGTTGCTGCCGCTGTTGCTGCCGCTGTTGCTGTCGCTGTTGCTGTCCAGTGTTTTGCTAAAGTTCACTGTTTTGGGATAGGGTATCAATGTCAAAAGGTTGGTTTTTTGGATGCATAAAGGAAAAGAGAAAGCATACTCCGCATATTTAATTTTTCTGGAGGTGATGTGTTTCTAGTCCCGCCCCAATCAGACGTGAGTAAACTGGCGGAGTCGCAAACAACCCAGATTCATGCAGCGTCTCCTCTTCTTCCTTTTCAGGGAGGAAATCCTAGTTCTGCCAAATCATTTCTGCTTCTTTTCTGTTTCTCCTATATGAGTGTATTGAGGGAGGTAATTCTAAGAGACAAGAAATACTTTTGCCAATAGGCCAAGATGATGAACAAAGACTTTATTAAAAAAAGGTGCTCGAAAGAGAGAGAGAAGGAAGGAAGGAATTTATTAGGCACCAACAACCAAAGTGAGCAACATTTGGACTTGAGGCCCGAGAGCAGTTGCAGCAGCAGCATTATCATCCTCGACTTGGGTAGCAAAGCCTTGCAATTGGCCTGCGGCGAGTCTCACCTTGTTCGCAGCCTCTTGGAGCTTGGCTTGATCCGGGGCCTTTGAAGATTTTTCTTGATCTGCCGTCAGGCCGGCCAAAAGATCACGTTTCTCGGTGTCAGGCGAATACAGCTCACCATGTTTAGCCGCCTTGATTGTATCCTTCAGATCCAAGGTATTGGGGAGCCCCGCCTCTTTCAGCAAGTCATTAATAGCTTTGCCAAGCTCCTCGGCAAACTTGATCAGTCTCTTTCGATTGTCCTTATCTTGCCTATCTTCGCGGCCATGTCCTTTTTCTTCTTTGCCACCATCGCTGTTGTTGGATTCATCACTGGAAAGGAGGAGAGTGAGTGATTTGGAAATGTTCGTCAGTGTGCTTTGCACTGTGGGAGGAGGCCCAACAGGTCGATGGCTGGAACTGTCACTGCTGTCGCTACTATCGCTGCTGTCACTGTTGTCGCTGCTGTCACTGTTGTCGCTGCTGTCACTGTTCTGTAAAGATTGATAGCCCTGAGCAGGTTGATAGCCCTGAGCAGGTTGATAGCCGTTGCCTTGTGCACCAGGGTAAAAGTACTCTTCGTTGTAACGGCGCATCACACTCTTGGGAGCTTGGCGGCGGCGGAGTACTTGGCGGCGGCGGAGTGCGGTGCCTAGCAAGGCTGATCTTTCAGATGGACCAAATTCACCCTGCTGCGAGTCACTTCGACGTTTCAAAACCAATGCCTCGGATTTTTCAAAGGTGGCACCAGTTCCTGAGAAGCCGCTGATGCTTTGGACAAAGGTAACGCTTAGTAAAATAGCAATGGAGTAGGAGAGCTTCATGATTGAGTGAAAGAAGATGGGAAGAAAAGAAAGCAGATAGAATAGAAAAGAGAGACACAAAGTGAAGCTTTGCTTATAAATCCATAAACGGTTATCCTAAAAAGACTTTGTAAAGGACACTCCTTTTTTTTGATCCAGGACAAATGTTTTCTTCCTCTGGCTCACAGTTGAGCTGTGTCGAGAGCTGATGATACTAGGAACTCCCCACCAGTCTCTCCCTAAAACAACAAGTGTACTTTCCCCTCCCTATATACGCTTCGACGATGAGATAGGGGAATAAACCACTTTTCTTTTTTTTTTTTT
>LT552921.1:29838-57221 GCA_900079185.1 Absidia glauca
ATCATACTTAAGGCAAAATATAATACATATTATAATCTTACTCAGCTCTTATATATATACGACCTAAGGTTGTCTATCTACAAGAATACATGTCTGCGTACCTGATTTTAGATAAGTGAAGGTATCAAAACTGATCTGCAGGGGGATGCATGAAAATTTCGAGCGGAATTGTATTTTAAACGCCGTCGGGTAAATTTTATTTTTGAGAGAAGAGCTCTATAGACTATGATATGTATGAAAGATGAAAGAATAGGATGGGGAGATTAGGGTTCTTCCTTGTCAGCGACGGCGGAGTCCAAACCAGTCAAGTCAGGCATGTCAGGAGTAGGCGCCGAAGGGTCAGAAGGAGGAGGCAACGCCGAGGAGAAATCACGCACAAGAGCATGGGTGGCAGAAGAAAGATTCAGGAGTAACTGATGGACATTGGCGTCATCATCTTGCTCCACGACATTGGTGGCAATCTTTTGAAGGGTCGTGACGAGTATCTTTAGGGTGTCGAGCGAGGCCGTGAGATCAGCGCCGGTGCTTAGGCCCGCTTTTAAATCTCGTAAAAGGTCTGTGGCGGACTTGGAGGTATTCTGGGTCTTGTCGAGGATATCGTCATCTTGTTGAAGCTGAGCCATCAAATCGGTTAGACTTGTATTGACTTTATCTGTGTCTCGCTTGATTGTTTCGATGAGAGCAGCATGTTTTGTAGCTGCCTCTGCGGCGGCGATTTCTTCAGGCGATGGAGATGGAGGTGGTGGTGGTGGTGGTGAGGATTCAGATGTGGTAGTGGTGGGTGCACCGTCGTACTTCTCGTCATTTGAAAGTTGGGTAGTCTGCTGGGATAGCTTTTGGGGATCCTGTATTTGTCCATAGCGAAGTCCGTATCTAGAAGTATCACCCTTGGCCACAACTTGACTAGGCTGCTGTGCTATCTTTTGAGGTGCTTGCTCTTGTTGTTGAAGTTGACTGACTTTTGCACCAGGTTGCCCAGTGCGGGCCTCTGGAGCCATGGCGTTCAATCCATTAGGGGCAGGGCTATAGGCTTGTGGTTCCATTTGAAGCTTTTGGGCGTACTGCTGTTGCCATGAGCTCGGTACCAGGTTTTGCGGTTGGCCTTGCGGGCTCTGCCCCAGCGAGCTACTTTTTTGAACTCCGACGCTATTGATCGGGCGAGCGTCCATCACCGCACCATTCATCACTAGTAAAAGAGCAAACGCTTCTGCAATCCAAGATTTTGGAAACATAACTATGGTTTAGAATGTATGGGCAAAGTAAAAGTGTGTGTCAAAGAGAGAACAAGAAGGACCTTTTTTGTCTCTTCGGGAAGAACTTTATAAAGGAGTACCAAATATAGCTATCCAACAAGTGACATCCTCCTATACTTTAAGCTTTGAGCTTTTATCTCTACCTCTCTTCCCTCCTTTTTCGCTCTGATAGATCGTCTTTTTTCTTTCTTAAGATGACGTTGGTTTTCTTCAGGTAGGATAGGAAAGAGGGAGGCTCGCTCCCTGGTTTTTCATACATAAAGAAAACTCTCCAACTCTTTAACGTGCCCAATATATGCATTAAATTAGGCGGTCAGATATTAAAAAGCATAACTCGATAAAGATCCATTGTCTTTTGCATGACTTTGATAGGTCTATGTAGGTGGATGGCTTTCTCCCTGAGATCTGACCCTTTTGATTTCCTCCTCTTCCTTTAATTATGACATACAAATATCTTCTTGTATGAAGAATTCTACCGATTCTAACTTTGCCAGGGGTACATTGCATCTTCGAAAAAGATACTCAGACCGAGATATTCAAACTCCGCTGCATGAACCAACCCCTTGTCGGTCAGCTTAAGAAAGATGGTGGCGATGAAAATGATGCTACACAGACAAAGAGTTGTGTGGTTAGCCTCCACTGCGATTGTCAAGGAACCCGGCGGACATACACCTTACCATTTTAATCGACCGTTTGGCATTCTCTGCCTGCATGAGCCGCAAGTTTGGTCTTTACAGATACACACTGAATTAAGAGAGTTGATATGCATGTACATTTTTCTGTCCCTTTTAATCGGTAGGATGACGGCTCCATATTTCTGCTCTCTCAACATGGCAACGTTTGTATCAAACGATCACATAATCATGAGGGTTATCGTCCTCGCCCATGGATCGATTGTCATCTCATCCCCTTGAGACTTTATCCACAAATTAATTTCTGCCTCAAGAGGAAAACTCTGTAGTCATAAATAGCCATAGTGGTGGCGGACTGTGTGGATCAATGAAGAAAGCATCTTTTACCCCCCCCACCAATTTCAAACTTCGATCATGGCTACTAGAATAATTTTCCCTCGTCATTCCCTTTCTTTGCTTCTTCTTTGCTTCTTCATCCCTTTTTTTCAATCCATCAAATTTGCCATGGCATTCCCTCTTACACGAACTATACTGAACGACCTTTGACAATGACGGCAATGGTAAGTCTCCTTGTCAGCATCTTGTCCACCTCACCATTACATTCCCATCATTAAATCCTCCATCAAAGCTTTTCTTTTTCTCAGAAGATCGAATGAGATGACAACGGATATCGGCTCTCTGGAAGCAGGACTGGATGGACACGTGGTTAGATTAGCAAATTTTATTTTAGGTGATTGTAGATGGTCTAGCCATGGCACTAGATTAGTCTTACCATTGAACACCCCACCCCCACTTTAACCTATAGCTCGACCCTATATAATTCGTTTTGACTATAACAACCAATAAAACACACACTCCTTGTCTTTGGAATTACATGTATAAGATCATTATGAACTTGAAGCTACGTTTCAAAAATCACCAAGGCTCATCCCTTGACAAAAGTGTAATATGATCCATTCTCACTGTTTTTCATTAAATGGCAGGTAAGACGAAGAGTGAATGAAGAAACTTTTATTAAAGAGTAGCACTTGGACTAGCCCAGAGGAACGGCTCCTGTTCTTCTGATTACACTTCTTCGACAATGAAAATCATCGTTCTCCTGCTCGACTTGGTGTGTGTAACCAATCATACATTTTTTTCCTCTTGGTTGCTTTTAGGGAGATTCTTGGAAAGGGGGAGGGCGGGGGAAATCAACTCACAGTTGGGAAAATGTGTGTATGGTTAGTAAGATCTTACTATGTACGATCTACCACAAACCTGTTATCGTCATTCTACTGGGTAAGAATGGGCTTTGTGCCCAAAAGAAAGTCTTTGTGAAATAGAGCCTGCTTTCCACAAAGGGGTAGGGAACGAGTTTTCATTGTGTTCTGTTGACGATGGGATGCAATTAGTAGCTTCATCCACTAATGAAACTATTGACGTAGGTTGACAACAAATTTGATTTTACCCGTGCAAAGAACTTGATGTGCTTTTTCCGTGTACTAATAGTCATTCTCCAACAAGAACCTTACTCAAATAGAAGATTCGCTGCTGTCAATATCATATTTTCCAACGTGCGTTGAAAAAAGAAGGGGGTAGTTTGCAAACTCCGACTTTCAATCTGACCAATGAGAACTGCAGCATGAATGCAAAAAAAGACGGCTAGCATTTCTGCTTATGGTCTATCTTTTTTTTTGCTTTTGACAATCAAAAGGATTTGTAAAAGACAAAGAAAAAAGAATACGTTCATCAAAGGTATATAAACGCTCACTGTATAGCACTCTCTTCTCTCATCCAAACTCTCATCCATTCTCTCTCAATCTCTCTCTCGTTATAATGAAGATTATCCTTGTTTCCTTATCCATTGCTTCCTTGTGCACCCTCCAGCAAATCCAAGCAGCTCCCTTAGCTCGTCGAGGCAAGGATGTCATCTACAACAACCATGCATTGAATGTGATTTCTCAAACAAACAGCGGACATGGCAACTCACGCACCTATGCAGAAGCTCAAGTAGTGGACGATGCCCATATCCTCAATGTGGTCACTGAAAACAATGGCAAAAAACAAACTGTTGTATTGGACCGCCGCAATCACCATGGTGTCAAGGACGTCTTTGGCCACCATTTTTTGACTGATACCGACATCCTCAACGACAACCACTTGCTCAATGTGGATAGCCAAACCGACTCCAAGAAGAAGCGATCCCTGGTCAAAGATCTCCTATCTGATCCCAAGATTCTCAACGACAACCATTTGCTCAATGTGGGTAGCCATACCGACTCCAAGAAGAAGCGATCCCTGGTCAATGGCCTCTTATCTGACCCCAAAATTCTCAGCGACAACCACGTGCTCAATCTGGACAGCCATACCGACTCGAAGAAACGGTCTCTTCCCGATCACCAATCTCTGTTGGACAAGTTACTGGGCGACGAGGTGCTTGGCAAGTTGGTGATGGAAGGGGAGTGTTCTGCTAGTGACGACGTGGGCCTCAACCACATGCTGCTTCTACTTGCCGATAAGGAGGGTTTGGACGAGACTCTACTTCCCGCCGTGGACGCACTCTTGGTTTCCCTGGGTGTCGATGTGGCTGGACTTCATCTCAAACGTGATACAATGGCTGACCTTGACTCTGTGCTTGACTTGCTGCGTAACACTTTGACTTCTACGACAGATGACCGCGTGATCAAGGTCGTCAAGATCGTCCTTGAGGTAATTAAATCAGCCCTGTGTAAAAACCCTTAGTTGTATTCTCTCTTGTACCAATTAAGGTCCCCCCCTTTTTGCTTAGATATCATCTTGCTAGACTAGCCTTTTTTTTACTTTCTTTCTCCATGTTACAATAAAATTGTACGACTTTATAGCCTTACTTAATTTAGATGAGAGTAAAAAAAGTGGGGTTTGGTATTATAGCGATATAGAAAGGAGGTATCCATGGGGACGAGAAACCTTTCGGGAGGTGGGGATCCGACGGAGCTGTAAATTTAAAACTCCGTTTTGCATGAACGTTATCTGTCTGTCGAAATGTTTGTAGTTCAATGACCCTCTCTCTCTGTTCATAGGCATGAATTTACAAATCAAGTGTCTTACCTATGCAAGAGTGCACTCCATTGATGTCAATTCAGCAGTTGTTTAAAATTAGCATGCATGCATGTTGATTTTGAGTTTATCGAGTTGGAGAGGAACCTATCAAATTGGACACTAAGGGGGTTGCTGAGGAGTGCATTAGCAGATGGGAAGAACATGAATAATGTATGAATGAATGTGGAGGTGTGCCTATTGACACTTTTTTGATAAAATAAAAAAAGTGGATGGATAACCTTTTGTGTTTTGAACAAGAGTCAAGTTTGCTAGTTCTCGGGTAGAAACATCATCTACTTTTAGTGTTACAAACAAAGTTGAGCAAAGTGGAATCAACTGCGATACTCGCCTTCTCCTAATTTTTCATTTGGTACAAGATCATTCTCTTTCTTTCTTTCTTTATGAGTGTGTGTGTGTATATCTTACAAAAAGTAGTAACTGACCCCCTCTTTTTAATCCCATTCCTCGAAACATGGACCTCCCTATACTTATTTATTTTCTTCCTCCTCTTAGTCCCAGGCTATCAAAGTCAAGTGGATCTCATCTACGTTTCGATAGGGTGGTATGTTGAACAACGTTATAAGCACGATTCTGATCGACCTGCTGGAGACCCACCGCCTCTTCACATGTAACACAGTAGGAGGATTCAGGTCAATCTTTGTTTGTGTCACACGCACGGTTTGGGTGGATTCCGATACACTTCTTGATGCTTTGCCCCCCTATTTCCCCTTTTAACCCGTTCGGCGGGATTGGGTTGATGAAGAAAGGTGAGCTTGGATGATTCTCTTGCTTCATGCTAGTTTGTTCTTTGAGAAAACCTCCTATTTCACTTTATTTCTCCTCGTTCTTGACCCCCTTCCCTCTTTTACTTCTTTACTCAACTATATTTAGTTACTCGAGGGACTTCTTGTGCGTCCGAGTTGCGGAGTTTCGATCGAGTATTTATATCAACCTCCACTGTCATTTCCCCGTCCTTCCTTTTCCTCATTACTCTTTCTCTTTCTTTCTTCCATGAAATTCCACTTTTTGACTTTACTGATACTGGGGTCTCTTTTCCTCTTTTCATTTATCAATGCAACGGAGGGCGACGGCAAACATGGTGCTGTTGTACTGGACAAGCGAACTAGCGCACTTACGGCGGACGAGGGCTCGTTGGTGAAGCGATGTGAAGGCCACCACGATGGTCTTTTGGATTTGGATTGCCTTACGGGCTCTCTGGTGGATCTTCTCGAATCTATTCTCGGGGGTGGTCATGGTCATCATCATCATTACAACGACCATAACATCGATCTGGTGCGTCAACTTGTCAAACTCATTCGCAAGCTACTTCACACTTTGGGCCTCAACCATCATGGTGGATTGGACCTGGATGATCTATTGGGTGGACTACTTGGTCATGGCCACGATCATGAAAACGATGACGACTTTGGCTGTGGGTGCGGTGGCGATGAAAATGCTCTGGTGGACCACTTGATCAAAACCATTGAGGGACTTCTCCATGAACTGGTCGATTGCAAAGACGGCCTCATCCCTCGTTTGGTAGAAGTTGTGACCGATCTCCTGGGTGGCTGCAAGGAAGAACATCACCGTCGCCGTCATATAGAGAAACGCAAGCTGAAGAAGCGCTGTGAACGTCATGGGGATGGTCTTTTGGGTCTGGATTGTCTTTTGGACTCTGTGGTGGATATTTTACAATCCATCCTTGGTGGTCATGATCATCATCACTACGATCATTCTTCTACCGATCTGGTCACACAACTCGTCAAACTCCTTCGCAAGCTACTGCACTCTTTGGGTCTCTCTCACCATGGCAATTTGGATTTGGATGGACTGTTGGGCGGCCTACTTGGCCATGGACACGATCATGACAATGACAACGACTTTGGCTGTGGGTGCGATGGCGATGACAATGCTTTGGTGGATCACTTGGTGGAGCTCATTCAAGACCTGTTGAAGCAACTGGGTGGGTGCAAGGATGGCAAGTTTGGTTTGATTCCCCGCTTGATTGAAGTCGTTACTGATTTGCTGGAGGACTTGTTACGTGATCGTCATCATGGTGGCGGCGGCGGCAAAGGGCATCATGGCGGTGGTAAACAACATGGCGGCGGTAAACACAATGGCGGCGGTAAACAACATGGTGGCGGTGAACACCATGGCGACGGCGGAGACCATCATGGAAACTGTGGCGATTCCCTGGGTCTGGACTGCTTGCTGGATACTGTGGTTGGGCTTGTTGACTCTCTTCTTGGTGGTGGCGATCATCATCATGGCCATGTGGACGTCAAAGTCGGTGATCTCTTGGACGAGCTGGTGCGTGTGGTGCGTCGTTTACTCGGTGCTTTGGATATCGATGGCGGACTCAAACTGGATGTGCTCCTCGGTGGTGGTGGCCACCACAACGACGATGACGATTTTGGCTGTGGTTGCCATGGCGACAATGACTCCCTCATTACCCATTTGATCGAAACCATCGACCGTCTCCTTGGGCAACTTGGCGGCTGTGATGACGACTCGGGTCTGATTGCTCAACTCATCAAAGCAGTGCGTCAACTACTCTCCTCGGTCCATCAAAAGCGTGGCGAACATGAACTCCGTAAACGCTTTTCTCTACGCAAGCGCTCAACCTTTGGAAAGCGCCATCAAGACGATGCTTTGGACGTGGGTCTCTTATGTGGCGTGCTCGATACAATCCAAGACCTTTTGAACCAAATCCTCGGTGAATGCAACAAGGGCGGTGATGACGATGCGCTGGATGCCGATCTTTTGAAAAAGGTCCGTGATTTGATACGCAAAATTCTTAAGGGTGTCAAAGAAGTCCTCGATTGCTTGACTGGGGGCAAGTTGGGTGGTCTGAATCATTCGGTCTCGTCTTTGGTGAAACAAGTATGTGCTTTGTTGGAATGTCTGAATGGCCGCGACCATCGTCATGGCGGTGGATTAGATGATCTTTTGGATGCTTTGGTGGATGCCATTACTAGTCTCGTTAATGGATGCCGCCTTGCTCGGCTTGTCGATCTCGACGGCCTTGTGGTCCTCCATCATTAGTGGGCTTACCCCTTAATTTGTCTCTTTGTTTGCATTTTCTTTTGTTTGTTAACTAGTTAGAAAGTATGTTTTAGTAATAGCTTCTTCTATGTTCATTTCTTAGTGTTGTCTTTGTGTGTGAAATAAAAAATAGCTCGACTGTCATGTTAAAAAAAGGGTCAACTTTACAAATCGATGATTCATGCACACACTGGTTATTTTTAACACAACGACTTTTGGAAAACGGACAGGCTCTCCCCCGCTTTTTCTGAACATGGCTTTTTTCTTAGAGACTGCTTACACAACTTACTTTCAAATCTAGTGTGAAGAAAGATATGCTTCCCTGATATTGAATGGTGTCAAGAATGGTGGGTTTCTTTGGGTAAATCACCGACTTTAGGACACTCCAATCAGTTGCTATTTTGGAAATTTGTGTACCACTCAAAAACCCATTTCACTCAAGAAGTGTTGATTTTTTAAGTATCACTGGATAGATATAAGTGGCATCTTGTTTCATGTGAAAATTGAATGCGGGTTGCTTATCTCAGTTTTGAGAAACTGAGCAACTCTGTCCAAAAAATTGGGGTTCAAAACCGAAGAGCTCGAAAAAGTTCGAAAAGGTTTGTGTTTGAAAACTCCTCGGTTTTAAAACACCAATTTTTTGTACAAAGTTGCTCTGTTTCTCAAACGCGAGATAGACAACCCACATCCAAATTTTGCATGGAGCAGTGTACAGCTTATACCTATCGAAGGACGTCAATAAATGAGGCCTTTCTATGCTGTATACGTCCGTGAACACTACACAAATCTTCGAACGAGCGGCTGATTGGAGTGTCCACCAAAGTCGGTAATCAATTGAAGAAACCTGAATATGCTCAACATTTTCGATGGTTTGGGAGCATATCTTTCTTTGTGCAAAATTTGAACTAGGCTTGTTCATCCCGTTCACCAGAAAATTCATAACTTTTTCATGGATGGCCAGTCATTTTTCAGATAGCGGGGTTTGAACATTTCAAACCGATACTGTTGTTTCCGCTGCTGTTGCTTAGGTTTGACTCGGGAATGCTACAGACAGAACCACCAGGACAGAACCAATCTGTGTATGCTGAATTTTGCGGACAATAAGGAATGAAATGGCAGGGGACTCTCTGAGTCCCTGACTTGAGTCCCGGGCATTGCTGGGACTCCATTCGAAATGAAGATAAAACCGCCCCGCCAGGCACAGGAATGGTCTTACTCTTCTCATCGGGAATCGATAGGCAAGGCCCTCATTTCTCCTGGTATCAGGTCCAACAAAAAGACACATATCAATTGCGGCTCATCAGCTCGTATGGCGGGTAACGTGTGTGCGAACGTGGATCAAATACGACGCCAAGGCCGATGGAACAACACAACGATAAACGGCGCATATCTCACCAACCTTCCAAGAGAATTGGTGCGATCAATGGCAAGCTTCCTGCACGTGCCGCCCTTGACCCACCTACCAGCCTGTGCAAGAAGTTGTTCACGGCGATCGGCGAATGACATGAGCGACTGGCAGCAAAAGAACTCAGTCCTGGCGATCCTATTCAACCTACCGTCGCTGAAAATGCATTTGTACAGGTGATCATGATGTTCAGGAAGACTTTTATACAAGACTCGGTGCTCATGATGGAACTTCACCCCTGCTATCCCATTTGGCAACATTCAATCTTCTTTGATCCAGCCTATTTGTCATTCGAAAGGTAAGTCCACACCATAGCATGCTCGCTCTGATATGTTGGGGATATGCTGCAAATTGAAGCTCAGGAACACGATCCTGCCCACACACTCCTCCAACAATGTGTGCTTATGCACTCTAGATTTCAAACCCCGATTGGCTATAAGATTATTACTTTTGCCCGTTTTTATATTTTGCTCCTTCTTCCCCTCGTCATTACTTTTTTGCCTCCATTGTCATTCTCTTTACTCCACGACGTCAAACGAACGAACGAACGAGCACACGAACGAACAAACGGTAACTCTCCTCTTCTCACGTCGTGTTCATCTTTTGCTTACCATTACTAACTTTTTGCCTGCATCGTTCCTCTTTCTTTTGACACTAGATCGGCTACGACGATGACGACGGCAATAGGGACGACGACTATGCTAATGATGACTCTACCACTGCTTCATGTCGCCCAAAAAGGCTCTTTTTAAAATTTTCAAATGTAAAAAACATGGGGAAACCCTCGCAATTTTTTTTTAGGTGCACTCCCATTCCATTGTAGAATCTCGCAGTCCAAGTTACTAATAAAAGTATACCAATTCTTTGCCCATACCCTTCCGCTACTATCACTGATACTTTTACACAGCTTGGCCGTGTTTGTTCACCTTATTTGCTTACTTTTTACAGCAGTTTAGTCATTCCCATCACAATAGCTTGTTGCCATTAGACATTAGCCTAACTACGACCCCAAACATAGCCTGTACCATAGCCCCTTAGTCCTACCCCATCAATAAAGCCTACTTGAATCATCCTACGCTATGACAATACCATGTATATTATAAAGACCAAACTACAGATGAGTAGCTCATCATTCACAACTCCTAAAACACCATTGGTTTACTAGTTGTAGTGAGTCTAATGACATGTACATGATCGTAAGGTCTATCTTCGCATACACACAAAGTTTTATTGGTACAATAGGATAATGGGCTATGGTACAGACTATGTTTGAGGCCGGAGTTAAGCTACTGTGTAAATGGCGACGGGTTGTAATGAGAATGACTAAGCTACTGTAAAAATTTAAGCAAATGGAGGTGGGCGAAGACGGCCAAGCTGTGTAACAGTATCAGGGATAGTAGCGGAAGGGTATGGGCAAAGAATTGGTACACTCTTATTAGTAACTTGGACTGCGAGATTCTACAATGGAATGGGAGTGCACCTAAAAAAAATTGCGAGGGTTTCCCCGTTTTTTACATTTGAAAATTTTAAAAAGAGCCTTTTTGGGCGACATGAAGCAGTGGTAGAGTCATCATTAGCATAGTCGTCGTCCCTATTGCCGTCGTCATCGTCGGAGCCGATCTAGTGTCAAAAGAAAGAGGAACGATGCAGGCAAAAAGTTAGTAATGGTAAGCAAAAGATGAACACGACGTGAGAAGAGGAGAGTTACCGTTCGTTCGTTCGTTCGTTTGCTCGTTCGTTCGTTCGTTCGTTCGCTCGTTCGTTTACTCGTGGAAAGAAGAGAATGACAATGTGGAGGCAAAAAAAGTAATGACGAGGGGAAGAAGGAGCAAAAATGAAGGACGGGCATAAAAAAGTTCTTGTAGTCAAATCGGGGTTTAAAGTCTAGAGTGCATAGGCACACACTGTTGGAGGAGTGTGTGGGCAGGGGCGGTTTTATCTTCATTTCAAGTTGAGTCTCATCTATGACCTGGACTGAAGTCAGGGACTCAGAGAATTCCCCGCCATGTAAGTCCTTATTGTCAGCGAAACTCAGGATACGCAGGTTGGTTCTGTCCGGATGGTTCTGTCTGTAGCATTCCCCGGTTTGACTTAATGATTTAGTGTACGATGAGGATTCCACTCTTGTGTCAAGCGTAAGAATGAACGAATTTCACTTTCTGGTTTGATTGTTTTGTCTTTTGAACTCTGTCAATACGAGTCTGACATACTCTTCAGTTAAAATTTCCCCATATGACTGGAACATATTCAAAAAAGTGAGGAAAGGAGATTGTTTAAAAGTAGGTTTATTCACTGAATGAGACTGTGGATAAACTATCAGTAAGGGCTCGCCACGGAAGGACTAATCTAGTGCAATGAGCTATAGAATGAAGAAGGGGGAGCGGTGCCAAAAGTGTATGTGGTAGTGTCCAAAGGGAGTGAGATAAGGAATAGTGCTTTGTGAAAGTGCAATGGCTACAGAATGTACAACGGAAAAAGTAAGTGCACCTGAGGGTTTTCCCATGTTTTTCATAATCCCTTGCGTCCAAATTCTAATTCAAGTACATGTCCGTGCAGTCCGGGCACCAGAAAGCCTATATCCGTTGTCA
Source organism: Absidia glauca (assembly GCA_900079185.1). Taxonomy (NCBI): domain Eukaryota; kingdom Fungi; phylum Mucoromycota; class Mucoromycetes; order Mucorales; family Cunninghamellaceae; genus Absidia; species Absidia glauca. Next base: position 41,819 of record LT552921.1, read on the forward strand.
TCCCATTCGATCATCCAAGGAAAAAGGAGCAATGATGCAAAAGGCAGATGTTAAGGAATGGTAAGACAAAGATAGACAAGATGTGAGAACGGTGAGAGTTACTTTGCGTTTGTCGTTAAAGGTCATTTTATAGAGGGCGATTCGTTCGTGGTGCGATTCTAATGTCGATGGAAAGAAAAAAAAGTGATGGAGAAGCAAAGAAAAGATTAATGGAGAAACATCCATCCTTGTATCGCCCGCGTTCGGAGTTTGAACCCCGATGGGCTGCATACAACCTTGGATTGGATTCAAGGCAGGGCGATTTCAGATCAAGACCAAGGCACAAATGTCCTGAACGACCCATTTTCAGTGCGCATAGTCATTATCTACTTAGAAGGCAACGACTTTTTTTTTTTAACGTCGGAGATTATTTGCATCAACGTCAATGTTTGAAACTACTTTTTTTAAGCATGTACCTGAAGAGAACAAGGAACCAATTGTCATAGTTTCAGTCCATTTCTTTATGGCGTACGCTTCATTCCAGGATCGGATACTCAATGCGAAGGAATGGCCAAAAGAGTATGGCGGTAGGATTTAAAATTTGTGCCCGTCAAACATATTCGTACGAGCTCCCAAAGTTCAGATCTTTCAGTCCGTTCTCTATATATAAGAAGAACCACGTCTTTTGACATTTCCTTATCAATTGTCTCATTTTCCCACTCACAAGATCTATATACATCATGAAGTTCAACAGCCTTATCACTCTCTCTGCCGCCGCCTTGCTTTTCCAACAAGTCCTTGCCGCCGATGCCACTGCGCCATCCATGAACGGTGAAGAGCTTTCCGTGGCCAGTGGTACCGAAAGTGTCCTTTCTTCTCCTGTTCCAGTAGACATGCAAGCCCCTCAAGAAGACGCCCCTCAAATCGCCGTCGATGCCGAGGTCCCCAACTCCCTGGAAGCCGATCTGATTAAGAACCTTGGCTGGAGCAAAAAGGACAGCTCGATCTTGACGGGCTTCCTGAACGCCATTGACCAGTTGAGCACCATCATTGGCGAAAAGGCCCAGCAAAATCTCGACCAAGCCACTGTGGACATGCTCGCCGAGTTCCAAATGCATGCACGTGACCTGATAGCCAACGCAGGGTACGAGTACCGTCAAGGGGAAGACAACCATCGGGTCTTGACTCGGATTAGCACCGTCCACCAATCTGCCGACGGACTCGCTGGTACGATTGAAAAACTGGTGTCAGGATTGGTGAAACTATTGGATAAGCTCAAGACCTCGGCCAAGGACAACGAAGCTTTGACAAAGTTGCTCGATCTCGTTGAAAAACTCCTCAAATCTTTGGGTGCCTACTTGGAAAAACTACTGGTCAATAAGCCTGCCAAAGGTGGAAAATAGGACCGGATTTTGCTCTTTACTTCATACACCTTAGCCATTTCATAACTACAGTCTCTTAGATCAGTTTGAAAGTGAATACATGAATAAAAAGTTCGGTAATCCCTTTGTCTTTCTTCGGTTGTCTTTTTTTTTCCAAACAATAACGTAAAGTAGATGGATTGTCCTGTATCGAGGAACACTATAGGCACAACTGTGGGTGCTAAGGTGTCCATACCGGAGTTTGAAAATGTATTTCATTTTTGGAACCGAATCGGTTTCCAACATGCATTTTTTGTGAGTAGTTGTCCTGTTTCTCGAAGCCGAGATGGGTAACCCATCTTCAAATTTCACATGAACCGAGATACAACTTGGTTCTATTGGATGACAACGAAGAACAAATACTTTCCTATGTTGTATGTGTCCGTTAATGTCACGCAGAGCCTTAAAACAGCGACTGATTCAGTGCCCCTTAAAAGTCGATAATTTACCCAAGAAACTCCAACCTCCCGGACATCATTCAATAGGCAGAAGCCACAACTTTCTTTGCTGAAAATTTGAGGGTGGTCTGCCCATCTTATTTACGAGAAATTCCATGTCCAAGAAAAAGTGACATTTTTCATGGGGGATGGTCTGTCCTTTTTCCTACCATCTGAGTTTAAACACTGACAATGCTTTTTTTTTACAAAAGCTGCCCAGACCAACCGAAGGATGCTAGAGATGATGACTAGACTCCAAAATGTGAGGCAGTACATTCAAAGAGTGAGATTTACCCATACCTACACTTGATACACAGTAACGTAGCTGCGCTTATCGGAGTTTAAAACAAGTCTTTTATGCATGAATGTGCCTGAGAACCAAAAGAACAGCAAGAGTTGCACCTATAGACAGATCGTTCGTTAAGAAATCATGGAATCAAACGGTGAGATTGAAAGAATTTGAAACAGAGCCATTCCCTTTGTCCAATGACTATTTAACATATCCGCCTGGCGAACCGTATGTGTGTAGTATCACTTTACGTTGTTTCAGTAGCAAAACAACAGTACACAGGAGAACTCAGCACGCATATATAAAAAGAAAAAAGGATCGTCGTCGTTTTTCACTTTTTCAACCCTCAGTTGCCCCGATGAAATTTGCTAGCCTCCCCTTTCTTGCCGTGACGGCAGTACTCGCGCAATGTGTGTTTGCGGTTGTGATCCCTCAAGTAAGCAGTAGTATTCATGATGCTGAACAGAATCTAGTTTGGAATGAGAACGCTATGGAGCAGCCTAAGATGCTCGTCAAGTCATCCTTGGCAGATGCTACAACAGTTGGCAGGCCCATCACACTAGAAGAAGAATTAATGAGCGCTTTTGGCTGGGGCAAAGAAATCAGTGGGCTTTTAACAAGGTTCCTCGATGTGGTTGATAGAATGCACCCTGGCGGATCGACCCACCTCGCGGAGTTCCAAAACGAAGTCCGACAGCTGGTGGCAAATGCTGGGTATGCCTATCGTTCTGACCGTCGGGTCCTGACTCGGATGGAACAAGGTCCTCGCTATCATGAATCAGCCGACGAAGTTGCGAAATTTATTGTGAAGCTCTTGAAGGGGCTGGCCGATGCCATTGATAAACTCAAAGAGTCCGTCAAAGGCATTGACTTTTTAACCAAACTGCTCAACAGTGTCGGCTTAAAATTGAAAGGGTTGATCCTCATCATCCAACTACAGATCATCAAGCATCAACTTGGCATTAAATAAACATCCTACGCAGTAGATGACTAAATAAAACAGAGGAGTTTCTCATGACGAAAGAAAAAAGAGGCTCGACCGTTTGGAGAGTGGTAATCCTTTCATAATCTACCAGCTTGAATTAACCATACATATAGTGTGGGAGGTGGACCGTCAAGTTTTGAGTGAAACAGTAAAGCCGATCTTCAGAACGGAGCAGTTAAGACCGAAATGGCGGAGCTGAAACTCGCCTTGACTTGCGTACCTGAAATTAAAATGAAAAAGAGCGTAGTGGACCGAGCGTAATGGACGGTGCGATTGAAAAGGGACCCGATAAATACCGATCACCCTCAATCAGCTCATATATGGTGCAAAACGTATACGTGCAGTACTCACACATACACCAGAAACTCTGGGTTCTTCCGTTGGTATAAAAGCAATATCCTTTGACTTGAGAGACAGCTAATTATTTTCCACATCGCATTCACATACCAAGTACAATGAAGTTCATCAGTCTTTTTTTTCTCACAGTTGCGCTGGTGTTCCAGGTCGTCTCAGGTTCTGAGGAACTGGTGCCTGCGACGCTGGAGTGGGATTTGACACATACGCTGGGCTGGAGCAAGCAAGAGATCAAGACGATGACACGGCTCTTGACAACGATTGACCGTATCAGCACTATAGTGACAGGCGAGCCACAGATGGACCCCGCCACCGTGGCGCTTGTGGCGGAGTTCCAATCCGATGCTCATGCCCTGATCGCCACCCCTGCCCTTTTGCGCGCCTCCGCCACTGGGCCCACGGGGTTTGCCGGGCTCGTCGAAAAGCTTCTCATGGGTCTCATTGATCTCGTTGACAAGCTCAAAAAGGCCACCGAAGGGAATGACTTTTTCACAAAGGTGCTGGGAAAGGCGGGCATTCGTTTAAAAGTCTTGCTTTCCAATCTGGAAATCGAGGCTAAGAAACATAAAAAGGCCCACAAGCATTTGATCGGACACTAGGTTAGCAATCGATACTTGGGAACAGTATTAAAAAACGACATATATATGTGTGTGTTTCATGAACTTTTGTTGCGTTTAAGAGGGGAGAGTGAGAAAGGGAATGGCTGAACATGGGGTAACACAAAGGGCAAAAGAGACCTGCTTTGTGTACTGTGCAATCAGGATTTGCCCGCTCTGTACAAAGTGAAGGAATGGATATTAAAAAACAACGACCCCTCTTCTAAACAATCGTTCTGTGTCCCGGGCAACTGAAGAAGACCTGCCAAAATATTTCAAACTCCGGTATTTGAAAAGTAAGGGATGGGCTACCAAGGAGTGATTTTCTTGGTTTACTTTTTCTTTTCTTTGCTTCCACATCACTTTTTTTTCCCGACGACATTAGCATTGTACCACGAATGACTTGCACTCCATACAACGAACTTGAATGACAAACGCAGGGTGACTATATCCTTCCCATGATGAACACCGCTTTCTTACCTTGGCCACCATTTGCCTTTTTGCTTCATTGCTCTTCTTTTTCTCAGTAGTTTCAACAGGGTAGGAACGAATATAGGCTCTCTGGCAGCAGGTCGGCTAGTGGACATGTGGTTAGATTAGGGATAGGGACTACATAAATCATGGGGAAGCCATTGCAACTTTTTTTTTAGGTGCACTTTTTTTTTCCATCGTAGATTGTCTAGTTATTGCCCTTTTGCCAACTGCTTACTAACACTGAACCTTTTAGCACCGCCGGTCAACATTTCCTTCTCCTAGATTAGTGCTGTGTCAATCCACCCTCTTGTACATTTAGTCTCCTCTAGTCAATAAAACTCACTTGAAACCAATTTCATTGACTTTACTCTTTTTTTTTTTTTAACCGAGCATCTTCGTGAGCACAGCGGGGATTGAATTGCTGCCGGGGTTGATGTTTCAAGTTTTCATGTTTACAGGGATCGAGTGTGCCCATCCTATGATATCAGGTACCATGTAGTCCAAATAGATACTGAATGACAAGAATCCCAACGAACGGTATACGCACCCACAAAAGTCCAACCCATCCACAGCAGTATGAGATTTATTTTTAAGGTTTAGTGTAGTTTAGTGACCTGCATGTCTCTCAAATAAAAAGAACGGACTCGATCCATCAGGCCATTCTTATTTCATATATGATGACATTTTTGTTGTGTGTGTGATGGCAAACCTCTTCTTGGTGTTCCTAAAAATGGTGAATAGCGGAGCCTCCCTCAGCGAGCGGCACTAGGCAAGAGTCAATGATCGCTAACTGCCAAAATAGGAAGGTGGAGCCCGATTTGGTGATTAGTCTCCCCTTCCCCATTGTTTCCCACTCTTCCCCCGCCTCCTCTCCATGTTTTTCAACCTTTATGGCTGAACACCAACGTAAAAGGGAAGTAGGGCGGCATGTGAATTCCAAGATGCGGGGTAAGACAAATCGGAAAAGTATAAATACCGCCCCCCACTTTTTCCCATGTCTCTTTTCTCTTGTTTACTTTTTCTACTATATACCTTTTTCTTCATGACCTTGATTCGTGGTAACTTATTCTTGTATAGTGTGGCATGTTTTGCCTCGATTGGACAGTTCTTATTTGGATGTAAGTAGCAGCGCCCCCCTTGGCTAAAGCCTTTTGTTTATTGACTCACTCACATATTTTATTATAGATGACCAAGGGGTGCTGTCAGGGATCCTGGTGAATGCAGATTGGCTGAATCAATTTGACCATCCGAGCGAAACCATTCAAGGCATGGTGGTCAGTGTGTTTTTACTCGGCGCCTGGGTCTCGTCCTATCCTGCTTCGTGGGTGATGGATCAATTTGGGCGGCGCTTGACGATCTTCAGTGGTGCTGTCACCTTCATTGTCGGTGGTATTCTTCAGACTGCTGCTATCAATATGGCCATGTTGATGATCGGCCGTCTTGTCAGTGGGTTTGGTATTGGTTTCCTATCAACTGTGTTGCCTGTTTATACTGCCGAATTGTCCCGTGCTCATAATGTAAGTAAACTCCTGAAACCTTAACGGCGGAGTTTTAACCGTTGCATATATCCAATAGAGAGGCACTGTTACTGTGATGGGGATGGCTATCAATATGCTTGGTAAGAAACTAAAAACAGACAGGTTTTTTCAAAAGCAAGCCTTTTTAATTCATGCATCTTTCTCCTTTTTCGACCCTTCTTAGGTTACTGTGCCTCCTGCTTCATCGACTATGGCGCCTCCTTTATCGAAACCGAATGGTCTTGGCGGCTTCCTCTCCTGCTCCAATGTGTGTTTGCGTTGATTCTTGCCTGCGGTACCTTTTTGCTTCCCGAATCTCCTCGCTATCTTGTCAAGAACGAACGTGATGCCGAGGCTCTGAAAGTACTGGCCACCATGTACGCGCAAAAGCCTGAAGATGACGATGTGCAGAAAGAATACAACGAAATCCACACTGCCGTCTACTATGAACGCACCTTGGGCACCCCCACTTGGGCTGAAATGTTTACCACTTATCGCAAGCGCTCCTTTATTGCCATTGCTGTCCAGGCACTGGGTCAATTATCTGGGATCAATATTGTCACTGTAAGTTTTCAAACGCCGCCGAGGCTTTTCCCCTTTTTTGGATCTGATATGGTTTGAAATGATCTGATCTGATCTGATCTGATTTGATTTTGTCTCTATAGTATTATGCACCCAAGATGTACGAACGGGTTTTGGGTCCAGGCCGTGCGCCTCTTCTCTTCAGCGGCTTCACTGCCCTTGTGTATTTCGCTGGTGCCGTTGTCTCTACTCTCCTTGTTGACCGTGTCGGTCGTCGCCCCCTCTTCATGACGGGCAGTATCGGGATGATCTTGTGGCTTGTGATCATGGCTGTCTTCAACAAAGTGTCTCTGGGCGAAACCTCGGCTATCCTTGTCATTGTCTTCACCATGGTGTATGTGTGTACCTTCGGTATGTCCTGGGCATGTGTCGATTGGTTGTACCCTGCAGAAATCTTCTCCTTGCGTGCGCGAGCCAAAGGCATGAGTCTTGCCGTGGGTAGCAACTGGCTCAGCAACTTTTGTATTGGTCTCTGGACGCCTCCCATGTTGGAAGCCATTGGGTTTGGCACTTATGTATTCTATGCCGCCTTCAACGTCATTGCCTTCTTTGTGGTGTACTTCTTCTTTGTGGAAACCAAGGGCAAGAGTCTGGAGGAGATTGATGAGCTCTTTGGCGATGTGAATCATGGGCAAGTCACGGTGCATTCCTCGGATAGCAAGTTTGCCAACGCCGATGAGAATGATCATCCTCATCTCCCAGAGAAGCAGGCTTCTCAAGTTTAGTATATCCAACAACAACCCCACCCTGTATATGTATAATCCCTTTGTTTACTATCTATATCTATTTCTATCTCTCTTTTTACTGTCTCCTTGAATCAATAAACCGTATGTAATCGCTCTCTCTCTCAAGTGGACTTTTTTGTTTTGATAATCGGTGGGATCTTCATGGGATGACCCAGGGACATGGTAACATCGTTCACGGAAACGTACGGGCTTGATCCCGTCACCCCCTTTTGCCCTTCTTTTCTGTGTTTCAACCCCCGCCAGACTCCGGATTTGCCGGGGCATAGACGACACTGCTATGAAGCGGTGCATACATATCACATACATCATACGCATATATTACCTTTTGGCCAATGACATATACGCATGCCATATGTATGCCTCTACGCCCGCCGGCTCTTCCAACCCCCTTCTTCACTTGTCCTACGTATCTCTGTCTACTCATCGAGGGATGGAGAATGAACACTTTTAGGTAAAAAGATGACTTGACCTTTTTTACCCACGAAAACGAAAAGGATGATGGAAATAGAAGCTATTTTTAATATGCAACATGACACAGTTTGTATTACACACTTTGGCAACTCCTCTTTGTTACATGTCTCATGTACTTATGCACTGTGCCTGAAAAACCCGCTGCCTTGTGGTCAAATTTGGGCAAACTGGACTCCCTTCAAACTCCGACTGATCTTTTTGAACCAACAAGAGGATGGCACAGTTTTCTTCTCTCTGCTATATAGTGACCCCTTTCATTCACCCCTTTCTTCTTCTTCTCTTCTTTCTCTCCCTTATTACACACACACTATATATAACCCCCTTTTACACACTTTTATTTCCCATTCTATCTTCTTCACAGACATATACACCACAACCAATGCCTTCACTCTTGATCAATCAAAAAAAGCCAATGACCAAAAAGTCTCGATCTTCTCGCCGCCTGTCTCGAAAGACGATCGCTGTGAATCTAGACAACACATTGGCCCACACTCTTGAATCACTACTCGCCTGGCACAATGCTCACTATCGGACGGACCATTGTATTGAAGATCTTGACAGCCTTGATATGACTGAGCTGTGGGGTGGGTCAGCACAGGAGACCTGCAGCAAGATCCGTCAATTCTACCACTCCCACGCCTTTGAAGCCATCGAACCGATCCATGATTTTGCTTTGGAAGCTCTCAAGATGCTCAAGAAACGACAATTCCGCCTGGTTATCATCACATGTCGCCCGCAATACATTGCCAAAGAGACCAAACGGTTCGTGGACAAGCATTATCCAGGTAAAGCAACGATGACAAGACAATGTTGTAGCATCTCTTCTCTTATCAAGTAACTAACCTCATACTTATATTTACGTAGGCATCTTTGACAGCATCTACTTTTGCAACTTGGGATTGTCCGAAATGGAACGAATTCAGTATGTCAGCAAGCAAAAATCGACGATTTGTCAAGAGATCGGGGTGGACGTTCTGATTGATCATCAAGTGGAACATGTCTTGGAATGCGCAAAGATCGGGGTGGATGTGTTACTGTATGATCGTCAAGCTCGCTACCGATGGAACCACCATGGACTTTTGCCTAGTGACACTGTGAATCGTGTTACCACCTGGAAAGACATCATCCATCAATACTTCCCCAAACCCAACAGTCCTCTACGCCACCTTGTCTACTCCTCAGCGCAGCAACAACAAGAAGACCACTACTTGGATGAAGACGATGAAGATGCCATCCTGGACTATGACCACTACTGCTATCATCAACAATTGGACCAAGATGGGAATGAAATCATCCTCATAGAAGAAGACGACGACGAAGATGACAGCCAGCGCCCTGGTTGCTATGGATACGAGGTGCATCAGATGGAAGATTGGTCTATCGTTGTATAGCCTCAGCCAATAATCATCATCCTTGGACATTACCACATTGCATTTCATTAGTTAGTTAGTCTCTACATACCTATTCATCATTTCTTCATACCATACCCATATCTAATCACATTGTCTCTTACCGCCTTTCAAAATAAACTTATATTGTCTGTATCACCTCGATGTTTTTCAAACCCCGCTAATGCTATGATCCTTTTTGCGCATTCTTCTGCTCTGACTCTCACTCTTTCTCTCTCTTGTTTTGTTTGTTTTGAACTATCCAAGTATTACCCTAAAAGGTTTCATAACAACCTTTCTTTAGTTGGATCTCTTACTGGAAAACCAGTTTATCACTCTTCTCTTTTACCCCTTAAATCATTTCGTCACCTAAAAGGTTTATTTTTATCACACACACTCACACACTCACCCACCAAAAAAAAAAAAAGCATGACGGTGTCGATTCATCCGTTGGCGCAATTTTCCACTTCTTCTTCTTCTTTACATTTCCTTCCGCCACCCCATCCTTCCTCCATGACGACGACCGCTACCACTACAATGACGACTACCACCACATCTTCATCTTGTCAACCTCCACCTTCCCCCAGGCTACTACCATCCACCACCTCAGATGTAACAATGTTCCCTTCTAGTGATACCATGATGAACGATGATTTACCACACAAACATACCAATGGGGCAAGTCACCATCATCAACAAGATCAACATCATCATCATAGTAGCAACCATCTTCCATCAGATAGTCTCGACCTATACGATGCACAACCTTCTTCTCATCATGAACAGCAACAGGAAGAAGAAGAAGAAGAAGAAGCACCACACCGACCTCCCTCCTCCACTCCGACATATCATCAACAACGAGCTTACAGTGTTACGGCGATGCCTTCGGACTTACAAAAGACGGTATTAAGACATCAGCAGAAGCAACAAGAACAGCAACAACGTTTGATGCAAGATCAACCTTGGTGGCAGTACTATTATCAACGTTACCATTACCATCCGCCTCCTGGCCGCAAACCCACTGTGTTTGGCCCTTATCTACTGCTACAAACCTTGGGTGAGGGTGAATTTGGCAAGGTCAAATTGGGGATTCATATCGACTCTGGTCATGAAGTAAGTTCCTTTGTGAAGGGAGGCGAAAAGGGGAGCTCTCCTCACATTAATTATCCACCTTACTTACATCCTCTGTTGCATGATTAGGTTGCTATCAAGTTGATCAAACGGGACAATATCGATTCTTCTACACGAATGACAAAGGTGGAACGGGAAATCTCTGTGCTAAGGGTAAACATCTTTATTTATCAACAACCACATGCAGTGTACAACATTATCATTTATTAACTCCGTCTTCTTCATGATCTCTCTCTCTCTCTCTCCCTTCTTCTTTCATTCTTATACATATACATACATTACATATATAGACTGTCCGCCATCCTTACATCGTCAAGCTCTATGATGTGATTGAAACCGAAAAGTATATTGGCATCATCTTACAATGCGCTTCAGGTACAGTATATTATGAAGAGGTCGGGTCACCAAAAGTGCGAGAGAGAAAAAAGAAACCTGATCTTTGTTTATTTTAGGCGGCGAACTATTTGAATACATCCTTGCACATCGATACTTGAAGGAAAAGGATGCTAGTCGGTTATTTGCCCAGCTGATAAGTGGAGTGCATTATATGCATCAAAAACACATTGTCCACAGAGATCTCAAATTGGTAAGAACACCACCTTTTTTCTCTTCTTCCCACAAACTCATTGTTATGACAACGTCTATAATAGGAAAACCTCTTGTTGGACAGGCACCGAAGCATCATCATCACCGACTTTGGATTCGCCAACCAGTTCTCTTCGGCCAGGGACGATCTGATGTCAACATCGTGCGGCTCGCCTTGTTATGCGGCTCCTGAACTGGTCATTAGTGAAGGTCTTTATGTTGGCTCGGCCGTGGACATTTGGTCGTGTGGTGTCATTCTCTATGCAATGCTATGTGGCTACTTGCCCTTTGACGATGATCCCGCCAACCCTGATGGTGACAATATCAATCTGCTCTACAAGTACATCCTCAACACGCCTTTGGCTTTCCCTGATTATGTCAGTGCCGATGCCCGCGATCTCCTCCGCCGCATGTTGGTCCCTGATCCCGCAAAACGCTGCTCCATGGAAATCATCATGTCCCACCCTTGGTTATATCCTCATCGTCACTTGTTTGGGAAATCTGTACAAGAGCTGGAATTGGAGGCTATGCGATCGTCCGATCTACCTATTCATATGGTCATTTCCAATCATCATCAGCATCAGCAACTTCTTTTACAACAACAGCAGCAGCAACAACAGCAACAGCAACAACAACAACAGCAACAACAAGAACAACAGCAGCAACATCAAAAACAACAGCATTCCAATGTTTCAAAAGATCAAAACAACCGAAGAAATACCATTGCCACCGAATATACCCTTCCTACGGACGACCATACTAATCATCAGCATCAGCATCAACATCAACATGAAGAAAAAGAAGACAACAGCAACGAAGAAGAAGAAGAAGAAGAGGAAGATCATGTTGTACCCACCACTCCTACCGATCACCTGGATAACCCTCACCACATGGATATCGACCAAATGCCTGCCGAACTGGATCATGATCTGGAAGTTGCTGCTTCATCTGGGACAGTAAAAGAAGACCAAAGAGTGGATACCGAAACTACTGCTACTGATCAAGGCACGGACAACCTTATGCAAGACATCACCGCCTTTGAACTCTCTGCTTCTGCTACCCCACCTACAACGCACGATGACGCTCAACAAGTACCCACCAACGATGATAACGACGACGATGCCAAGAAACCCGATTTGATGGAGACTGACCAAGCCCCTCTCCCGTCTGAACAAGTCGAAGAAACAGCAATCAAGGAACGACCGTCCATCGTTGTCAACAATACCAGCACCGATGAAGAGAAACCCACCCAGCAAAAGGTCGTTGATGATGATGAAGAGGCCGAGAAACGATTGGAGCAAGAAGAAGCAGCCTCAGCCGTTCCTGAATTACCTCAGCCCTCGCCCTCGCCTAGTAAACGACAATCTACTTCCACTGACCGACTCTTACACTTCTTATCAGGCGGCAACAACAGCACTTCTACTCCCAAGGTATCTCGACATTTATCCACAGGGTCTTACACAACAAACCCTCACCATCAACAACAGCAGCAACGCCGTCCAATGTCCTTGCTAAGTGATTCAAATGCTGGCTCCATCCTCCAAGCCAAATTCCTCTCCAGCATGCAACGACAGAGTCAACGTAGATCCAGTAAGGGCCACAAGACGAATAAGCATCAGCAGCAGCAGGGAGACGAGGAAGATACGTTGATGGTCTCACCCAGCGCCAGCCTTAGTGCATCTCACATCCCAACCTCATCCACCCCGCTTACCTCTTTATCCTCGTCGTCGTCCTTCTTCTCATCCTCCAAAAACAACAACTCCATCTCATTCACTGCTGCCGGTAGTGCCGCCAACTCGTCCTCTATCCGCTTGTCCCCTCAGAGCCGCACCTCTCCTCAACCAGGCACTTCCTCACCAGCCCGCGGCACTCGACGAAAAGCCCTCAGCCTACTTGTCAATTCCATGACGGACTACATCGGTACTGAAGAGCAGCAACAACAGCAGCAGAAGCGGTCGACCAAAAAGACCATGGTCTTCAGTCGGCGCAGCCATCAACATGATGAAAAAACGTCCCCAGCACCACCTCCCAAAGTCGTTATCACCAAGGAAAAACAAACCGCCGCCGGCGACGTGTCGGCCAACTCGACCCCGCTACTGCCCTCCGTCTCTGAACATACCACTATCGCTCTGGCCAACAAGGAGAAACACCGTAGTGCTGGCAAGAAACTGATGGATTGGTTTAAAAAGAAACCACAAAGTAAGTCTTTATTGATTCCATTGCATCATGATCCTTACTGTCTTTTTTTTATTTTTTTATTTCAGGTACCAAAGATCGCAACATGAACAGCCCGGACAAATTCACCAACACGACGACGACGAACAACAAACTCCTCAGCAAGCTACCTCTGGGCTCATATGCGGTTGATTTCAACGACGCCAAGCTTCGTAATCATCACGGGGCGGTAGATCAAGACGCATTGACGGCACGACCTCCTCAAGAAGTGTTCCAGCAGATCAAGCATACCTTGACGGTGACGATGGGCATGGAGATCAAGCGGGATGGTGGCGATTACAAGCTGAAATGCACGCGCAAGAAACGCATGACGCCGGTTACTAAAAACGACAAGGGTGAAGACGCACCGACGCCGACATCGTCCAGCTCACGCCGCCCGCCTCCCAATGCACCACAAACAGGTGTGCCCTTCCGACGTATGTTGATGCGAAAATCGTCAGAACAACAACAGCAAGAAGTATCCTCGTCGTCGTCTTCATCCTCCTCATCATCACCACCTACAACCACAACGCCTCCAGCGACGTTGACGTATGGCGACCCTGCGTTGGATCCCGGGGACGAGGTGCGATTCAGTGTGGAGCTATGCAAGATCAAAAACCTGCCTGGGCTGTACATTGTCGACATCCGACGTATGCGCGGCAATCTGTGGTCCTACAAATTCCTGTACCATGCCCTGTTGGAGCAATTGAACCTGAGCGGCAATGGCGGCTACATCTCCAACCACCCTCCTCATCAACAGTCTTCTTCTTCTTCCAATCATCGTGTCAGCGTGATCAGCAGTGGCGCAGGAAGTAGTGTGGTCATCATGGAAGAACCCGATCCCCAAGAAATCATCGTGTGAAACAAACCTCTCTCTTTAGATTACCCACCTTCACCTTTTATACTCTCTCTCTTTAGTCCATCTCTTAGTTTAGCTTTTCTCTTTTTATCCTTTTCAAATAAAATCATATCTCTCTGTCTATCACTATCGTTGCATGAATTAACAACCCTGCCAGCTAAACATCGAAACTCCGACAGTCAAAGAAAATCGGACCTTTTTTTTTTTGAAAATGTAAACTTTTGATTCCTCTTTTTTTGGTGAAGAGTTGCTCATTTCGCAGGACCGAGATAGACAACCCACCGCCAAACTTTACAGGCAACACAATAAAATGCATAGCTATTGAGTGATACCCAAAAACAAGCGTTTTTATGTTGTATGCGGCCGTCAACGCTAAAAGAAGCCCCCTAAAAAGCGACTGATTGGAGTGGTATCAAAAACCGCAAGTCATCCAAGAAAACTACGCTTCCTTGGTATCAGTCGATAGATAAAAAGCACCTTTAAGCATATGTTAAATTTGAGGGTGGGTTGTCTATCCCGCTCGCATGAAACTTGAGACCTAAAAAAAAAGGGACTTTTTCCAAGGGGATGTGTCTGTCCTTTTTCCACATGGCGGGCTTTTGAAATGTTTTTGACAACCCACAGTCAAATTTCACAGGCACTACGATACAAGGCATATCTATCGAATGATATCAAACTTGGAGTATGCATATGTTGAATTTCTTTCTGAACACTACACCAAACCCTAAAACAGCGACTGATCCAAAGTCGGCCATTCATGCACCAAAAACAACTTTTTAGCATCCTTCTTTAGATAAAATGTACTGCGAAATTGGAGGTGAGGATTGTCCTCTCTTTTACGAGAGAATCGGTTTCTAACAAAAAGCGACCCTTTCCATGGGCGATAGCCCATCCTTTTTTGAGGGGAATGATACAGACAGAACCATCCGGACAGAACCAACCTGTGTATCCTGAATTTTGCTAAGGACTTACATGTTGGGGGACTCCCTTAAGTCCCCGACTTCAGTCCCGGTCATAGATGGGACTCAACTTGAAATGAAGATAAAACCGCCCCTGCCCGTACACTCCTCCAACAATGTGTGCCTCTGCACTCTAGATTTCAAACCCCGATTTAAAAGTCCTTGTACAAGGACTTTTTTCTGCCCGTCCTTCATCTTTGCTCCTTCTTCCCCTCGTCATTACTTTTTTGCCTCCATTGTCATTCTCTTTACTCCACAACGTCAAACGAACGAACGAACGAGCAAGCGAACGAACGAACGGTAACTCCCCTCTTCTCACGTCATGTTCCTCTTTTGCTTACCATTACTAACTTTTTGCCTTTTGCATCGTTCCTCTTTCTTTTGACACTAGATCGGCTACGACGATGACGACGGCA
>LT552921.1:80183-91946 GCA_900079185.1 Absidia glauca
CCTTTGTATAAATGTTTTGTTTTTCTTTTTTCTCCCAAACTGAATGGACAACCTGCGTTCAAATTTGACAAGGATATGGACGTACCATGTATCTACTGCATGATATCAAGAACGCCTGGTTTCCTTGGATGAGTCCACTTTTTTCGTACGTACCACTCCAATCGGTCGCTTTTTTAAGGCTTATTGTAGCGTTCATTTTACCTTACGTCTGCAAAATAGGAAGATGTTGTAGATGGAATGCAAAAGTGAGTGGCGAGGTGGAAATCTGAAGGACCTCGATTTCATTAGGGGTGAGTTTCAAAAATTGGGTTGAAATTGACAGGTTAAAAATTTTTCATTTCATTGGGTGATTTTTGGTGAAGGGGTGAGAATAGCATTTCCCTTCAAAAAAGGGGGAATCGGGGAGGGCAAGGAAGAAAAAGGAAGGGAAGAAGAAGCAAATGAATAGGATTGACCCGCAAAGTTCTTTTGTAGCCACGAGCGGAGTTTCAACCCCTATATAACTTGACTTGCGGGTCATAAAGAACGTGCGCATCTCTTCTCCATCCACCCATGCATCCTTGTGATGTTGCCGCTCTTAATTCTTAGTACACTCGTGAAATGTCTTCTTATACCATCTTAGTAAGTGTGCGCAACCCCTTGTACACACCCCAGTACTCATCTTTAGTTTTCGCTTTTTTTCCCTGTAAAAGTCGATCCACCGATTTTGAAGTCCATCGCAACTGGTTAGCGATCACACACAGCCTCCCTCTCTCACAATGGTACCTTGAGGTAAGCAAAACCCGCACACGTGTATCACATGTATACTCGAGTGCTCACTGTTGGACTGATCATAGGCGACATCGGCATGGACCCTGGATTACCCGCCGTTTTTTGCCTGGTTTGAAAAAGGACTCGGTGGAATTGGTCATTTTCTTGACCCGGACATGACAATAATCAGTGCCGATGGATACAGCAGTGCCACGACGGTCATTTACCAACGGGCGACGGTCGTGCTCAGCGAACTTGTTCTTTACTGGGGCCTCCTTCGCTACTTGAAAACCGGCACTACTACAACTTCATCTTCTTTGGTGGTGGTGGCGGCGTCGATCTTTTTACACCCGGGCTTGTGGATAGTCGATCATATCCATTTCCAATACAACGGGCTCCTTTATGGTATTCTCGTCCATTCAATTGTCGATGCCAAACAGGTAAATCCCGAAGGAGTTCTAAATCTAAATCAAGGTCCCTTCTCACTCACTCACTCACTCACTCATATTTAGCACCGACTTTTGCGATCGGGGATTCTGTTTGCTATCCTCCTGAACTTCAAACACATCTATCTGTACTTGGCGCCTGCGTACTTTGTGTATCTCTTACAAGCGTACTGTTTCGATGCTGGGACGTTCTCGGTGCGCCGCTTTTTGCAACTGGGGGCCTCGGTGGTAGCGGTGTTTGTGGTGTCGCTGGGTCCTTTTGTATGGACCGGACAAGGCCCTGCGCTCGTGGCCCGGCTCTTCCCTTTTACCCGCGGTCTGTGCCATGCTTATTGGGCGCCTAATCTATGGGCATTGTATGCAGGATTGGATCGATGCTTGATTCTAGGTAAGATAGACAAACACATCTCTCCCTTTATTAACGAACAGTGTTTATATGTGAAAACTAGTTGCCAAAAAGTGTCACTGGGACTTCGATACCACGGCCATTGGATCCATGACAAGGGGTTATGTCGGTGATACGGTGTTTGCCATCCTGCCTACGGTGGAGGCCATCCATACACTCCTACTGACCGTCGCTGTGCAATTGGTAAGAAAGTAAGAGGCTGAGATGGTGACTGACGCTTAGTCTCTAATTAGGCGGTACTGCAAGTGCTTTGGCGTAAACCTACCTTCAATGTCTTTTTGTCGTCACTGACTCTCTGTGGATTCGCCTCTTACTTGTTTGGGTGGCACGTGCATGAAAAAGCCATTATGCTGGTCTTGATCCCCTACTCGTAAGTATGGAGAAAAGGGTATTATCAAAGGAGGAACTCATCTAAGCGATTCGTGTGTGTAGATTCATGGCGGCGAAAAGTATTTTCCACTTGCGAATGTTTGTTATCCTCAGCAGTGCTGGGATTATGTCTTTGTACCCATTGCTGTTTCACATCCAAGGTAAGCAGGCGTCGTCGGAGTTTGAAAATGATGAAAGGGGGTGGAGTAACTTACAAGGTTGTTCTTGTTGTAGAAACGCCGTTGAAACTGTCCATCACCATCCTCTGGTATCTTTCGATTCTTCCTGGATTATGCTACTGTCTTCAAACGTAAGTATTCCGGTGGTTGTTACGTTTGATGCCATTCATTCATGCATGCTTCTTTCGGAAAATTAGGAAACTCCGACATTTGCTAACCCAAGTGGAAACGATCTATGTGATGGGTTTGATCGCGGTACAGTGTTATACTTCGATTGTCCATACGCTTATCTTTGGTGACCGGTATGAATTTTTACCACTGATGATGACTAGCGTCTACTGTGCTTTGGGAATCATGTATGGCTGGCTTTTATTAATGCACAATCACTTGACAACACAACAATAAACGTGGTCTGCTTGTAACATTGACTCCAAAAGGGATATGGAGAGGGGGAGGGGGTAATCGCAAGGATGGAGGGGTCCCTTGAACATGACGGTTTTTAATACTGGGGTGGGGTATGAAGGACTTTTTTCTTTCCCAACCATCACACACATCGGCTTCTTCCTTTTTTTTCCTTCTTATTCTTCCTCCTCATAGTAACCAAAACAATGGAGTCAGTTGAAGCGAAAACGCCAAAATACATGGTGTATTGTGTCTTGGTGACCTGTATTACTTCGTTATCCTTTGGTTGGGTGATTGGGTAAGAGAAGACTGTATAAAAGAAAGCCCGAGAAAACTTATCTTTATCCATGCATAGGTCTCCCAACGTGCCAGGCGAAATCACACACAACTGTCCGACTGGAAACGCTCATCTTAGCAGCAAGGTGTTCCCGGATTGCTTACCCATGTCCACCTTTTTATGGTAAGTGTGTTTGCTTTTTACCCCAGTCCGTTGTTATCTTAACGCTTGTTTAAAGGGCCTTTGCGGTGGCTTCTTTTTGTCTAGGCGGGCTGGTGAGCGCTCTCATGTGTGCATTCCTCCAAACCAAGCTGGGAAGGAAAAGGACCATCATCCTCAGTAACGTTGGCTTTGTCGTGGGCAGTGCCTTGATTGGTGTGTCTTTGGTCCCAGGGATGTTTATTGCCGGCCGAATCATCTGTGGCCTCTCTTGTGGTCTATGCTCCATGGTGATCCCAACCTATATCGGTGAAATCTCAACCATCCGTGCCCGTGGAGCGATGGGTTGCTATCATCAGTACGTCATTCACTTTTTTCTTTGCGTTGTTATGCTCATCATTTCTCTCTGTAGGTTTTTCGTTGCCATGGGGATCTTTTTATCAACATTGATCGGCATGTTTTTATCCCGGGTCCCACTCTGGCGGATCAACTATGGCCTTGCCGGTATCCCCGCTCTTGTACAAACCATCCTGATGATCACCTGTGTGGAGTCTCCTCGGTGGCTGATCTCTGTCAACCGCATTGATGATGCTCACTATGCCTTACAAAAACTGCGTGGCTCTTGCAACATTGACCGAGAGTTTTATGAAATCGTCGAAGGTCAGATCGGGGCGGCTGGCGCTACCTCGGCATTGAAAGACGTGGACACTCCCTACCAGCATCGCAAATCTTTGGCGGCGTCTGCTCAAGAAACTTTGGTGGAAAAGCCCAGGATGAAAGAAGAAAAAGATGTGGACGCCAGTGACGACGACGACGATGAAAATCAACGGCTGGATGCAAGCTTACCAGAAAAGCAAGAGGATGTGGACGATTCGGATCGGGCACGTGGCGATCACCATGACGACGCAGCGGATGACGACGATGACGAGGAAATGATGGGCACTGGCGGTGGTGAAAAGAAACGACCCAAGGAGCAGCAAATGTCGATCAGACTTGTCTTACGGGATCCGGTGCTGCGACGTATGGCCATGACTTTGGTATTCCTCTCGATCCTGCAGCAATTCCTCGGGCTCAGTGCTGTGCTTTACTACAGCTCCATGGTGTATGCCGCGGTGTACGACACAGCCTCATCGCCCCACTCTATTGGTATGCCTGATATCATGTCGACCGTGGACGCTGCTGTGTTTTTGGTGGTGACGATTGTTGCTGTGGCGCTAATGGATCGCATGGGCCGCCGTCCTCTCTTGTTAATGTCAGAAGCAGGCGTTGTCTTATTCTCGGTGGTCGTGTTTTTGGGCAGCTTCTTCCACCTCCCAGCGCTGCTTGTCGTGGGCCTGATGATGTATGTCGCCATGTTTGCTCTCGGCATGAACCCAATCCCCTGGCTCTTGACCATTGATATGTGCCCGACCTATGCTTCTTCAACCATCGGTAGTATGACTATCACCGTCAATTGGACCGTCAACTTTGTCGTCGCTCTCTTCTTCCCTGTCGTCTTTGCCGCAATTCAAGGCTATACATTCTTGATCTTTGCTGGTGTCGGTCTTATTTCTCTGGCATTCACATGGTTTTATGTACCAGGTAAGCTTTCTCTCTCTCTCTCTCTCTCTCTCTCTCTCTCTGCCTGGGACGCTCTTACTGATCTCTTTTATATGCTTCCATAGAAACAAAGAACCGGTCGATCGAATCCGTCGTCAGGGAGTTTGAAAAGTATAGACGATAGATGCCCCCTCTTTGTTAGTGTGTTACTTATATTTACTCGTTATTCATCTCTTTTTGTCTGCCTAATTTTAATAAACATGTTTACACCAACTTTTAGTGTCACTGAAACTGACAGGTCTTCCTTGGAAGGTTGAAACTCCGATGTATGGTCCATCTGGAAGTTCATGCAAACCAAAAGATTAGAGCTTTATTGATAATTGGCTAAGCAATAGGTCTGAGTGAGCTGGTATCTACACTGGACTATTCTACTGTAATGATCAAGGTAACGAGGAGGGGAAGAGCTGTCTAGCAATGGTGTTGGCCAGAGAATCTGTAATGTGAGTGCCCTTTATAAAATATCAAGAGGTTTTCCCATTTTTTCGTGATCCCTTGGTCCCAATCCCTAATCAAAGTAAATGTTCATAATGTCCTGCTGCCAGAGAGTCTATATTTATGCCATCTCTTTCGATCTACCAAGAAAAATTGGAGCAATGATGCAAAAGGCAAATGTTAATCATGGCAAGACACTGACGGACAGGATGGTCAGAAGGAGAGAGTTACCGTGAGTTCATCGTTTGAGGTCGCTGTAGAAAGGGCAAGTCGTTGTCGTTGGAAAGGAAAAAAAAAAGGTTATGAAGAAGCAAAGAAAAAGTCCAGGGCGCCAAGTCCTACAAAGTCAGGAATTCTTTGCAGGCAGGATCGGACATTGAAATCGGCGGGCTGCAAATCATCACCCGGTGCGCCCTAGTGCCCACATTTCGTTCCACTGTAGGCAGAGGGAGCTTGAGACACATAATAATCATGTAAGCAGACTTTTAAAAGGCAAAGAGGTAAGGCCAAAAATGAGGTTTAATCATTCTTGTACTTGATACAGAGCGACATAACTCAAAAGTCAAGCCTCGCTGAGATCGGAAAAAGTGGGTGCTGGAACTGTGTTTGACCCCCCTTTCACACTTTATCCAAGGAGAACCCCATGGTGATGCCAACTTTTTATTTGACGCTGGTTTTGAAAAAAAGAAGGCTTCTCAAAGTTTGACAATCCCCAAATCAAAGTGAAAGGCCGAATCATTTCATCGAATCCACACAAACGCTCTCAGTTTTTCTTTTGTAAGGAAGCGAAAACAATAGTGTGATTGATAAGAATCTGGTTACAAATGGCTTTCATGTGTCTATGGGACAAGCACCACAAAAATAGCGTTTGCGGGGTTTCAAACGGATGAATGGGCGTAAGCATTTTTTCAAAAAAAGATCCCTTGATCCTTTTCCTTGTGCCTCTTTCTCTCTCTTTCTTGTTTTTTTATTTACTTTTGCACTCTCTCCCTTACTGCCTTTCTCTATCTCCCTCTCCTTTTTTTATAAACATAGAACTCTTCGTCTTTTGGTAAGCCCAAGGTCATCATACATTGACAACAAATGACACTCACCTTTTGTTCCAGTGATTTCTCTCATGACCACAACAGAACAAACTACAGCTAATGGTAGCATCTCGACAGAAGGCTCCATCTCTACGACTAACTGGGACCAAGATACAAAGCTGATTCCTCGTCTTCAATTGGTAGATGAAGACCAGAAATTCACGTGAGTGCAAAGGCTTCATGAAAATACGTAACACTCATCATCTTTACTGTTAGTCAAGTACTTCCTGACTATATGAATCAATGGGGACTCGGTGAAGCCGGGTTTAAATACAATGTGGTAGCAGTGTTTGGGTCCCAAAGTACCGGCAAAAGTAAGTTCACAAAGTAGAGGATGAAGAGAATTGGCGGGCTGACTTTTTTCAACCGTAGGTACTCTTCTGAATGGGCTGTTTGGGACTTCATTTGATGTGATGGACGAAACACAACGTAGTCAAACCACCAAGGGGATCTGGATTTCACGTGGGCGCGGGATGCATGTGCTTGTGATGGATGTGGAAGGCACCGATGGTCGTGAACGTGGTGAAGATCAAGACTTTGAACGCAAATCCGCCCTATTCTCCATGGCTACAAGCGAAGTGATTATCCTCAATCTCTGGGAACATCAAGTGGGGCTCTACCAAGGTGCCAATATGGGGCTTTTGAAAACAGTGTTTGAAGTCAACTTGCAACTCTTCCAACATACGCAAACATCCAAAGAAAAGACCTTGTTGTTGATCGTCATTCGTGATCATGTTGGCTCAACTCCATTGGAAAACTTGGCCAAGACCTTACAAAACGATCTGGAAAAGATTTGGGCCGGACTGTCAAAGGTAAGAGAGACATGTAATACAGTATTTCACTAACACCGTCATTCTATAGCCTGAAGGATTAGAAAACTGCAAGATCCATGACTACTTTGACTTTATGTACACTGGTCTTCCTCACAAGATCCTCCTCCCTGAAAAGTTTAATGAAGAAGTCGCCAACCTCCGCCAACGCTTCAACGATCCTCAGAACGCCAACTTTGTCTTCCGCCCCGAATACCACAAACGTATTCCTGCCGACGGCTACCATATCTATGCTTCTGGCATCTGGGACAAGATCCTGACGAACAAGGACCTCGACTTGCCCACACAACAAGAGCTTTTGGCCCAATACCGGTGCGACGAGATTGCTCAGGCCGCCTTTGACATTTTTGCCACTCACTTGCAAGCATTCAAACAACCGATCTTGGAAAAGGGACAGACCTTGGCCGACCTGGGCGCACAGATGCAGACGATCCGTAAAGAAGCCATGGACTCGTTCGACAAGAACGCCTCGCGGTATCACCAAGGAGTCTATCAAAAGAAACGACAGGACATGCTGACGAAACTCAACACCCAACTCAACGTTTACTTCGTCGGCCAACTGAAGAACTTGCACAAGAAGGCCATCACCTTGTTTGACACCACACTCAAGCAGGAACTCAAGAAGGCCAGCTATAACTTTAGTGAAGTCGTGGCTACAAGTCTCAACCAGGCAACGGATGTATTCTTGACAGGCGCAAAGGAAATGGTCCTGGACGACACCGATTGGTCTTACACGCATGAACTGGCCATTCTGGAAGAAGAGTTTGATCAAGTGTCTACAAAGGCTCGTGCGGATGAATTCAAGAAAATGAGCAAGGCATTGACGGTAAGTGGTGTGCTCCATTTGAACGTGAAGACTGATTGTATTGTTGCTTGGATAACTTAGAAACAAGTGGAAAATGAACTGTCTGAACCCGTGACCATTGCTTTGAATGACCCTCAACCAAACACATGGCACAAGATCATCGAGGCTTATAAAACCACTGTGGAAAATGGCCAGGCCACCCTTAGCAAAAAGGCCAAAAGTAAGTCCTTTTGCCGCAACGCTTGGAAAAGCAACACCCACTCACCCATCTCCTTTTAATAGGCTTCAACTCGACCGAAGAAGAATTGGAAGAATCCTTGCTAGGCTTGAAACGTGAAGCATGGCTGGTTTTGCGTAAAAAGGTGGATGAAGAATTGGCCGATACCATGCTCTTGTTGAAACTCCGCTCTCAGTAAGAAAGCGCCTGCCCTAAACTTTGCCTCTTGATTGCTAATCACTCACTTTTGCAGATTTGAAGAGAAATTCAGATATGACGACCATGGGTTGCCTCGTGTGTGGAAACCTGAAGATGACATTGATACTTACTTCAAGCATGCACGGGATGATGTAAGTAGTAGACCTTTGTAAAACACACCCTGCTCACTCAACCCCCCTTTCTCCTTTTTAGACGCTCAAACTGATCCCTCTGTTTGCCAAGATCGATCTCAAGGAAGATGAAGGCTTTGAAATCGAATCCAATGAAGTAAGATTTCATATTCCTCCATGTAGAGAGAAACTGATAGCATTTTATTTTCTTTTTAGGACTTTGACTTTAAACAGAGCTTGACGATCCTTAGTGAAGCCAAACAAATCGATATTACGAACCGGTTCAAGCGAGAATCGGATGCGTTTTATCTGGAAGCGAAGCGCTCGGTGGTTGCGACGACGGCCAAGATCCCCATGTGGCTTGGCGGGGTGATTCTTGCCCTTGGATGGAACGAATTCATGGCGGTGATTCGCAGCCCGATCTACCTGATCCTCTTTATCCTGTTGATTGCGGGTGGCTATGTGGTGTATGTGCTGAATCTGTGGGGTCCGATCGAACGGGTTCTGACCGTGGTGGCGGGTGAAGTGACGCGGATAGCCAAGGAACGGGTCATTGAAGGCGTGGATATGATCAGGGACCAACAACAACAGCAGCGGCAACAAATGGTCAGTAAAGTTGGTAGCAGTAGTAGGGACGAGGTAGAAATGGATTCGTTACGCAAGGATAAGGATGAATGAAGCACCCTCTTCCTTTTTTTTCTATATAGTCTATCTTTTATACATATCACCCCCCTCCCTCCCCTCTTTCTTTTTGGAAATAAATGGATTGTGTCTTTATATCTTTAGAATGAACAGGTTTCTGTCCATAAAAGGGGACACTTTGCTTGCGTAAACACACAGCAATCAGTCACTCTTTTGGGACTTTGCAGTATTCACGGACGTATGATAATGTCTTTTGTTCTCGATGTCCTTTGATAAGGATTGTATTGCGCCCAGTATGAAATCTAAAGGTGGGGTCATCTTTCTCGGTTTTGAGAAACAGAGCGAAACTGTACAGTACAAAAAATTGGGATATCTACTGTACGTGCCTATGTCCATAATAGGCAGGCCCAGAGAGAGTCGGAGTTTAGTTTGAAAGTACTTCCCGAAGACCATGTTGGAACCACCCCCTTTGAATCGGTTGCTACTGTTCCCAATCTGGCAGAGTGTTGAGACCCTGTTGGCACAATGTCATACCTATGCACATCTTTGGCCATCTATTTCTCATGCCCTTTCTTACATGAAAGCTATTAAAACTTCCCCTTGTAGGGTAAATGTGCCTTTCCCCCATAGTGCCTGTCACGACAAGTATTTCGCCATCCCGATAATATCATCTTTTATGAACACACTGTCTTTCAGATACCATTCAGTGTGAGCTGCTCAAACATCAAGTCTTTTATTCGGTCTGCCAGTTCCTCGTTGCCTTCCCATGTTTGAGTGATAGATCTCAAACAAAAGCATACAGTGTGTGTCTACTCGGTATTTTTATTTGCATTCTTACTCCGCTTCCATCCACCAATCATTTTGAAGAGCGGTCTTGAATAACTTTTTCAACCCATAAAAACAACTAGACACCCTCATGGTAATGATGGAGGTGATGTTTATAGACGGACGACATTAGGATAGACATATGATAGGACGGATGGATGATGATAAGGCTTTCAACATTTTCATTTTGCTTTGTACGTTTATAAGGGGGAATGTTCATGATATGGTTTTGCCGCCAGTCATGACCACAGAGTGGCCAAGAGTACTTTAGGCTCAGGAATATATCATGCTGGTTCATCGTCCAGCTCAAGGCAAGTGATCATTGACACATAAAAGCGTCAACAACTCTTTCCCCTCGAACCATAATGGTCAATGAATCGTTTGTTCGCCCTTGTTCCGCTAGAAGGATATACACAGATAACTTTTGACTATTAGATAGTCCTGTGCCCTAAGCAGAGCAAGATAAAGAAAAATAGAGAGTTTGCCAAGAACTTGCTCTATTTATATTTTTTTGGGGACAAAAAATTTTTTTTTTCCTCGACGGGTCGGGGTTTCGTACCTCCCAAGAAAAATTTTTCTTTTGTATTTACTTCTTTCAGGTACATGGCAGTATGCTTTCCAAGCTCCCCGTCTTCCTATTCATACTGACCGGGTAGATCTATAGACATCCATAGACAGCGACACATCTATCAGCCAAAAGGAAAGGGTTGTTGTCTGTCTTTTCCAAATGAGGAGGAGCGAGCGGTGTTTATAAAAAAGAGGAGGACAGCGGAGTTTTACCAGCCATCGGCCTCTTAAATGGTGGAGCGGAGTGTTTCCTGCTTTCTCTCTCTCACAACTACGCTCTCCCCTATTGACCTTTTTACTATCTTTTCTTTGCCCACCCATCTCTTATTCTCACACATGGTTGATGCAGAAGATACCAAGGCACTCTTATCCAATGGGCATCCTGATGCTTCGGATGAAGAAGGGGACCTCTCGACTTTGAAACAAGAACAATCGCATCCATTGAAACAACAACCTCCATTAAAACAGCCCGGTGCCGTTTTGCCTGCGAATGGGTTGACGCAAGACCAAGCACAAGCACATATCGCCTCGGCGCCTCAAAGTAAATACACATGTCAAGTTTGTTTGCTGTTATAAAAGTAGTGTACTGACTGTTTGTTTAACTGCTTCCCTCGTTGTCCAGCCATGACGCTTTTTGAGGCGGCAAGGCAGGGCCATTTCCAGCACATTTGCCATCTTCTCGAAACCAAGCAGGCGTCCGTGGATGATGTGGATGATGATGGGGCGACGGCACTTCATTATGCGGCGGTGTCGAGCGAGGCGTGTGCCAAGTACCTGATTGACCGTGGGGCGACGATCGACCAACCGGCGGGCGAGCTTCAAGCAACACCTCTGCACTGGGCGACTCGTCAGGGGCAGCTCACCAATGCACATCGACTGATTACGGAGGGGGCGGACCCGACACTCAAGGACGGCCAAGGCTTCAACGCACTACACCTGGCGGTCCACTCTTCGCAACCGATGCTTGTGCTGTACTACTTGTTTCTGGGGCGGCTGGATATCGATGCGGCCGATACGATCGGGGGTCATACGGCGCTGATGTGGGCTGCGTACCAAGGACAACCTCTGACATCCTCGCTCTTGCTCCAGTTTGGTGCCAATGTCCATGCCACCGATGCCACCGGGCTCACGCCGCTGCACTGGGCCGTCGTACGTGGTCACAAGGGCTGTATCCGCAAAGTCCTCGAATACGGCGGCGACCCGCTTCATGCCAAGGACACTAATGGGAAATCTGTCATGGACTTTGTCAAGGAAAAACAACTCGATGCTGTCTGGCAACGCGCCGTGCTGGAATTCGATATCGTCGCTGAAACGAAGCCTGCCTTGAAGGATCGGATCGGGACGCTGCCGGGCTCAAACCCTCATCAGATGTCAAAGGTAAGACAAAAAGTGTAGGCTGCTTAGTGGTGGATGGTCTCGACTCACTCAATTTTTTTTTTTTTTT
>LT552921.1:100977-117775 GCA_900079185.1 Absidia glauca
GCCAGTGCCGAACACTATGGTTAAAGACTCCATCATGACCCTCCTGTATTTGGTCTTTTCCTGACATACAGCTGATCATCTGTGCACACATACTCCTCTTTTGAAAAGCATTGTAGACCCAAAAAAAACTTGTATAAAGCATGTGCATGTATCAATTCTACTTCAAGATGTGTTGTTGGGGGAAAGGTGAGTGTAATGATTATAAGGGGGTGAATGGATCTTGATGGTTACATACTTTTTACAATACCACCGAACGCCCACCTTTTAATGGCTGGTGATGTAAGTCTAGATATTTGTATCACTTTACTCATCGGGGGAGGTGGGAGGTAAACTTGAAAGTTTTGGGACAAAATGCATAGTCAAGTGAAAAATCGTTTGTAGTGATCAATCGGGGTTCACGTTTGCAGTGGTTATTTAGGCTCTTCAATACTAGTCCCGTCTCTTTGAAATCCATAATGTAAAAGTTCTGCTTTATTTATTCATAAAATTATGACCAAGCTAAGCTATTCACTTGCATAGTGGAAGGATATGTATAGTACATGGCATGCCAATCTAGTGTAATGCCACAGGTAGGGTAGGAAATGAGAGCTATTAACCAGTGCCAAAAGTGTCAAAAAAAGTCAGAGCAACAGCCGTGGAATCTCGGTTCCTTCGCTCAAGTTTGGCTCTTAGAAATCGAGACGGTGGTCATGGAGATGGTTTCAGGTAAGTTCTATTGGCTGGATGAGACTATGATCAAGTTATATGGGGAAGGGAGGACGCTGCGAAGGCATATAACGGACTTTTAATGACTAACCTAGTGTCATGACCAGGAGAATGAATGACCAGGAGAATGAAGGAGAAGAGAATTGCCTTGAGCTCGTCATTCTAGTATGTCGTATAGAGGCGGTTCGTTCGTGATACGGTGCTTATGTCGATGATGAAAAGAAAAAAGTGATGAGGAAGAGAAGAAGAAGCAAAAATAAAAAGAATGACAGAAAGTGATTCTTTGTAGCCCTAAGCGGCGTTTGAAATGTTGTCGATGTCGGAGCATCAAACGTCTTCAAGTTTGAGCTTTTTGTAACTCATCAGTTTTGAACCCTAGTTGTTAAAACATGATAGCCACCCTAATTTCATAAAACGGGAATAGATAATCCTCCTTCAAATTTCACATGGAGTAAGGTGTAGCTTGAATCTATCGCAAAATATTAGGAATAGCCTATCCCTATATAGTGTGCACCGGCTAGCTATACACCGATACCAAAAACAGCGACTGATTGAAGAGCCCGCAAAGGCAGCGATCCATGCAGGAAGATCCAACACCTTTGGTATCATCGGATATACAGAAATACACCTTCGCTCATGTCAAATTCGAATATGTATCGACCATTTCATTCAAGAAATAGTCCACGGCCAAAAAAAGTGGCACTTTTTATGGGGGGATGGGTTATCCTTTTCCCAGATCTCGGAGTTCTAATACTCCTGCCAATACTTTTTTTCAGGGCCTTGGGTTTCCAACCGGAAGATGCTGGGGGCACATGGTGCTTGTGTAGGCAGACAAGACAAACACAAAGACCAGCTAAGGAATCATATTTGTCTCCTCCGATTCACTGCGTCGATCATTCTCCACAACTAATAGAGAGATAGGGTAGAAAGGGGATAGCTCATGTGGGTAAAAGATGGTTCCACGGTCAAGAAAGAGAACCTGTGAAAAGCTAGATCACTATAAGCAAGAATAATGAGAAAGGAACCCGGCTTCCCCATCTTTTCTACACAATAGTAACTTTTAGTGGTACACTTTTGTCTTGGGACATACAATAAGATAAGTACAACCATGAGAACCGATGGTTTAGGTGGGAAACCCCAGCCGAGAGCGGTTGCGAGTCAAATGGGGAAGAAATGAACCACTACCCCCACATTTATGTAATAGAGCGTTTGAAACCGAGCATTTTATAGATCATCGGCACTTTCTTTTTAGAATCACATGAAAAAGCAAGATCATGATGATGCGCAAAACCGAGATGCCCCTGACGGAGTTTCAAATAGAAAATGTGGGGTAAAAGTCAGCCAAATGAACAACTTTTTTCCACGATGAGAGGGTAACAATCAGTTGACATTGATCATGACAGGGGTGATGACAATGCTAGGACTTTTCTGTTGTTTGGATTAAAGGTGATGATGAACATGATGATGATGCAAAAGAGGAGGGGCGGAGACGAGGAAGAGTTATGTCATAAGAGCAGACCAAAGAAAACCTTATTGTTGTCTTGGAAGCACAAACAGAGGAAATTACATGTGATTGGTAAGACTCTATTGACGCCCTAACACAACAACAACAACAACAACAAGGATTGCAGTCGGGCTCATTGATTAGTGTAACCCTTGACCCCGTGTATTTCTATTCACCAATGTTGGGTTCTTTCTTTCTTTCTTCTTTTCCCACTCTTTCTTCACTCTCTTTTTCTTATATTATACCATTGCCTTTATTCGCCTCTCATTTTCTTCAATGGACTTTTTGAAACATCAAAATGATTCTGCCAGTTGGGAAGAACTGCAAGAACCCGTTCCTTTCGAAGGTAAAGCTACAGAACAAAGACAAAGAGGATTGTTCTATTAACCAACCAATCAGATTTTGAGTTTAGTTTTGGATTGGACCCCGACTTTTCCATTCCTTTGCCCTTCGACCCGAATCTGACCACAACCACAACTACCAACAGCACCAGCACCAGCACCACAACTTCTCCCTTTGATATTCCACCCAGCAATGCATCATCAGCTGACCCCATGTTGTCCGAAGAGATATTCCCTTTCGACGCATACCTCTCGCAACCTTGCTCCATCAGCAGCGTATTAGATGAACAAGATCAAAAAGCATTTTCAAACTTTCTCGACACTTTTTTTATGGACCAGCTCCCTACTGTATTTGACACTTCCTCCACTACCACTGGTGAAACTTCCAGCGGTGCTTCCTTCATGCCTCCTCTCACACCCGTCGATGACGATG
Organism: Absidia glauca; assembly: GCA_900079185.1. Classification (NCBI taxonomy): domain Eukaryota; kingdom Fungi; phylum Mucoromycota; class Mucoromycetes; order Mucorales; family Cunninghamellaceae; genus Absidia; species Absidia glauca. The sequence goes on from LT552921.1 coordinate 103,961, forward strand.
TCGAAGAGCAGCGGCGGAATTCCATTCTGCAATCATTGGATCATCAGAAACAAAAGTTACACGAACGACTGAATATCTTGGCTTCTAAAAAACCAACAACGGCAATGAACGATCGGCCGCCGCCAGCTTCTCCAGCTACGCCTTCCTCTAGAAAGCGATCCTCTAGCGTTATGTCATTTGATACCATCATCACTTCATCATCATCGTCATCATCTGCGACCCCAAAGAAACCCAAGCACGACCATCATCATAAAGAGCTATTGACAGAGGAAGAGAAACGGGCGAATCATATTGCTTCGGAACAGAAACGGCGGAGTACGATCAGAACGGGGTTTAAAGATTTGACAGATATCATTCCGACCCTGAAGAACATCAACAACTCAAAAAGTACGGTGTTGTTCAAAGCGGTTGATTTTATAAAGTACCTTGACCGAAGGAATAAGAGCCGACGGGAAAAGTTGCACCAGCTGGAGTTGAGGGTCCAAGCGCAAGGCAAAATGAGATCATCATGTCGCTCTTTACCACTGCCATCCTTATCAACGCAAACATCCCCCGCGTCTTCGTCTACATGCTCACCACCACCACTACCATCAACGACGGCATCATCCTTGTTTTCATCTTCATCACAAAAGCATGCTCATTTCCCACCCAGTGTATCTGCCGCCCTCTTGGCCCATAAATCACAACAGGAACAACTCTTACAGTTACAAGAACAACTACAGCTCCACCAACGGTTATTAGCACGACAGCAGCACATGAAAGAAAATGTCACTCTTGCACCCCTTCAGCACCCGAGTAAAAAAAAGGCTGGATTCCGTGCTGTGGGTCGTCATGCTTCTTCCGACGACGATGACCCTCCTTTTTTCAAACATCCTCTTTCCACATAATTCAGCTCCTCTCTCCTCGTCTATGAATAGTATTGTTCTCTCTGTCTCTCTCCCCCTCCTCAATAAAATGTATGTAAAGAAGTTGACCTGGGTGGGCATTTGTAAATTTTTTTGGGGTTGTCAAACACTAAACCATAAAAAAATGGGGGGAGACGCTTTGATTTGTTTGTTTATTAAGAGCCATGCTCACTTTTATCCTCGGTAGCACCGTATTTCTTGATCAACTGGTCTTTTTGCTGCAACCAACCGGACGAGGAGGTTGCATGGGATGGGGGTGGGATCTTGTTGTACTCATAAAACGTCGATGTCCGTCTCGTCTGCGTCATGCCTTCTTCAGGGGCTTTTTTGCCAAGGCAACAGCAACACCAGCTCATTTTCTTTTGGATGAAAACGAAAGAAAAAGTAAAAGGAAAAAAAGGAAAGAAGGAAGAGAAAAAGAAAAAGAGATGCACGTTTTTTGAAACATGTTAGAGAGGTTGTTACTTGAGACGCTTTTGGATGCTGGCTACAGGTGCCCTTTTTTGCGAATCGGAGTTAGATCGGTGTTTGAAATGGGCGCAATTCATGCATGCGATGCAACCGAAGAAACCGGTTCTCAGTTCTGGCCATTCAGACAAAAAAGATTGCATGATCGTGTAATGGACGATCGTTTTTTTGTTTTGCGGTAGCGGTTTCATTCATATCTATTTTCATTGTATACTTTTATAGGAGAAGGGAATGTCGAATTTCATTGTGCTCGCACTAAAAAGTCTGTGCGGCAGCCATGGAGTCCATATATAAAGCCATCCCACCTGTTCTTTCTTTTCCTTCTCCAACCATTTATGTCAAGTTTTTTTTTCTATGCATCCACCATCTCTAAGTTCGTCGTCATCAACCCTATCCTCCTCCACGTCGACATCTTCTGTAAAAGGTCATGCCCCGCCCCGCCACTCCATTTCTCGAACGCCCTCTTCATCGACTTTCTTAACCGTCAAATTATTCTCCCATAAGCTGGGAGGCTTTTACAAACTGTTTTCCAGCGCTGCATCGGCTCCAGTGTTGAACACCGGTGCATCACACCACCGCCGCTCTTTGGGACGTAGTAAAAGCTGTGATCGAACGTTGACCATGTCGGATCTCACCAGGAGATGTACCACTCGCTACCCGAACAAAGACGACGAGGGTGCGACTGACGACAAGAAGGACAGCATCCCCAGTCCAGATCCAATGAGCCTCCGGGCAATGGAACTAGAAGCCTTGATCAACGATTATCCCGACTACACCTTACACTTGACCTTAACCCCTAGATTATGCTTAGACAACCCCCATAAATAAAATGTATACCAATAACGCACATATCAGAAGCCCCAATGTCATAACAAAGTGTCTTTATTAGTTGGTTCGTTAAAGAAAACATGGGAGAAGGTAGGTTTACATGCTATATATAAAAGGGAGTGGAGAGGTGAAAAGGGGGTGGAGGGAGGTTAAAGAGGAGGAGTGACATTTTGCCTATATTTAGATGTCGAGCAACAATCTGCGGGGATCTTCGACCATTTCCTTGAGTCTGACCAAGAAAGTAACGGCTTCACGACCATCAATGATACGGTGATCATAGGTAAGAGCAACATACATCATGGGGCGGATTTCAACCTATACAAAGCAAACAGTCAGTATACATTCACATATAGACACACACAGATACCCTTGGCCCTTTCCTCCTCTTATTATGTTTTACCTTTCCATCAACAACAATGGGTCTTTCCTTGATTGAGTGCATACCAAGGATACCAGCTTGAGGGGGGTTCAAGATAGGGGTTCCCATCAACGAGCCAAAGACGCCACCGTTAGAGATAGTGAAAGTGCCACCGATCATATCTTCGATGGTGATCTTGTTGTCACGGGCCTTGGCACCCATGGCGGCGATGTTCTTTTCGATATCGACAAAGGACATATCTTCGACGTTGCGGAGGACAGGAGTGACGAGACCCTTGGGTGTAGAGACAGCGACGCTGACATCGACGTAATCATGGTAGACCAAATCAGGACCTTCGATGGAGGCGTTGACGGCAGGGAGTTCTTGGAGGGCAATGGCGGACGCCTTGACAAAAGCAGACATGAAGCCAAACTTGACACCATGTTTCTTGACCACGGCATCCTTGTATTCCTTGCGCAGCGCCATCAAAGCAGACATGTCGATCTCGTTAAAGGTCGTCAGAGACGCAGCGGTGTCTTGGGATTGCTTTAATCGTTCCGCAATACGTAAACGCATACGGTTCATCTTGACCCGGGTTTCGTTGCGGTTACCATACACCTTGGCAGGTTGTTCATTGTTACTAGAAGATGTGCTGGGGGCGGCTTGTTGTTGCTGTTGTTTTGGTTGCTCTTGTTGTTGCTTTTCGGGTTCCGGTTTTGATTCTTCTTGTTGTTTTTTGGGTTGTTCTTCTTGCTTGGGCTGCTCTTCTTGCTTGGGTTGTTCTTCCTTCTTTGCAGCAGGAGCAGAACCTAAGCCAATGAAAGGGATTGTGTTCATTAATACACGCACATACCTACATTCCTAATTTGATCACCTTACCTTCTTTAGGAGCATCACCCAGTTCTAATTTGAAAAAGTCACCACCAACAGCCACATTATCTTCTTCTTGAGCATAGACTTCGATGATGGTACCAGAGGCAGGAGAGTTCACGGTAACATCCACCTTGTCAGTTTCAATAGTAGCGACTTCTTCGTCTTGAGCAACAAAGTCACCGACCTCTAAAGAAGGAAAATACATCAGGTCAGCATTACCATTCACTTTACTTGTGACCTTGGTCACACGCTTTGATTTTGGACTCTTTTTTTCTTCTTCAACATTGACCTCATCTACACAAGGTACAGGCACTTACGTTTGACCCATTGTTTTAATGTTCCTTCAGAGATGGATTCGGCCATTTGAGGAACCTTGACAACCTTGTCGGCTAAACAATCATAGCAAAGAGAATACGGGTTAGTCATACAAAAGATGATTCAACAAGAAACGTTCGGACAGAGAAGAGCACCAGCTTACCATAAGTTCTGAATTGTTGATGTAAAGCACCATAGTGAAGACCATTGACTTGTCTAGATGAAGAGAAAGAAAGAATACAGCGGAGATGAGTATCTACATGTTTCCTTTTTGTCAATTGGTTTCCCACGCAGCCGTTCAATGGACCATGATGACAGATATCCCTCTCTTTTTAAAACAAGTCCTGTAAGGATTTCTCTTTCCGCTTTACCTGACACGATCGACACCGGTATACATGGCAGCAGCAGGTGAGTTGAGATGTAAGTTTCTACTTGACACCAATCTGAAAGCATTCATAGATGGCTTCAAGGTGGAGGTGGTGGTGCGAGACACGGTACGAGCAATACGGGCGTGCATTTTCAGTTCTAGTAGATAAAGTAGGAGAAAGAAAGGGAGGGAGAAAAGTAAACAAAAGAGAAAAGAGAGAAAGAAAAGAAAACGGGTGGGGGTATATCCTTCTCGCACTCAACGTGCCTCGTTTTTCAGACTCCGCCGATGCTCTCCGCCACATTACGTTTGGTTTTTTCATTCTTTACCTATTGAAAATTTTTTTCAAACTCAAACACCCGACCCTTCCCATATACTCCATTCCACCCCCCTGTCCCTTCTATTCCTTCAATGACAGATAAAAACACAAGCCATAAGGAGAGGATCCGTTGTTCACAAAAGAAGGATCTCATCTGGAGTTGCGATAGTGGAAAAGTGTGTAAAAGGCCAGCCGACACACATATAGAGAAGGTAAAGGTCTGGAAACTTTTTCCCGGGAAAACCGGAATCTTGACAAGAAACATCCGACTTTCACCGTTTTGTGCCCAAAAAAAAGGAAAAGAGCACCAATGAGTTCCCACCCCTCACCAAACAAGTGGGGTTATTCCCTCCACTGAACTCATTACAAATGTCGGGGAACAAAGAGCCATGACGAACTTGGTGGATCCCTTTTTATATGCGTGTGTGTGCAAACAAAAACCTTTAAGCATAAAAAATACCTTTTGGGGAAATGAAAAAAAAGGGATCTTGTGATGATTCTACTTGACACGGAGTCTCCCGTTTTGACGACTGGGCTGGCCTTGAAAATGTGAGTGTGAGGGGTTTTTTGTAATGATAACTATGATGGATACGATAACAGTGTGGGCGAGGAGCCATTTGCCTCTCAGTGAGCTGGCAGCAAGGAGCTGCCATTATGGAAAGTTAAATGGATCAAACCGGATGTTCAATTTTGGGTGAATTCAGGACCAAGGGCAGATGAAGATGCTTCGAGGAGGGAAGACACCCTGTCTCGTTCTATTGTACCTACGTCTTGTCCATACATCACTTTGGCCCTATCCTGCATGAGGGCCTAGATTGTCAAACTCGTTGAGCGTCCAACATATTTTCAAACTCACTTTTACTTCCCATCGTCTTCACTTTTATCTTTACATCTGACAGCTCACCATCTCTGACTTTAAAGAACTGTATATAATGACTTTTAACGCTGAGCACAGGGCGAACTCTCCTTTTCACCATTCTGTCCATCTTAACCCATTCCTTGAATTGAACTTTACAGCCTCTTGAAACCAATGTGTACAACCACAACGTGTGTCCCAATCACTCACTGTCAAAACTGGCGCTTCGCTGAGAGGGATACTGTAAGGTGCCCGGTCTGCCGGAGTTTCAAAATCTTTTGTAAGATTTATGGAAGTTCAAAAACTCGTCGGTTTTGAGCTCCAATTTTTTGTTAAGAGTTAGCCTATTTCTCAAACCAAGATGGATTACCAGCATTCAAATTTCACATGGAACAAGATGTGATCCATACCTACCGACTGATACCAATAACAAGCTACTCTTATATTGCATTCGTTCGTTAGCACCACACAAAGCCCAAACAGCGACAGGTTTAGGAAGGCCAGAAAACGGTATTTCAATCAACAGCCCCGGCATTCTTGGTACAGCTCGATAGGTAGAAAGCATACCTTTCTTCTTGTAAAATTTAAAGCCGAGTTGACTATTTCACTCACAAGAAAATACATGTCCTCGAAAAATGGCGCTTTTTCATGATGAGGCAGATATCGGAGTCTGAAACTATTGACCCAAGTTACTCGTTTTCTCGGCAGGAAGATGTCAAGACTTTAAAAAGAAAAGTAGCGCTTGATCACAATCACAAAATTCAGGTCAGACAAAATCTGGCAGGAGCGGAGTTTCACAAAAAGCTTGGATGGGCTAACCACAGTTGCATGAATGGTGAGTCCTTAGACGCTCACAGAGAGAGATATGGAACTGTTCGATATTGATACCGTGGGAATATCGATAAAAGGCACTCTATGCCCTGAGAGCTTCCTTTAGCCGGTTGTGGTCGTGGAGATGGGGGGCTTTTTTAACCTTAAATCTCCCAAGGATCAGTAGCGACTTTCCCACATGTTCCTGCGTGATACTTAAATGGTGAGTTCAACCAGATTGGTGCCGATGAGTGTCAAGTTGTACTTTTAACAGAGGCTTAAAACGATCGGCCAATTTTGTGAATGGGCAATACACTCTTGTGATATCCAGCGGGCTTATTAATCGCTGTGGCCACAAGAGCGTTGATTACTATTCTGAAACGAGTCGCCTTTCGAACTCTGACGCAGGGCTGCAGTGACTATGTGTATAGAAAAAGAGAGGCACATGCAAAATAGTAAAGTCGAAAAGGGGTGAGCTTTATTGATTGATATACACAAGACTGACCAAAACTATGGCGAAAATATGGGTCCACGTAGAGCTGGCGGGAGGCTGTCTATATGTCATGACTATTCTAGTGTAATGGCACAGGAGGAAATATAACTGAATGTCCCAAAACGTGTTAGTGGTAGTATGTAAAAGGAGCACCTGAAGGGATGGCGCTACTCAAAAAAGCGCTAACAGCGCAAGGGTGCGTGCACCCAAATAAAAATTGCGAGGTTTTCCCATGTTTTTCGTAATTCCTGATTTTAAACCCTCTAAAGCGCTATTCTAAGTGCATGTCCATTATGTCCTGCTGCCAGAAAGCCTGTATCCGTTACCGTCTTGTTGAATCTACTGAGAAAGTGAAGAGTAATGATGCAAAAGGCAAATGGTGGTTTTGGTGAGAAAAGAATCATGGCAAGGATAGAGTTGCCTTCCGTTTGGTGCTAATGGTCGTTGATCTGTAAAAAATTCATGTCAAAGCCAGTGTGATACCGTGGAGAGGTAATTGTGAAGACGATGGATGGTAAAAGTGAGAAGAAATAGAAGGAGGAAAGAAATAGGTTTTGGAGAACCTTTGTACTTTGTGTGGCGTGAATTTTAAGAACGGCGTTTGAAAAATGTGAACATTTGAAAACTCATCAGTTTTAAACTCCAATTTTTTGTAAAGAATTGCTCTATTTCGCAAAACTGAGATAGATAAGCCTGCTTCAAATTTTACTATGCAATCCATATCTATTGAATGGTATAAAAAAGTAAAAAACTGTCTCACGCTGTATATGTCTGCTAACACTACACAAAATCTTAAAGAAGAGGCTAATTAGAGAGGCCCCAAAGACGGCGACTCGTTCAAGAAAACCCAAGATTCTTAACACCATTCGATAGATAGGAAGTGCATCTTTCTTCTTTTAAAATTTGAAGATAGGATGTTTATCCCATTTCCAGAAAATTCATGCCCAAGGAAAAGTAGTACTTTGCGTAGAGAATGGTGTGCCCCTTTTTTTAGATTCGTTTTGTCAGATCCTTGATTTCTCAACAGAGGATGCTAGGGACACATGGCTGTTGCATAGGTAAACTTCAAAAGGCAAAGTAGTAAATTCAAGAAGTGGGCTTCATTCCCTCTTACGCAGGACAGAGGACGATTGCGAATTCGAATTTAAGGCTCAACTACGCTTCTTAAAAACCATCTCTCTATATATACAATGTACAAGATTAACGTACGTTTTTTTGACATGAGCCCATACGCAACTCCGATTATTGGCCCTTCTCTTTCAAAAGGTAGAGACAGGCATGTAGTGGGTAACGATAGATGTAAAACCCACTAGTTTACTTTTTCTAAGATGAGGGAAATGTTGCACATCGGTTAAAAGCTAAAACTCCGATTACCTTTTTTTTTTCTCTGTGACCAAAGGAAACGATTTGTTCTCTTCAGGACAATCCACTTGAGAAGGAAAGAAAAGAAAGGTGATATTTTGCCCGCGGGGTAAAGTTATTATGCAAGGTTCTTCAAAGAGTCATTTCTCACCACCAAGGCAAAAAGAGGCAAGAGTTTTGTCCACCAATGTGCCTAGATTTAAAGTTTACCACAAATTGATCTACCACATTGCACCTATAACAACTCTGTTTTCGGCACCAGCATTTTCTTCTTATTCCTCTCTACGACGCATAAAAGAAGTTCGGGCGGAGTTGGAAGGACTTTTTGAGCACAAGATCCTTTGTACGCCCAGTCCCTTCTCTATTTCTTCTTCGTGTTCTTCTTCTCTCTTCCTTTTCTTCCCATCTCTACTCATCTCGACTTTACAAGACCCACTTCTCCCCCTTCACATGGCTAGCAACTCCGTCTCTGTGCGTTCAATTTTGAACAAAGATCAACTTTTGACGCTTGAAACCATTCTCGATACCTTTATTGGCAAGTTGGATGAAAAGGCGATCGCAAAGATGAACAAGTATTTCCAAGAGGTGGCGCCTTCGGTCAAGGAAGAACAGATCCGTGCGTTAGCGACGATTGATGCCAGTGGGCTGACGCAACCGACAACGGGCTGGACAGCGGTGGATGAAGCTCTAGGTTTCCTCACCCGCACGATGAGCAAGGCCAAGCAACAAGAATTTATCAAGACCCTCCAACTCCTTTCCCAAGGCTCTACCATGGGTGTGCTTTCGCAAGGCAAACACTGGACTGGATTTGCCAATCTCTCTCGCCACGATCGTGAAACTCTTATCCTGAACTGGCAACAATCCCGGTTCGCTACTCTGCGTGCCCTCTACAAAGGTCTGGCCGGGATCTCCATGATGTCATCCTACTATGTTGTCCAAGGTGAACCTCTCCATAAAGTGCTTGGATTCCCCACTAAGGATCCCATCCGCAGTGACCCTGACTACATCCCTCCTCAGGGCCATTATCCCGAACGCATGACCATGTTGTCCTATCAAGAAGCTACTGCTAAGGATTTGCACTACGATGTGATTGTTATTGGTAGTGGTGCCGGTGGTGGTGTGGTGGCTGGGCAATTGGCAAAGGCTGGGAAACGGGTGTTGGTCATTGAAAAAGGTCGCTACTTCCATGAATCCGAATTTGACTCTTGTGAATCTAAGGGCTTTGAACATTTATACGAAAAAAGCAGCCTTTTCCCTTCCACTGATGGATCTCTTAGTATTATGGCTGGCAGTACCTTTGGTGGCTCAACAACTATCAACTGGTCAGCATCTTTGAAGGTAAAAACGTCAAAATGTAAATGGTCGGGAATAAGTATTCATACTCCACTTTTTTCTCTTCTTTCTCATATGGATCATCTGTGCTTACATTGTGTAGCCTCAACATTTTGTTCGAGAAGATTGGGCAAAGCAAGGTCTCCCCTACTATACGTCTTCCAAGGTAAGGTATATAGGAGCAGTAGATTTAGCGATTACTAAAGCGAGGTGCGTTTCTTCTTTCTTGCCCCTTAGTTTACTGACGATCTTGACCGGGTGTGTGAAAGAATTGGTGCTGAAACAAGCGGGATCCGCCATAACGTTCCCAATCAAATCCTCATCAATGGATGCAAGTAAGTCAAGTTATCCCACCTTAACCTAAATGAAACAATCAAGTCTGTGGGTTTTAATCTTTTGTTGTTTTGCATAGAAAACTCGGCTACCACTATGATGATATCCCTCAAAACACTGGTGGGAAATTGCATCCTTGCCATTGGTGTTTCACCGGGTGCAAGGATGGCATCAAGAACGGTACAATGAACACTTGGCTTCGAGATGCCGCTCAACATGGTGCTCAGTTTTTGGATCGCACCCGTGTCCTCCGTGTGCTGGTCAAGAAGGGCAAGGCTGTTGGTGTGGAATGCTTGATCCATGGCACAAACCAAAAAATACGTATCGGTGCCGACCGTGTGGTGGTCTCGGCCGGGTCTCTTCACTCCCCTGGTGTCTTGAAGCGTAGTGGTTTGTCCAACCCTAACATTGGTCGACATTTACGTGTCCACCCTGTGTCTTTCTGTTGTGGTAAGATGGATTATGCTGTCGACTCTTGGAATGGCTCGATCATGACCGCTCTTAGCAACGTCACTGAGAACTGCCATGGTGACTACTATGGCGCCAAGCTCGAAGTCCCTGTTCTTCATCCAGGTACGAAAACAGCGTGGGGCGTGAGAACTCCTGCCTCGAAGCAATGAGTAATATGAAAGGGATGACTGATCTGCATTCACTTCTCTTTCCTAATTAGGTCTCTTCTCGGCTTTGATGCCCTGGCGTGGCGCTAGAGAACACAAACAATTGATGTTGGAATTCCGTAACTTTGCACCTGTGGTTGTTTTAGTCCGAGACAAGGATTCCGTAGCCTCAGTCAGTTATGATGACCAAGGCGAGGTCAATGTCGATTTCAAGATCTCCAAACATGATGCTGATTCCGTGATGGCTGGTTTGGTAGCTGCCTTCCGTGTGCTGGTCGCCGATGGTGCTCGCGAACTGCATACCAGCGATGCTCGTATCCCTATCTTTGTATTCAAATCCAATGAACCTTCGGATGTGAACAATCCTCGCTTCAATGCCTGGTTGGATGCTTTGCGTGCTCACGGTCCTCCTGAAACTCTCGCCACAGCTCACTTGATGGGATCTTGGTAAGACTGACAAAACATCAAAAAGATCAGGTCAAAGGATAAACACTATACTTACAACATGTGTCCTTTATCACTAGTCGTATGGGTATTTCGCCAAAGAACTCTGTGGTCAATCCTCAAGGTGAAACGCATGAAGTCAAGAACTTGTATGTTGCCGATGCTTCTGTCTTCCCTACCAGTACCGGTAAGTCCAACGCTTAAATGCACACACGTTATGCGAATAGAAATTCATTCTTGTCTTTTTTCATCTGTGATTCTAGGTGTAAACCCCATGGTGTCTACCGAAGCTGTCAGCTACGGTATTGCTACTCATATCATCAACTCTTTCCAAGCTTCCAGATTATAGATCAATCTCTTTAGTCTTATCCCTCCTCACCTTGATTCCACACTATCTTTTTGTACTTTTGCTAGTAAAAAAAGCATGCATCGCACTCATCCTGTCTTAAAAGTATGTGATCTACCATGAGTACGGAAAGGAGTGACTACAAAGTATAAATCCTAGTCCACCCCGGCAATCTAACTTTTGGTAATATCAGGTGATAACAACATGTACACAAGCGATTCGTTTATTCAAAAAGGCTAATTAAAGTCGTAAAGGTATCTATCTATTTCAAAGCGCACACTTCCAGCAACAGCCCGAATAAAGTCAAAGCTAACATTACACTTGTATTTTGCCCCATCCAGCTTGTCCATATTTGTGCAGCGAACCAAGAGTCGTAATGTTGTCAAGCTGCTGATCTACAATACCGAGAGAGAGAAGAGTCAGCAGTGTTTCTCCTGAGGTACAAGAAGGGGTCTAATACCTGTAGTTGAATGTCAATACTATCTTCCAAATCATCATCGATAATACTATAAAAGATAGCAAGCATACGCTCTATTGGAAATGCCTTGGGACCAACCAATTGCTGTCGCATCTAAATCAGCGTAAAGGGAGCAAATGCCTGAGTTTTTCCTGGTCTTTCAGTTAATCGTTGTACTTTATACCTTTCCACCAGTGTTTTCTGCTTTTCCTTTTCTTGTGCCACCCCCTTTTTTCTTCGATCGTTCTTCTCGGCCCTTTGCAAAGTACCGAATATCATATCTTGGGGGGTTATAGCTTGCCAAATAACATGCCAACAGTAAGAATTTCGTATAGTATGGTAGATCAAAGTCGCCTGTAGAGATGCATTAGTTCCCCATGCTCCCATCGCCTCAATCATGCTTACCTTTCCCAATTGATCTTGTGTGTGATAAAAACGCCCCTACACGTTTATTTTCATTATGTTCCTGATCCAACTGTTGTGTTTCCTTTGTCCATTCTGCACTTGAGATTTCACGAAGATATAACTTGTCAGTTGCCTCGGCGAAGTAAGGTTGAGCCTGCTTGAATAACTTGGGTGTTTCATGCACACCCACTAGGTAACAAAAGGGGCATGTTAGTTCTTCCCTGAGTTTTCTCTTCCCCCTTCTGCTTTACCTGTGCCTTCTTGAATAGGTTTGATGTATAATGGTAACAACAGAGCGGCAAAGTATCGTAGTTCATTCAAATCCTTACAATTGTGGTTAAAGATAGAGTAGATCAATTCAGCGTAGCTCTTGAAAAAAGCATCGTCCAATTCGACCGTCACCTTCATAGTTGTTGTATCAGTGATGATGTCGCCGTCGTTTAATTCGATTTGTCGTTCGATATCCACAAAGTCCAAAAGTAATATCTGAATAGTATCTTCTTTGGTGTAGTCGGGGAATCGGATATACAGTGGTTCATAAGAGCCGCCTTTTGTGCGGAACTTTTCAAATACAATGGTGCTGAGAAGAATCACAGATACGTTTTTGTGTGTCTACATAAGAAGTTGGAGCGTGTTAGCTGCTATTAAAAGTCATTCAGCACCTCTACTAAAGTTGCGAAGCTAGTTACCAGTTCAGAGAGTCGAAGCAATACCGGTAGGATTGAAGCTGACATATCACGAAGTCGTTCAGCACGATCCAGCACCTATATGAAGTGATACTGTCAATATTTTTGCAAAAGTCAGGAGGAGGGGATTTCTCTTTGAGCCTTACCAGATAAATCGTTTCGCGTTCACCCAAGTTGATCTTCTTGCTGTTGTTATCGTCCTTATCAGTTGGTACAGAAACACCTTCTTGAATGATCTTGACAAACTGATGGATAGAGTCGGTTTTGCAGATATTGGTGAAAGAGTTGTCAACCGAGGGCGTCCAGCCACACCATTGATTCAAGGCACGTTCAAAGATCATACGAGGCGTATAGTTCTCAATACAGTGTACATAGGCATATTGAGTCTCCAGTAAGGTTGATTCCAGTACAGACCGCACCACACATGTTTTCCCAGAAGCGGTATGTCCATAGACGAAGATACTAGGCACTACGGTATCCAATGGCTATGATCAAGCAACTTTAAACAGTTAGAAGCCATTTGGTTCAGTAAAATACCAGTCTACCTTTCCCATGAGAGATAACAAAGAATCGATTTGTTTCGATCTACCTGGAAATCGTTGTTCAAGTGAAGAACGGGCGTTTGCGTTCATGGTGAAAATAACGAGAAAGGGGAGTAGAGGAGAAGCGCTGGATGGATATGTTGAGAGGATGGCAAAAAAGTTAAAATTTTCAATCGCCGCCGGTGGCGCTTACTGAAGAGCTGAGAAAATGTTCACCCCCACGGAAAAGTGCCACTTTTCCTCAAACTTGGATTTCTCGTAAAAGGGGTGTATAATTCTATTTTTGAATTTTACATGAAAAAAAGTAGACTTCTTGTCTATTGAATGGCGTAGAGGTTAGTTGAGTTTTTGGATGGATCGCCAACTTTGGAGGCATTCAAAACTGTTTTAGGGATTTGTTTCTCATGGTGTTAATGGACTCATACATCATATAAATGCATCGTTCTTCGTAATAATCTATAGATGTGGATTGAAGCTTGCCCCATGTGAATTTGAAGTGGGATATACATTTTCATTTTGAGAAATAGGACAATCTTTTGCAAAATTGGATTTGGAAACCGACAAGTTTCCCGGTAACAGCTGTAAATTTTCAATCAAGCATCAGCGCTTTGTACTGCACAGTGCACTTTCTCCCGCAGCTTGGCCCCCTCTCCCCACGCTAAATTAGTATCATGTCACTGCCCTCTTTACTCCCCCCCC
>LT552921.1:118007-141510 GCA_900079185.1 Absidia glauca
ATCTCTCGAGGGCACCCAACCATGGTGTCATTTCAATCGCCGATTGAATAATTCTGCACTGTACACATGGAATAGGTAGCGCCTGGGCCTCCGCTTCCTCTTTAGCATTTTTTCATCATCTTGTATAAGGTACGGTCATTATACATCCATACATACATCCATCCATCCATCCATCTATGCATCCATCCATTTATCATCCACCTATATACAATTATTTTGTATGTATATGTGTGCGTGCGTTTGATGAGTTGATAGGATGAGTGGGTACCAGTAAATTAGAATCCTCGCACAATGAAGACGAATACATTCTCACATTTGACCCTTCTTTCCTCTTTCGTGCTTAGTTTTAGTCATGCAAATCTTTGTCAAGACTCTTACTGGAAAGACTATCACTCTTGAAGTGGAAAGGTACGACCATACACCCTTTGTGGAAATGCTTATACCACACAGACTAACATACTCTTATGGATGCCCTCATTTATAGCTCCGACTCGATCGACAATGTCAAGCAAAAGATCCAAGATAAGGAAGGTATCCCCCCTGATCAGCAACGTTTGATCTTTGCTGGAAAGCAATTGGAAGATGGCCGCACTCTCTCTGACTACAACATCCAAAAGGAATCCACCCTTCATTTGGTCCTTCGTCTCCGTGGTGGTATTATCGAACCTTCCTTGAAGGCCTTGGCTTCCAAGTACAACTGCGAAAAGATGATCTGCCGCAAGTGTTACGCTCGTCTCCCTCCTCGTGCCACTAACTGCCGTAAGAGAAAGTGTGGTCACTCCAATCAACTCCGACCCAAGAAGAAGGTAAAGGACGACATTGCTACTACGACTGAATCTAATCTTTGTTTTACTTCCAATAGCTTAAATAGACTACTCGCTCTACTTCATGTGCCTGGCTGGATATCGGATTGTTACTACGTACACCTACTATTGTTTTAACTACTTGCATAAACTATAAGGCACCCTCTCTCTTCAAGACTTACCATGATGGAATAAATATCTTTCATGTATTCTGTCAAATTACCACAAAAATATAGGGTTGAGTAATGGAAGAATGTAAACATGACAGGCTGCTCTAGTGTAATGGCCACGGGGAATGAAGAAGAGGTGCGCTGAGTGGTTTCGTTAAAAGTGTCAATGGTAGTGGCAGTGACAATACGATAGTGTCCACTGTATCAAAAAAAATTGCTAGGGGTTTCTTCTGTTTTTCATTACCTTTAATTTTGAACACTCTAATTCGCCATTCCCAAGTGCATGTACTGTACTATATGTGTTGGCGTCATAGAATCAATATCCGTTGCCATCGCATTTGATCTAGTTAGGTATATCGATGCACAAGGTAAATGTTAGTCCTCGTAGAAGAAGAAACTGAGCGGGGTTGAGTTACCTTTCGCTCAGTGGTAATGAACTTTTGATAATAAAAAGTTCAAGTCAAAGGCTGTGTCATGCCAATGTCTTGAGTCTATGCGAATGTCCACAAGGGCAGGTCCTGCAAAAGTCGACCTTTGAAATACTTTTCCGCAGGTCGAGTGAAGTCTATGCTGAACTACCTCTTAGAAATCGGTTGCCATGGTTTCCATTCTGACAGGTATCATCTTTACATCGGTTGCCAGGCTACCAATCGTTACCTAAAGAGTCCGGGTAGCTATTTAGGAATCCTCTTCTACTTGGCAACACCATGTTGAACTATTATACAACTTTGACCTTTTATTTTCCATACATGAAAGCTTTTGTAACTATATTCGTAGGGTAATATCTCTTTCTCTCATGATGCCTGACACGACAAGAATTTGGGTATTTCGCTGAGGTAATCCTCTATAAACATACTGTCCTTTAAATACCATTCACAGCTCTTCTCACTGTTTGATGTTTGAGCTCCCATATGGACGGGATCGTAGAATTCCCTGTTCAAAATTGTCAGTTGAGAGTATATCAACCAGTAAAACTCTCTCTTTGACTTTGCTCAATCCCGCCCTTTGTAGCAAGCTTCTTACACCTTAATGTCACTTTTACATCATTTGTCCAAAACTACCCCTGAAAAGTCTGACAGTTTGATGGAACCACCAATCTCGTATTTTCGGTCCAACTATGAATAAGTGTGGCTGCGTTTTAACAAAAGGAAGGGGTGGTTAAAGGAGTGACTACCAGAACGATCATCATTGAAAGAAGAAGAGGAAAGTTCATCACACGCACATATGCTCCTAGATTATTTCATTTGTATCACTGCTACTGTGCCAAACGAGAAAAAAACGAGTGTCATCGTACCTTGTAGTAAAAATACTAGACATGTAAGGGCATCAATGAAAAGTTTACGTATCAAGAGGCCGAGATGAGAATACGAGGCACCTGATAAATCGATCCCTTTGCTCATTTATCCAAAACAGTGATGTAGACGATGATTAAGGTTGTAGACGTGTTTCGAATTCAATCAGTAGAAGAAAGAGGTCAAAACAAACGATGCAATGGGAAACACATCATCATTGCTATTATCAGCGGTGTCATTTAGCATGTCCTGGTATGATCATCAGGGCCATCTCCTTGGCGGAAGTGACCGAGCCCTTCTGTCGAAGTCTTTTCTTTTTTTGAAAGGAGCACGTCCCAATGCAATGCTCATTATCTTCCTTTTGAAATCGAAATACATCAATGTGAAAGATGCTGCAGGTGAATACTTTTCTCAGCTTTTTATTTGTTGATGATAATACGAGATATACGCTCCGATCCCCTAGTTTGAGCGGTTGCTGTTGCTGCTGGCGTTGCTATGCTGCTGCTGCTGCTGCTGTTGTTGTTGTTGTTGTTGTTTGACGGGGATAATCATGGTTTTGACTGCATGCTCCCTCTCCCTTCTTTTCCGTCATAAGGATCACAAAGGCACATCATTGTTTACTGTTCAATGAACCCAAAAATATCACCCCTCCTCCACTCCCTGTCAGCTTACTTTATATTCGTTCTCCTTTTTTCGGTCTTGGGCACAAAAAGGTAATCCCGCCATTGAGACATGGATGTCCATCTTTGTTGTAATGTTTTATACTGAAGAAGGGAAATGAAAAGGCTTTGATGGTGGCATAAAATGAAATGTATCCATGACTACCAATGAAACTATTTATAGACATATTGTGTCAGATGAGGGGTGGTGGTGATGGAAGTCCTTGGCGTCGGGAATTCAATTTGCGGTAGGCTGATGATATCTGTTTTGACAAGCTAGACGACGATCATGCATGATCCTCATTTTAGAATAGTGTGTATCATATGTATATATAGCCCTCTGTATAAAAGACGAAACGCCTATAACTCTTCCCTTTTTCTCCCTTTCTTCCTTCCTTCCCCTCTCTCTGTGTCTTCCATACTCTGACATAAAATGCCTCGTCATTTTCAACCTGTGATATTGTATAACGATCAACGATCATTCAGTCTGCCTATCGAAAAGAAGCAACAAATACACAATATGTTGCGTACGAATGGTCGGATATGGACAGCTCTCTTATATTCTTCACCAATCAAGATGAAGAACCAAGTACCATCATCATCGAACGCCGTCGCCAAAGGCTATCAACAACATCACCCCCATCACCAAAGAATTTCATCACAAGATTCGATTTTGTCCTCAGCTGCAACAAGTCAATGTCAGACACATCCGGAGTCGGATGATTTACCCCTGGATTACCGACCTCCTTACTTCGATGAGGACGATAACCATGATGATAATGACAGCAGAGTTGACAAGGAGAAGTATATGGATACCAATAATCGAACCACCACCAGCAATGACAAAAGACCAAGAAAACAAAAGTCGTCCATTTTCAATCATCATCAGCCACTGGTGCCTTCATCGCCCGTATTATCGTCATCTTCATCCATGTCCTCATCCTCCTCACCTCCCTCCACGCCAGTGATTTCTGCGGCCACAGCCAGAAAAAGAAGAGGAAACCTGCCAAAAACGATCACGTGCCTTTTGAAAGAGTGGTTAATTATTCATGCTGACCACCCTTATCCATCAGATGATGAAAAATCAAATCTACAACGTGAAACAAACCTAACCATCAACCAGATCAGCAACTGGTTCATCAATGCCCGGCGCCGACTTTTACCTTACTTGATCAATGGCGCTCGATCTACGAGTGCAATTGACCATCATTATCAGCATCAAGCACAGCAAAAAGGATCAAACGGGAAAAAAAAGCAGCAAGGTATGTATAGAGAGCGGTATGTGGGATAGCACATTTGTATACATCAAGGGATAGAACAAATATTTCCTTCTCTGACTCTTCCTCTTCTTTAAGATAAAGATACTAGGAAGCAAACAGGTGCTTCCAAATCCGCGATGAAGAAATCAAATGCTGGTGGTGGCGGGATGGTTAGAAAATACACTCCTCCTCCTCGCCGCCTTCCATCTCATCGACCCAAAAGAACATGCCGACTACTTCAATCTTCTTCGATATTAAGTAATGATAATGAAGACTGGGTCGAGTAAGGTCGACCCTTCCACTATAATTAACCCCATATGCTTACATTATACATTAATTGCTTCATACAAATACAAATACAAATACAAGTACAACTACATACATATTACGTTTTCTCGCTCTTAGCAAAGAAAGAGATCATAGATCTTCTAACCTTGTTTCGAAGTAGTGCATGAATGGGGGGTATCGCTTGGCCCATCGTGTGATTTACGCAGGTTCAAAAGATTACACCAAGTCATCCATTCCAGTTTTTATGTGGGAGGTGGAGGTGGGGAGAGTAAAGGATTCTGAGGGCTCTTAGTGATTGCACATGTATACATCATTAAGGTGGGCTTTATCAAGACCAGTTGATGGATTTTATTTAATATGCTGTAAATATGACTTGGCTATAGATCCAAGTGGGGACGGGCGGGATTAATGACTTGATAAGTCTAGCGCAATGGCAAAGGATGAGATCTGATCAATAATACCCAAGAGTGCCAATAGCTATGAGGCGAACTGAGCTGTAAACGGGATAGCAATCTTCAGTCAAGCGATGGCCGCAGAGTTTACAATGGCACCTAAAAAAAAATTGCGAGGGTTTCCCCATGCTTCTCGTAATCCCTGAGTCCCGATTCCTATTGTAAGTACAAGTCCTAGTGCCAGAGAGCCGATATCCATTGTCAATGCAGTCGTTTTGGTGAGGACCAATAAGAATGATGTAAAAGGTATATGTTAGCAAAAGAGGGAAAAAATGAACAAGATCATGAGAAGAAGAGAAATGCCCTCAGTCAAACGTCAAGAGGCGCTTTTTAATAAAGAAATGAAGTCAGATGTATTGCCATGCCGATGCGATGGAATAACAGATGAGAGGACGAGACGAAGAAATGAGGGAATTCTGTGCTAGAAACGCCACACACACGCACCAAGTCGGCGTTTGAAATCGAACGTTCTAAACCTCGCTTGGTCTGATCTTCCCCAGACTGCACCTTCCCGGAAAGTAGGGGAGGATCGCCCTACACAGTCGCTATATAAAAAAAGTAGAACTCTTTTTTATTTTGTTGGGTTACATTTGATTTGGTATCAGTGTGAGAATTTTTTTTGAGCAGTACACAGGTAGAAAGCGACAACAAAGTTGGTTCTGGAGGGAAAAGTAGCCCAAAAAGAAATTTTTTGGTGTGAATGTGCAAATAATGTGGGGAAAAAATACGATTGTATCGTTACAACAAACAACCAGGTATACAAACAAACAAAGGCGGTGAGCAAAGAAAGAAAGAGGCACGTGTCCTTATCAAAGAGTCCAGAGTGGATAGATCATTGCTGTTTCCTTTTCTGGGGTGGAGGGATATGAAATTTTGCCCTCGAACGTAAATAAAGCGTTAGTTCCCATTGGTCAACAGGTCTGACGAGCTAGCATGGCGAGGGGGGGGGAGGATGATGCTCACAGCCAGAAAACTGTCATAAAATGAAACCACTACTGTAC
The DNA here is from genome assembly GCA_900079185.1 of Absidia glauca. Lineage (NCBI taxonomy): Eukaryota > Fungi > Mucoromycota > Mucoromycetes > Mucorales > Cunninghamellaceae > Absidia > Absidia glauca. The sequence continues at coordinate 123,932 of LT552921.1, forward strand.
GTGAAGTTACCGGTCTGCTCCAATCCTATCATAATCACTTTTTGCATCTACTCGCATAGCAAAATGCCATATTGAACTGAGTTTTTACCCAACCAATTTTTCTTAACCTGACTAGTAATTCACATGCATTGAGTGATTCCTTGTTGTTGGGAAGATATGTGCGGTCGTACAGTACAATACATCAAGAACCTAAATAGTGTGGCTATGGTACAGACGACCGACATGCCTTTGTTATTGTTGTCTGTGCTTTTAAGAGCAATGCAAGATATACAAGCTCAAAAGAGAATATTTGCCGAGTAGAAACTATCGATAATGAGTGAAGAGGACGGTAAATAGCGGATTGCATCACTCCATTAACATTTACCCACGCATGACCTCTTTTCTATTGGCATTGTTATTGTTATTTCTATTACGGTGACGACGATAACATGTATATATTGCACTGGAGCTGTTTTGTATTGTATAAACGGTACCACATTGTTTTTTTTGTAGAGTAGTTTTTTGACACCGACGGATGAAACCTTCTCATCCACCACTCTTTTCTCTAACACAACAAACAAGAGCATGTTGCACATCGGAGAATGAACTTGGAAGCGGTGAGAAATGGTGTACAATCAATGAGGATCAGATATCCATTTTTAGAGCTTATCAGACCTTGTGATATCCCCTTCCTCCGTTTTTTTTCCCCCTTCCACGCATCGTCCACCGTTGTTTACCGGATATAGAAGATGTATGTGGAGGTGAACGGATAAGAGGGGTTAGTTGGTCAAATCTTCTAGCATCACACCATTATGATCAAACATTTTCAATCCATATCGACTGTATCAAAACTTGAATCTGTCTTGATATCTTTTCCCCAGTTTGTTTACTGACTGCACTATGGAGTATGTCCTGCCACCAATACAAGGAAGCAGTGAGATCAGTGGCCTAATGCGGAGTGGTATCTACCATGATAAAGACAGAGAGTCACTGTTTTTTTTGTTTTATACAGTATAACTCAGTGTTTAAAGTTTTATACAAAAAAAATCGGTTCCTTTCAGTCAACTGACCGATTTGTTCGGGATAGACATCCATGATTACTATTATTACCTTGGTCTTTCATAAAAATCTCGAATCTTCCTTGTTCTCGTCTTCCCCCCAATTAAAAAGTGGGATGTTATAGACCAGGACTAATCTGATCGGCGTTTAAATATGCCGATTCTTTACATCTCCTTACATGACAGTATAAAGGGTGCCACAATTATTTGGGGGAGACAAGAGATGAGAAATCAACCGGGAAGGTTTGGTTAGTAGTTTTTGTAAACAAATGATTGTGGGGGAGGGACGAAACAGCTGGAAAAGACTATATAAAAGAGACCTATCAAACCTTTTTTCCTACTTTTCCCTCCTTTACCCTTACCTCTTCCCTCCCACCTCACTTCACCCACCGTTTACATATATATAATATATAATATGTCTACTCTTTCATATCAGCAGCAAAGTCAATCCTATCTATCGATGATCAACAATCATCATCAACAACAACACGTGTCACTTCAACGTCGTCGGGTGTCCATTAACAATCGATATGGGAACCAACGTCGTCCTCTCCCTTCCCCTCCTTTACCACTTAACGGCACTTGTTCCCAAAAGAAAAAAAGTGTTCGGTTCTGCTCTGATAACGATTTGGAGCAAGTCCGCTTATTCATCAAGACCCAAACACCATTGGCTGTTCAGAGTGACCCTCCTATGCTGGCTGAAGAAGATATACGTTTTGATGTCAAGTTTCCTGGCTGGCCATCCAAGTGGAGCATGTACAAGAGTTTATCACAATCCGTTGTACGAATGGAAAATGTGCAATTGGTAGAAGATCATCATCATGATCACTTGAACAATAAGGTACTCCTTGGTCGATGTCGAGTCTCCAATTTGGCTTTCGAAAAACAAGTGATTGTTCGGTACTCCTTTGACTATTGGCAATCCCACCGAGAAATCAATGCTTCTTATCGTGAGCCTATCGCAAGCACAACCAATACTTGGGATCGATTCACTTTTGACATTGGACTGCCACCATCCTGCTCTTCTCCTTCATCTCCGTCTCTTAACAATCATCGTCCTTTAACATGCTGGATTGCTCTTCGATACCTTGTGAACGGCCAAGAATTCTGGGATAACAACGATGGGAAGAACTACCAAGTGAATGTCATGCCCGTTAGTACCTCTCCTTCGACTCCACCTTTGCAACTAAGTGACAATGATGACGATGATGACGATGACGATGATCCATTCTTATACCATGTACCCTCTTCCTCTTCGACAAACATTACGTCTGAAACAAAAGCAAAAACCACAACAACAACGACATCATCGAGTCCCTTTCATGCCTTAGATCAATTGAAATTCCGCTATAACTTCTCCACGGCTCAGACCACCGCCGTCCCCCACAATCCTATTACTTCCTCTGCTGCATCTGCTCCTTCTCTTCATGTCGGTTATCAAGACTTCATTACCAAGTATTGTTTCTACAACTCGTCTCCTCCTGCTTCTGTCATTCAAAACTAGCTTGATGTCCTGTATTCCACATTTGTATATAAAAAAAGTCGTTTTAGTTTGTTAGTTTGGCCCTTTCTGCCACTACCCCCCCTCTCTCCCAAAAAAAAGTTTTGTGTTTCTATCAATAAATTTTTTTCATGTAAATACTTTTTGCCATGGCTCATACAGACGCATGCCACAAAGTGGTCATCACCATAAACATAACCTTTGCTGGGCTTCTTCTTTTTCACACACGCACACAAACTTCTGCTTCGGTTTTTACACATTATCGATGGCTGCTTTCTGTGCAGCTATTACATAAAGACTCGATTTCAATAATCCTATCATAGATAAGAGCCAGTGAGGTTTTTTTTGGGGGGGGGAGCAACCATTTTTCAAACTGAACTGCATACTAAGCTCTTTACTTTAGTCAGTAATGTGAGATATACAAATGTGGGGTAAAGGGCCATGTAAGTCGAAAAGCAAACGCCATTGAAAATCTTTTCAAGTGTAATCTTATCCGTCACGTTTTTTTGCTATACATCTACCATGCAGCTTCTATGAGGATGATTGCTGAATAGTTCCTATCTTTCTCTCAGAAACAATCATTTACTATGAAAAGGGAAAGGCAATGCTTCTTCCACTTCCACAGTAATTAGTTAGACTTGTAATACTAACTATTGAACGTACCACCACTATTCATAGAATAGAACATCGATACTCGTTTGATTTGGGGCTGCCCATGATAAAGTTTAAGTTATCTTTAGGGGGAGAAGAGGTTAAGGGAAAAGTTGATTTGTAGATAACGTTGTTATGCACAATACACATGAAACGTTTGACTCTTTATATGTACTCACACTCCCAACAATCGGAGGCAGATTAATTAAGCATGTATAGAAACCACCTTCTTCATCGTCCTAAATAGAGAGGGAGAGATGTCGTTTTCTTATCTTCCGCCATATTTGTATCACGTTGCCCCAACAAACCCATTCCCTCACCTTTTTTTTCATTGGATATAAGGTCTGATCACTCACTAATCGGGTTTCTTCTCGTTGGATCGAGAATCAGAAATCTATGGCTTGATCGATCCTGCTTTTACTTTTTCAGATTGCTTTTCAGATAGTGACACCATTCTTTTGTTTCCAGAAACAGAGTTTCATGGATAACATAGAGAAAGATACACAACAACAAAAGTCATTGGCGGTGATAAAAAAAAGGGCGGGAGACTCTTTGGTGAATGATAAAAAAGGGGGAAGGGGGCAGGAATCGTACATTTCATCCCAACGACACGATCGGTATCTCCTACCCCATCATATATTTACCTAATTTGGAGTTCAGGTACTTCTTCCCTCTTTTTCTCGCTCCTACTTTCTCCTTTGTTGATGAGCCGACTGACCGATTAAAGCTTTTGATTATGCAAGAAGACAGGAAAGTTTGGGTCTATTGAATTCCCGCCCAGTCGATCGCCTACATCTGTTTCTCCCAATGCATTAGGAGCCGCGATTGGCTTGGTTTAATTAACAAACAATCAAGCAGATCGACAACAAATGGGCATCTGAAACGATACTCTGAGACAGAAAAGGTGTTCTACTCTCTTACCGATACCATCGAAGATAGCGAACCATTCAGGGCATGTTCTACAATTATCTATCAAAACCAGCGCCCACATCTCGCTTCGCTCGGGTCGCCCCCACCCAGAACACCACACCCACTTCCCCTTCCCGCCCACTCTTGAAGACGTACTGGTATCCAATAAAAATGCTTACTTTATGTACCCTATGAAATCCTGAGAAAGCTATCAACTTGAGTAATGGAAGGGTATGTACAGTACATGGCAGCCTAAGTTAGGGTAATAATGGCTAGCGTATGTCAGGACTAAACCACCATGGTGATGAGGGTTTGGTTCTCCACCTAAAATACATGCACGACCGTTCTTAATGTGCTGGTATGCTTTTTCAAAAGTCAATGGGTCATTTTTTTAAAAAAAAGAGCTTGCAACCATTAGTCTTGTCACGTCTAAACCACTATGACAATAGGGTTTGGTTTTTCGCCTAAAACTCATACATGAGCTTTTTGTAGGTACCACCATGACCGCATGGCCATGGCCAATGTGCTGCTATACCCGGGGATCCTTCACATAGGCCCACACAGACTTGGTGGAGAGAGTTGCGCTTGTAACCCCGACCGCAGATGCCATCCCATCATGTTTGAGCGGGTGCATAATGAACCAATTGAAAGGCAAGTAGAACCAAAAAAGGCGTTTTATAGGATTAGGAAATGGGATTGCTAGAAACCTCTTGTTTTTACATACAGGTAACCTATAATCTATGTCCTGTTTTTTCTTTTTACTCTATCGAAGAAGATGGTCCATACTGAGGTGGGAGTGTAGGAGATGGAGCAGCTCCAACCATTGTCTGATCGGTAAAGGTAGTAACCAAGGTAGTGAAGTAGGAGCTTGTGCTTCTGTGAGTTCTATGTCGACTTCTTACTTCGGTGGCTACAATAACACCGACGACAACTGTCTCAATGGTAGTTGCGACATCTGCATTATCAGTCGTTGCCAATGACATTGTAGGTCTGGGATATCCAAGTTCGGACGTTGACAGGGTTGAACTTGATACTTGGAGAAGACATAACGGCGCTCTGAGAACGACAAGAAACAAGAAAGAGATAAAGATGTTCATAACAGCGAAGAATTTACCATCATTGATCGGAACCATCCAATTCATATTCATAAGCGAAAAAGTGAAGAATGTGGTTGCTTTATTTACTTTGGAATGAATGAGTACATTGATTGCTAGATGATAGGACTATATGACTATGCAGTCATTCTACTTATAAAATGATCCATATTCTGTCGAACGACCTTGTCCAAAAGTTCATGCACTTGTAGGCACCCATCCTTTGCCAATTCAGTTACACTTTCCAGCTGTTCAATGTGTAAACGAGATTCCAACTATGATAGAAATGAAGATTCAGCACGAGCTTTTGATTTCGCATAAACATATGAGCATACCTCTACCAAGTTTACTTTTCCCGTTCTTGGTAATATGGCCAATGTCAATTCAGGAGTATCGGATGTTTCTTCAAGATTATTCAGGTCTTTCACGAGTGAAAATGAATGATTAGCCTACCCCACCCGTCTTGGCTTCACCCCCTATTCCATTACCTAAAACTGGTACCTTATCAATACAACCAGCGGAACAGGCACATACAAAGTCAATCATAGGGATACCAGCGTCAATCAAGGCCATGGTCGTTGCATTAATGCAACATTGAAGTACACCGCCGTCATGCTGGAAAATTTGAATATAGACATCGATTTGTGATCTAGGAAATTGATTGGTCTGGATGACTGGTTCAAATGTTTGCCGAATAAAGGTGGCCAGTTCAAGAGAGCGTCTAAGAAGAAGGGATGAGATGAAGTTGTTGTGTATAGTGTGCTTACTTGTCCGATTTAGATCGCTTTTGACGTTCGCTGGTACTAAAAGGTGCTACATTGAATTCGACATTGATAATGGCACGATCCGCTAGGGTTTGTTGACGATGTCGAGCTTCACGAGGTCCATACACTGCCACCAAACATTTGGTGTTCCCTTGTTCGATATAGGCTGAGCCATCGGCTTGACTGAATACGGATGTTTTGGCTGTTATCTTCCGTAGCTCATTGGCACGGCGTCCATCAATACGAAGACCTATCGGTATTTTCAATTAGTATGATTAATGCTTTGATTCTTTTGTACCTTCAGGTGTTAATAATTCCAGTCGTGACTAATTGGAGTGATATTGACATTGATAGAGAAAGGAAGGCAATGGTAGGTTAATCAATGGGTTTAACATGATATTGCTTGTATTGATTACCATATTATGCTGCTTTCGTAGTAAATGCGTCAAATAGACGAACGAGAAAAAAAAGTCTGCCATGTAACACTTTGGTCTCCGTGGCTTAACAAGCTCCGAATACTCGGATAAATTCGTTGCCATCCGAACTGCGTCGGAAATCAAATTCAAGATGTTGGGAAATCCACTGGCCAGCTGCACCAGCCGATTACGTTTCTTTCACTTTTCAAAGATCCAAAAAATGGAGGTTCCCATCTCAGTCTTAAGAGATGATGAGCAACACTCCATGTGGTACTCTCAAGCCTTACCTTATGCTGAGCTTTTAAGTGAAGAAACGGATACTTGGTTACGTGATATCGTTGATTATTTTGCCCTTTCTGTCAAGATACGTGATTTTGCTCCTGGTGCTTTGGCTGCTATAAAACAACTGACAAAGTACGAAAGCACATGAGTCTTTGAATAGATGAAATGGATGACTGACTAAGTGCAAACACAACCAATTCTTGTGTAGTTATTTGGATCTAAAACATGCTTTGCCACGGGCTACAAGGGCAGCGTTAGCCAAGGTATTGTTTCAACTGACAGTGACTCCAGGGATGGACTATGCCTTAGTAGAAGTTTGGTCTAATATGTGTGTCCGCTTAATAAGGTCAGTGTTGACTCCACCATCTTTTATGCTTAGCTGTGCTCACTCGAATTGAAATTTAATTTTTGTTGTATAGAAAGAAGAAAAAGCTGGGACCGTTTGACCTTGTACTTCCTTGGAGACCTCTTTATGAAATGATAGAGCGTTCGGTATTTACTAAATCGAGACAGAAAACGCTTATGTCTGAAGCGTAAGTCTTGGTTCAAGAAATCAGTGCTTGGGCTCGATGGCTGCTAACCAGGGTGCATGGTTTTGTTTTACATAGAAAACACCTCACTGCGGTGATCCGACTTGTCGAGTACTCTCAACGGTTTTTTGATGCAAATGCAACCAGTGAAATTCTAGAAACCTTCTTACCCCGATTCACTACCCATTCTGTTCACGATGCGATGGTAGCGCAAGGATACCTCGTCCTTTTCTTGCCTGTCTCGTTTGCCAAATCCGCGCAGCCTATCCAAACCCGCACCCCCAAGGACTACCTTCCTACTATATTTTCGTTATGGTCCATGTTCACAAAATCGTCCACCTATGATGCCCAATTTATGGATTTGCTGGCTCGTATTGCTGAAGAAAATATCGGTTATTTTGACAACGATGCAAAGAAGATTGGGCTATTCACCAAAGAGCAGGTTAGACTTGTATTTACGACAGCGATCAGAATGATGAATCTACCAGTAGGTAGTCGGGTGAATGATGGAGGAGGCGCTGGATCTTCTGGTGGCGGCAATAGAAACGCCAATACAACAGCAACAACTGGATATGGTCACACGGGTTTCAAAATTGACATGAAGGCTGGTAACGGGTTGTTCTTGAGACGGAAATCAGTAAGTGCCAAAAGTAAAAAAAGGAAGATTTGATCATTACTGCTTGATCTCTTACTTTTTCCCCAAGGAAAAATGTGCGTCCTTGGCCAGGTTTATCATTTTCACCATAGTGCCTGAAAAAGGGGATTCCGATCAAGTGTACACTTTGCATTTGCTGGGTGAACTGATCCAAGCTGTTGAACTATACTTCCATCCTTCTAACCACGGTACTTGGTCCTATGTCTTGACAATCTTTGTCCGGCATTTGGCGTACGAATTCCTGAAAAGATGGCGGCATGGTAACTACAACGATAAGAGATGTGAAGACGGCGGTTGCTTATAGCCAATTGTGTTATTGTTATGCAGAACAAGAAGAGGACTGTGAAATTCCAAAAGAACGACGCCTGACTCCCGATTTATGCCGAAAATTTGTGCTGATCCTCAGGCCAGTGGTATTTCTTAGCATGTTTGGGAAAGATCAGTACACAGTGGGAGCAAGTCAAACCACTATCAAGTACTTGGCATGTAAGATAAGAAAACTTTGAAAATAGCGCATAATGACACAAGTGATAATTGTTGCATATCATAGGGATCGAACCAAATCTGATTTTTCCGACCTTACTTGAACGTATCTACCCCTCATTAGAAACGTTAACCGAAGTAAATGAAAACCAGCAGCATACAATATTAAGTGCTAATGTATCACTGTCATTACTCATTAGACGCATCGTACCACAAGCGCCCTGAGTATATTGACTGACATCTCGCTTCCATTGTTCTCAAGAGATCATTATCCTGCTGGCGGAAAGCACCTTTTACCTCTATTGCAACTCGCGATCCCTGGTATTGATATGAATGACCCCATCAAGACGATTGCGTCTCTCATGTTTATTACCAGCTCACTAATGACTATTCCTATCGTGGACCTAACAACCATGGATGCTGGTGAAGGGGATGACGAAGAGGACTACAATGATCAAATGGAAATGATAGACAACGACTTGTGCGGTGCTACCTTACCAAAAGGAATGGAAAATAGACTCTGTCGAATGGCAACTGGGGAATTTCAAGAATGGCTCACCAAATTCATCCAACGTATTTTTACTATCTTTGAAAACATGCCCCAACACGATCGCAAGAAACAAGGCGGTGCAATGGAAGCTGGCCTAACACAGATGGTTTTGGTAAGCACATCGATTTTACTGTTCATTGTATCTTGTGGTTAATTTCGAATCTCTTTCGTATAGCATGCTTGTGAAACTGTTTTTGGGCAACTATCGGACAGCATGTATGAAGTTGCTTTGAGATTGGTTGTAGATTTTTCGAATAACCAGGTGTTACCAAGTGCGGTACGAGCCATGGGAGCACTTTGCCAAAGCATCACCTCAGTCAATCCCAAAAAGGCAGCCCGTCATTTTATTCCTATATGCATCGTAAATATCAGAACAGAGCTAGAAGAAAATGGGGCATCATCAACAATGACAAACTCGGCCACTTCCAACCCAATTCAATCCGACGCCACTCTGCACTGGTATCAACACATTCTCTTTTCTGTGGTGTCTGATTTGGGCCCTGAGTTACTACATTACAAAGACGATTTGCTTGCCATTGGTCATGACATGGTAAACCATTGCAAAAGTCGTCGTGGTATGATGTGGGCTGGCAAGTTCCTACGCTACTCACTGAAAACCTTATTGGATGTTTACCCAACTGAATATCGCTCTCTTACTCCTGATGAGTGGCATGACAAAGGTAGGCTTGAGTGCTTCCATAATATAGACAAACACTATATCACTGACTAACTGGGACACTATTAGACATCATGGCCAAGTCTCATTTGCTTTGGGGCAAGACAGGGGACCCCACAAATCTGAAAATCCAATGGCACACACCAAGTGTAGATGAAAAGAGCCTTGCTTTATGTATACTGCATGAGTTCTTGAAGCCATCCATGCTACGACTTCGCCAGCTGATGGGCAACTCTCCTGACAGCAACATTCCGAACACCTCACATGAATTGACCAATGAACTATGTAGAAATCTTGCTATCATGCGAAACTGTCTGATCGGTAGTATGGCCATGATATCCGACGACGGTGAGACAAGTGACGTCCTAACAGACGAGTAAGTTTTTCATTGAAAAAGTTCCAAGTCATTTTCCAAGCTTACTCTGATTACGTTTTTGTAGTGATGAAGATGAATTGATGGTGGATGATAACTTGAAGTGTAGCCAACGCCGACAACAACAACGCCATACGATTGTTGTAGCAGGCTATGCGTTCGAAAACGATGAAAGATCAGAAGAGGCCCGGGCTATTCGGCGCGAAGTGGGTGATCTGCTTCACCAAATGGCGGACTTTTTCAAACTCCAGCGCGAAAATGATGTTGAAAGTATCAAAATTCTTATCAAGCTTATCCGGGTCTTCTTGTCGGAGCGTGGTGTGGAAAAGAGCTGGTTCGACCGTAACAAGAGCGGCTACAACTATTCCAAAAATATCAGTAAGACGCCAATTTGCCATAAGCACTACCCACGACATCTTTTAGGTACTTTACAGAAAGAAGAAAAAAAAAAAAAGAGAGAGACATATTACTAACGCATTTGATTCAATTTATAACTAGTACATCGCGCATATATACATCATCTTCAAAGACTGAGACTCAATGCATCCAACCGCAGCCGTAGCCCTATACACAACAAGCTATTGGTAGATCTACTCGAGCTTTCAATGAGCTCGTACGCAGAGATCCGGAAGTAAGGTTTATAGTTTACGATCTAGAAAACAGTCAATCAATTGTCATTATCTTATACTCTAGAGTGTCACAGTCAGCGCTCAGCATAGCCGCACGCAGTTTCAAAGGCTCGAAATCAGTTATTATGCCAACCATATTGGACACCCTGAAGCCCCAGCCAAAAAGTAAGTACGAGAATAAGAAACAATTTATCCAGCTTTATACTTATCATCATCTGCAGTTGATCCATTGGTCTACAGTAACCGTATGAAAGGAGCGCTGTATTTGCTTACCCACAAATCCATCTTGATGGCGTGCTTGCGTGATTGGCGATATATCCCTCATTTTATACTGTCGATTTGCAATGCGCAGCATGAGGACAAGCTATCCATTCAGGAACTGATTCGAAAGATATTCTTGGACTATCTCTCTTACTTCAACCAATGCTCTTTTCGAGTTGTCATCGCGGAGAGAGATATCACCGAGTTCGATGACGATATCAAAGTGCTTCAACTTTCCCCCTCGTCCCTGTCCGCCACAGATGATCGATCTTCGACAACAACAGACGAACAGCAACATATCAACAAACTTTCACAGGCCGTAATTGACCGCAACAATGAGCAAAAGAAGACACACGAAAAGTTGACTGAATCAATTTTGGCCCTGTTGGCAAACCCGCGTATCCACTGGCGATTCTCAACAATGGCTTCCAACTTTTTGGAACTGCTCCTACGCTCTGAAGTAGCACCTACCGCTGGACTGGCCTCTTACTTTGCAAATACATGTACCACATCAGAATTACCAGCCATGCGCCGCATAGGAATATCTGCTATTACTCAAATACTGCTTCACATCAAGCAACGGACACTCGCAGCTGGAAACGAAGACCTTTTGATCACTAGATCAACACATCATCCTTTGAAACAGTCAAGGCCTGTTGCATCTTTGTTCAACCACACGGACAGTTCAAATAATAAGGGCCACACTAGTCTTGGTGAACAACTATTAGACGAATCTCTCTGTCAAATTTCAAGCTCGAGGTAATTAAAAGAACGGGAAGTTCCATGCCTAGTAGACTAACAGAGGGATTTAATGTAGTTTCCTCATTGATGACACCACTACTGGCTGGTATGTTTGGCCGAAGCAAGTCGTTGGCTATGTTCCGTTTTCGGAGTCAGTCGTATTTCCGCCTGTGGATCCTGCAAGTGTGGAATGCCATCAACAACTCGAAGACATATTTTCTTCAAAAGAATACTGGTCGAAATTAATGAATTACATGTCACAAGAACCATCACAGAAGCAGGACGATCGTTTCAATAGCGTTAATGCGAGATTCTACTCCAGTATATTCCAGACATATCATGGCGATGGCACGATTCAATGCGCAAAAGATCAATTGACACTACTGTGCGCCAGCGCGGAACAGAAAAACCATCAACGGGCAGCGAGCGAGCTGTGCGCAGGTCTAATCCGTGGCACGAAGCATTGGCCCACTTCACTGATCGATCAGCTTTGGACCGAATGGTTGTCGCCCTTACTGCGTATTACCCTTGCCAATGTTACCCCAGATTCTCATACTTATTGGAGCAGCTTCCTCAGATTCTGTGTAGCCAAGCGTGATCCGCGCCGGGTGCGGCCTCTTGTGGATTTGTTACTTCATGTTGAAGAAGCCCGATTTGATCCTCACTCAGATGCTGCATTTGCTGAGGCTCGCAAACTTCTTTTTGTACGTGCCATGGTGGTGGGTCTAAAATGGCGCTTCAAGCCTTGGGCCAAAAGAGATGGCTTGCTGAAGCTCTACTTGGACCACTTGGACCATCCTTACAAACAAGTGCGTGAGGTAATCGGTGCCAACATAAACGATATCATGCAAATCCAATGGGTTCCATCCTACCCTTCTACGGATCATCTTCTAAAACTCAATGCTCAGACCGAAGACGCCATGCAGGTACCATTCTCTCTAGACATCAGCGAACATGAACGAACAGTACAACTCAACGCCATAGTCAACATGCTGGACTCTGGTTTCACGTGCGTGACATCAGCCATAAAGGAATCATCGTCAAAAGCGCTAAATCATTACACAACCACTAGCAAATCGGGTAAGAAGCTTCAAAACACTATCATTGCCGCAATAAGCTAACAAACACTTCAATTTTGAATAGTGCTGTGCTGGCTTCGTGAAGCTCTTACTCATTGGCAGATGGCAGGAACTCTACTGTATGTTCCCGTACTTCTTCCTCGTGTAGTTCAAATGCAAGAAATCAATGATGATCAAGATTTACAACAAATGGCGACACATGTACTGACACTGATGGCTCAGATGACTTATCCTCCACAAATGATCCCGAGTCTTGTCGATCAATTGATCAACATTCTCACTACCTCCACGAGCTGGCATATTCGTGCCCGAACGTTACCTTTGCTTCAAATTTTCTTCTTCAAGCACTTGTTTTCTCTGGACACAGAACAACAAGTAGTTTGCATCATGCAAGCAGTTAGCACTTTGCTTTTGGATACTCAGATTGAAGTTCGCACTATGGCAAGTATCACTCTGGGTGGGATCGTCCGCTGCTCACAACGAGGGGCCATCGATTCCCTACGTTCAAGATATACTGCACTGCTGAAAGACACAAAGCTACCTAAGCAATACCGAGACGAACGTGGTAAATTGATCGAACCTGAAGGATTTCGTGATGCTGTTCTACAAAAACATGCAGGCGCATTGGGATTGTCGTGTCTTGTTAATGCCTTCCCGTATGAGATACCAGAATGGCTACCAACTGTTTTGTGTCAACTGGCAGACTGTATGTCCGATCCCGCCGAAATACAGGTAACTCAAAGGTTATGAATCATATAAACTGTTGCTCATATGCTTCATTTCTCTTCCTTAGTCCACAATCCGTAAAACATTTTCTGATTTTAGACGTACTCATTCTGACACATGGCATCAAGACGTTACTAAATTTACCGAAGATCAACTGTCTTTGCTCAGTGATATGTTGATCTCCCCTTCATATTACGCATAACTTTCAAAAGCCGTGACTTGAAAAATAAAGGATGATTTCACCAAATACTCTGTCGATGAGTCTTCGGGGGGGGGGAAATGATGGCTTTTATTTGACATGGCGATAAACATTAAGAGACAAGCTAACTATTACCACATGTTGTTGATGGATGCCTGGGCCACTGCTAGGGACCTGGGTGCTTCCCGAAAGTGGCTTTGCCCTGCTGTCTCCGGTGGGGCAAGTGGTTGCCAATGCCAGTTGTCGAGCAATATCGACGCCTTTTGTTGGCACCCGACGAAAAGGGGATTGCTTCAGTTACGAAAAAATTTCAGTGTTTTTACGACTTTTTACGACTTTTCGTAACTGGAGCAATCCCCAAAGTTTATCGAATGCATAATGCAAGCAACATGTAAAGTTCGTAAGCCCTATCGTAAAGTTTCGTAAATATCGTAAGCCCTATCGTAAATATCGTAAATATCGTAAATATCGTAAATATCGTAAATATCGTAAATATCGTAAATATCGTAAATATCGTAAATATCGTAAATATCGTAAACTCCGCTTATCGTAGAGTACGATATGTCGTAAAAACACCGAAAATTTATCGTAACTGGAGTAATCCCCCCCAAAAAAAGGGATTTGAGGGCTTCGTAGTTGGCAGATTGTAATGTAGTCATAAGTTTGCCGATGGACAACAGATGGCAGTCCTTATCTTGCTAGTTTTCTGGCAAAGAGGAAATGAGTGATCAGATTCAATAATTTATACTTGTGAGTGCCCAGCAAGATACGTACGATTGGCATAGAGTAGTTTCAGTGTATCGTACAGGTCGAAGATGGCAAGACATTCAGGCAATTCCAACAAGTATAACCACAGTGTCAAGGCGAGAAGCAGGAATTTGAACTTTGGATGCGGTGCGAGAGGAGAAGTGCTGGGGAATCACGGAAGGAATACTGCGTTGGAGGAGGTATCATCAAAGGGTGAAAAAAGGAAAAATAGTAGAGGTATAAAAGAAATAAAGACAGAAAACCAACTGGTAGTATGGTAAGAAGGGAGAGGAAGGGTATTGAAGTAAATGTTTTATTGATAGCAATGATAAGGATGATGAGAACCAGGATTGGAGGTCGTGTTGCTGCTTACGAGATGAAATTATCATAGTCGTTGAGTCACCTGTTCATATGGATCGTCGGCCGTTTTTTCATGCGTATGTACATTGCACCACAAACCATTCTTCTTGTACTAACCAAATTGGTCAGTTGATCCATCGTCATCGTCAGATACAGCGGGTCTAGTCGCACTGGTCTCCAGTTCCTCTTTGAGAAGCCTGATTGTGAGAGATTGAATGTCGGCGTCTAAATTAAGTTTAGTGGGACTTCCAAATTAGGATTCAACTCGCCCAAGCCTCATCGCCTGATATAAAAGTCCCTCATTCTTTTTCTTTCTTGCTCTTTTTCTTTCCTTTATTCTTCTCACCTCATCCAATTCATATTCTCCAACATGGTGTTCTTATCTAACGCAATCTCTGAAGGTAACCGGAGGAGTGCAGTCTACCATTAGGAATGCATACCCATCACCATGTACTAACACTCTCGTCCCCCAATCTTGACACGGTGTGCCGTTGTGACGGACAATAGCTCGCATCAAGGAAACTAACAGCAATGGTGTCCATCATGCCGACAGTGTGAACATTTATTGGCTTTAAACTTTGGTGGTCAGATGTATTCATGGAACTCACCGATGGTTCTTGTGCCTTTAGTCATATCGTTTGCCTTGATTGGGGTACTCGCCTTGTACGATTGCAAGTGGGCGTGGGATCCCATTCTACCTCCTCATCTATCCATGAATCGGTCTATCTTGGCAGTCCTTTGTGTCAACTGGCGGAGTGGTATCACCTTCTTTGTCATGGTCTATTACCTTCCACTTTACTTCCAGGTGGTTTTTGGAGATTCGGCAATGTGGTCAGGTAAGAATCCTCTGGAAAAAGAGTTAGTCAACCACTGACACAATTATTTTGATTGCCAGCCACATGGCGTCTATGTTTGATGGGTGTGCTAAAGGTGCTGACCCTGGGGATGAGGACGACTTTAAATGGGACTCAGATGACGACGATACTTCCGATCGACTCACCATCAACACAAGCGAAGCAGAAGGAAGCGAGAATCCACGACCATTGGATACTGTTGGCAATTCAAAAGTCAGAAACAACTCTGAGACCAATGATAACAACAGCTCTCGACAGCCAGCAACTACTCTGCCTTCATCGTCGAACACACACACGGAGGGCGCACCAACAGTCGAACCAACAAAACATGTATCCGGCTATAACATTGGCGATGGCGACGACGATAGTGATAGTGATTGGGAATAATTTTGAACATGGGTGTGATCATAATCTAAAGTGATCCTCTTTCGGATGATTGGTAATAACCTTTACTCTTCTAATTCTACTTCTTCAATACTAAAGCTTTGTGCCATACTGATATCGTCATCCTTGCCGTTGACCAATTGGTAGCCTTCTTCTTGATAGACCATCCTGTTGCTGGTATGTACTGAAGTCGTCACCGGGTCTTGCAAAGCGTCGTTTTCTTCGACGTTGGCGATGACAGTGATTCCAAAGATCCAAGTTGATCTTTTATTCAGAGAAACTCCGTCAGAGAGAAAAAACCATACTAATCGATAGAAAGCGGCTATTGCCGCTTCCTTGTTCCATTCGTTGTTGTGGTGGTGGCATTGCCAGTGGCTGTTCCAGATTGCCAGTAGGACTTTGCCTGTCCAGCTCAAAAGGTGATCTTCCTTGCTATTGGGGCTGATGATGAGGGTCCATAAGTCTTCTTGCGATGGTGGGAAAGAAGGGCCTGGCCAGAGGTCGAGCCATACATGATTCTTTGTCGGGCATCCCAGGAAGAAAGGGTGGTCAGTTTCGATATCCTGTGAGCAGTGGAGGCACGTGGAGTCCGTGATCAGGTTTGTCGATCGGCATTTTATACGTTCTTTCGTAGAGAGGTAGCTTTGTGGGGCATCTTGATCCGCCAGAAAGACTTCCACACGGATTGAGATAGGCGCCAGCCCAGTGGGATCTTTTTTTTTTTTTTTTTTTGTATGAAGACCTTTTATTTAAATTAAAAGACAGCAGAAAAGAACTATACTAAACTATGGAAAGCGGCAATCGCCGCTTCCTTGTTCCAAATGATGTTGTGGTGATGGCAGTGCCAATGGTGGGTCCAGATTGCGAGGAGGACTTTGCCAATCCAGTCCAGAAGGTGAGCGTTGTTACTGTTGGGAGCGGTAATGAACGTCCATAGCTCTTGCTGCGATGGTGGGAAGGATGGACCTGGCCATAGGTCGAACCAGACGTGCTCTTTAGTGTGACAGCCCAGGAAGAAATGGTGATCATTTTCAGGCGACTGAAGGCAATGGTGGCAGATGGCATCTTCGATCAGGTTCAGAGATCGCTGGTGAATTCGTTCTTTTGTTGAGAGGCAGTCTTGTAGTACCCTCCACCATATCGTAGTGGCCCTGTGTGGTAACTTAATTTGCCAGAACTTCCTCCATGTTCGACTTGGTAGGCGCCAGCCAAAGGGTATTCGTTGTGGAGGGAGCCCAGTGGGATCTTGAGTGGAGGAGCGGGAGGAGACAAAAACCAGTGGTGGTCCGGATGTAGCGTTCTTCGAAAGTCCCCGGGAGACGCCTCTGTGATCTTGGGAGACGAGGTCGGGGAGAGCTGGAGGCACCAATTAGCGGGTTCGTTGTCGACTGGTATAGCTGGTAGTTTGGCGAATGTATTGCACAGTGTGGCTAGGCAGGGGATATTGTTTACCGTTCGCTTGATGTTTCCATTGAGTCGGCCGATGTTGTAGTCGTCAAGAGTTCTGAGACAAGAGTATCAATTTTTTTTTTGTATAAAGGATTTATTTAACTGACTTGGGGATATGTATATTAACTAAGCTCTATCTAAACTATCTTCTGGAATAGCGGTGCCAGACAAGAGTATCAAGTTTATTAAAAGTGATAGCGGGAAACATCAATCTGATTTTTTTTTTTTT
>LT552921.1:143978-155902 GCA_900079185.1 Absidia glauca
GGATGTCAATGGTATTACCAATGTTGTAGAGCATTTCCGTCAGATTTTGGAAGAAGAGGCGCCGCTCAGTGATGTTAGAGGCGGGAGCGTATATGTTGAGAATGTAAAAAGGAGTGGAGGTTTGGTGTATGTGATGCACTTCGCACAGTATAAACCGATCGGAGCTGAAGAGGTGGTCAGTTTTTATAGTGTTCAGAACATACTTGTTGGAAAAGGAGACTATGCCACAGTGAGGTGTCCATAAGGTCTGATGGGCTTGTAATAGCAGTTCAATAGAGGCAGTCGTAGTATCTGTTGCGTGAGTTTCTTGTAGAGATAGGATATCGATTTTTTGGAGGCGGAGGAATCGAATGTATGATGATTGGGTTTGAGGTGATTGTATTTTGGCTAAACTGTTGGCGTTTAGCGAGCCGTAATTAAGATGAATTGTTTTCCCCATTAATTATCAGACATGTTTGTGGGCCCAAAACGACTGGAATCATGCGTGGTGTTCGTGGTGATTTGATCGTTATGGGATTGAGAGACACGCCGTGTAGTAATTGATGGGGAGTTAGACAAAAGCTGATATTGTTCTTTGTTCTGAACAGGCGAGAGCTTGTTTTGATCACTAATGAGATCGTCAATTTCTTCGTCAAAATCGTCCTGGACACGATCGTCCGTGTATTCCGTGTATACTGAAGAGGCTGCTTCATCCTCCGATGGTGGGACATAATCTTCATCCTCCTCATCATCTTCCTCCATATCGTCCACTGGGGCAGGCGTAGCACTGGAGCTAGGGACGGGCGTTTCCACCGGTGTGGGGTTAGGCTGAGCATGTTTGGATCGTAAAAGACTATCAGATGGTGTGACGGTAGCCTCAGGCTGACGGGGCGTAGTAGTCACTACCTGATCTTGGGTAGAAGAAAGTGGAGATTTGCGTTTTTTCTTGGGCGTCATTTCCTGGCGTTTGGCTGACTGAGGAGATGGACAGTCGTCGCTTTTATGACCGTAATTGTGACAATCAAAGCATAAGATGTTAGCCTTAGCTTTTTGGCACGTAAATTTGGTATGACCCTCTTCGTGACAGTAGCGGCACCACATCTCCATCTCAGGGAAGGTGGCGAAACAGTATTCGTCGCGGGAGAGCGTAATTTTGTGATGCATAGTTGGATAAGAGCCTTTGTCGTCCTGTTGGATTATCGCATAACCCGATCCCATAAACCAACCCATGGTAGATTCATACGTAAGTCCTAGGTCGAGCAGGGTCCCGAACTTGGACAAAGATTCAGTGAGTTTAGATATGATTTCCGCTTTCTCGATGATAGGTATGTCAGATAAGTTGAGTCGAATAATCTTGCCCTGACCCTCAATGGCCTTGCAAGGGAGAATCCGGGTTTTGGCGTCTTCGTAATAAATCCCTTCAACGAGGAATTTCGGTAAAATCGACTGAGAAGGGTACAGTTCGAAGTAGCGCTTTTGTCGGGGACCGAGCATCTTCACTCCGTGGAAATTCGATGCGCCTCCATATTGTTTACAAATGACCTCCAGATGTTGTTGGTCGGTGAGAGAGGGAGCTTTTGAGACGTCTACGAAATAACAGTCGTTCGAACGGCCGTGACGCAAGATGATGGAACGCACCACCTGAGCCGTTTGAGGTGTTTGGGGTGAAGGCGAGGGTGAAGTCGGGTGAGTCGAGTGAATGACCGATTGTTTTTTGGTTTGCAACTTGGTGTGAACCGCGCCAGCGTAGGAGATTCCATGAATAAGACCTGACCTAGGTGGAACCGTTGGTTTATTAGAAGAAGCCATGAACATCAATCTGATGGAAAAAACCCTCTATATAAAATAACAACTGAGTCTGAATAGTAACGAGTCATAATATGAGTCTCTAAAGGGAAAGTATCACAATAGCGGGGATTACCCCTTTTTCTCATGTGTGGTCTATGATTGTAGAGCCTTCGTCACATACAATCATCACCTATCTAAAAAGAGTCTATTGTATACGACAGCCGATATTATCCCACCCCAACGTTCCTGAGTAGTACTGGAAGAGGTCACGGACAATCCAAAGATCCAAGTTCTTCATCTACGTGGCCCAGCTTTTCGTTCTTGAGGATGCGGGTTCTCATTTCCTCTTCGAGAAGCCTGATTGTGAGAGATTGTGGGGGATGGCCAGTTAAGTGGAGGGGTTGACGTGGTTGCTTGTTTTCAGGGGGTGTATACCAGGTCGATCGTTGCATGCTACTGATTGGTTGACGAGAGTGGCCAGCAAGAATTCCAAATGTGTTTTTCCGTTCGATATGTCTGATAGTCAAGTCTGTAGTCTGAAGGATATAATGGCGGAAAGTTAAAAGTTATTCCAAAGTACCCAGGAAGTCAGAAAGATCAGCGATGCAACTTGGTAAAGCAAATTCAAAACGACGGAGAACAACATGCAGGCCCTCGTCGGTGAGATGAGTCGATAGTATAAGGCAAGCGGCACCACATATTTGTACACCCCACGAGCAGCATTTGATTACTTCTTGGTTCAAGTCAATCATGGCATCAAGATCATCCTGCATTTCACGGTTTAGCTTTCCTTCATTGGCTATGATTTTGTCACCATTGATATCATTGCAGCAAACTTCCATTGAGCAAATGTCATCCTCAGTCTTGCTCACATCCACGAGACATCGCAAATCAATTTTAAAACCGGTTACCTGGGTGCCATCGTGGTGCTGTTCCCGTTTGTTGTTTGCTGAGAATGGTAACATGTTTCGCCCGTCTTGATTCTAATACCGGTTTCATGAGGGAAGAGCCGCGAGAAGAGCGGTACCCACAAAAAGGTTAAATAGTCATACTCGGATACACCAACGTCAGGATTGCGTTTTAGAAGATGCGGGTAGTTGCCAATGATGTCCAAAATGTGCTCCATAGTTCTGAGTCCTGGCATGTGATTTGTCCCATGATATTTTTGATACATTTTATAAATATTCAAAATCCCACAATTCAAGTTTCGAGATGATTCCACAGATGCACATACAACCTTCCAGATGTTGGCCAGTTCCAAGTTTTTCCTCGGTGTCTTCAAGAGATGTCTTGTTTTCATGATATGGGTGATTTTGCACCATTCGTCGGAGGTGAAGAGAGACTTTTGAGATTCATACGACCAATCAGCAATGTCTAAAATACCCGACAAACCGTTTGACATGATTTTTCGTTCCCGGGGATAAAGTGCTCTGCCATGACGTTGTTGATCCAATAGTATGCGCGCCTTCCTTTTGATGATTGTTCCAATAGATAGTCCACTTTTCACAAATGAAGAGTCGGATTCAATAACACGATCGGTTGGAGATGCGCAAGTTGTTGAAGACGAAGACCCAGACGAAGGCGACACCATGGAAGCAATCGTGCTGTTCGCTAATTCCACCTTCAAATCAAACTTGATGGGGAGTCCTTGCAGCATAACTCTTGTCAGCTCAGGCCCAGTAGTTTCCCAGAAATGCTGATTAACCTTGTCATGCGATACAGTAACAAGTTGTCTTTGCAGATTAGCCACGATTTTTGATAAGGAAGGGTGCTGAGTACAAGGACTTTTTAGAACACGGAGGTCATTTCCAAAGGAGGAGTGGCGTTGTCGTTTGTCCAGTAAATTAGCTCTTAAGTCGTGAAGCGTCGTAGTCGGTCAAGTTCCAGAGCGAAGGATCAGTTGATTTCCAGTAATCTACAAACAAAAAAGAAAAATCAAACAGATGAGAGACACTGACATGAGTGATTTTGTAGTTTAATAGTTCTTACCGAAATTAGTCAAATCATCCTCAAGTAAACCGTCATTTTTGTACTTGGGCTTGGTGATATATAACCATAGCATGTCTTGAGATGAGGGAAAAGAGGGACCAGGCCAAGAGTCTAACCACAAGTGGTCTTTGACAGGGCAGCCGAGGAAAAAGTTGTAATCATCTTCGATCGCGGTATTGCATTGCATGCACATGGGATGGGTGTCGTATGTTGTTCAAACACTCGGAAGATGTACTTGTTGCTGCGTTCCCTTTATACTGCCAACGTGTTGCAGACCATAAGAGAAGTTGCTGTATTGAACTGTCGATATGGGCATCCAGTTTGTGTTCGATGCTAGTTGCTTGATTTCTGGGGGTGTATACCGGGTGGATCGTTGTTTGCTGTTGATTGGTCGGTGAGAGTGGCCAGCAAGAATTTCAAGTGTTTTGGCGTTCGATATGTCTATATGTCTGATAGTTGAGTCCGCAGCCTGAAGCATATGATGGCGGAAAGCCAAAAGTGATTCCAAAGCAACTTATAGAGCAAATTCAAAACGACAGAGTACAACATACAGGCCTTCCTCGGTAACATTGAGTTGATAATATCAGGCAAGCGGCACCACATATCTGTACACCCCACGAGCAGCATTTGGTTATTTCTTTTCCCAAGTCAAACATAGCATCAAGGTCATCCTTCATCTCGCGGTTCAGCTTTGAATCCAGTCACACGGGGGCCATCATGGTATAGTTGACGTTTTTTGGTTGCCGAGTAGTCGTAACAGGTTGGTTTGAACGTTGGTTTCATGTGGAAAGAGTCGACAGAAGAGCGTTACCCATAAGAAAGCCAGGTAGTCATATTTAGAAACACTGATTTGAGGATTGTATCACCCAGCAGATTTGGTTGCTTCTTGTTCCAAGTCAATCATGGCTTCAAGATTCTCCTTCATCTCGCGGTTCAGCTTTCCTTCATTGGCTATGATTTTGTCACCATTGATATCATTGCAGCAAACTTCCATTGAACAAATGTCATCCTCAGTCTTGCTCACATCCACGAGACTTCGCAAATCAATTTTGAAACCGGTTACCTGGGTGCCATCGTGGTGCTGTTCCCGTTTGTTGTTTGCTGAGTAATGGTAACAAGTTTCGCCCGTCTTGATTCTAATACCGGTTTCATGAGGGAAGAGCCGCGAGAAGAGCGGTACCCATAAGAATCAAATAGTCATATTTAGATACACTGATTTTAGGATTGCGTTGTAGATGGGTTGTAAATGATACAATCCTAAAATCAGTGTATCTAAATATGACTATTTGATTCTTATGGGTACCGCTCTTCTCGCGGCTCTTCCCTCATGAAACCGGTATCAGAATCAAGACGGGCGAAACTTGTTACCATTACTCAGCAAACAACAAACGGGAACAGCACCACGATGGCACCCAGGTAACCGGTTTCAAAATTGATTTGCGATGTCTCGTGGATGTGAGCAAGACTGAGGATGACATTTGTTCAATGGAAGTTTGCTGCAATGATATCAATGGTGACAAAATCATAGCCAACGAAGGAAAGCTGAACCGTGAAATGCAGGATGATCTTGATGCCATGATTGACTTGAACCAAGAAGTAAACAAATGCTTCGTGGCGAAGACCTTCAACGAAAATCACATGCCCAAAAAGTAGTTTGATGCTATATGGTTGAGGGTATGTGATAAAAGGATGGGAAGAAAAGTAAAGACGATGGGAGACGTTGGTGGGCTATAAAGGTAATTATCAATGTCGTCAATGCCGGTCAGGTGGATGGCAAGTCACTTTTTCTTCCAAATATTTTGAAATAGATCGTAGTGTATTTGAACCCTTGCTATTGGTTTTTTTTTTTTTTTACAGACTGTTTTTATTTATTCATTATATAGGAACATGATAAACTGAAGGACACGCAGACTGATAACTAATTTTTATAATAACGGAGAGAGATGGTGGCAGAGAGAGCGAGGGAAGTTGACTTGTTACTACACCAAAGACTTGGACTTGAAGTAAAGATGGCAGAAAGGGGAGACATTTTTGGACTGGAGGACTTTAAACCCGGAGAAACATATTTTAAGGGAATTTCAACCCATCGATCATATTTTGAACCAAGGACTTTCAACCTGACAACAAACAAAGGGAGGTGGTTTAAGCCACTTGGGCAACACTCCACCCCTAATAAAAAAGGTCGGGTTTGTTGTCGATGACCTGTTTTTCTTGTTGGCGACAACAAATGAAAATTAAGGTGAGGATTGTCGACCTTTTTTATTTTCTAGCCAATGAGATAGCGGTATAGCGACAACAAAAACATGGGTGAGTTGGCGGACGTTCCCGTCCGCATGTTTGACCTCAAATTCTGACCAATAAAAACGCTTTAGCTCAATTTTGAAACAGACCCCTGGATTAATCTTGACTTCAAAAATTTCTCTCTTCAACATTCATCTTACCCAATTACCTTTTTTGTCTTTACTTCTACTTACCATTATGCCCCGTGCCAATCCCAACATCATTGTGGACTCTCGTGTGTCTGCCCGGATGCACTACCTTCGACGTACAGCTTTTGCCTCTGCAGTCCTTAGTGTCGACACCAACGCCCCCGGTCCAGTTTCGAAGGTACTGTTGTTGAATTGTACTGTACACCCAAAATGGCGTCAAGCACTGCAACATACGGTTTGATGCTCTCCCTGACATCGTCATTCTTCTCCGTTTGACTTGCCTCCGTTACCTTGGACGTACCCCTTCCCGAAGACGCCAAATGCAACCTCAACAACAGCCAAACGTCGAAGAAGAGGTGGACCTTTTGGAGGATGCCATTCAGCCACCCTCAACGACTGAAAGCGACAATGAAAGCGACGATGAAGTCATCGACCACCGTTTGGCTCACCCTGACACCAGCTACCAGTTTGTCAATCCTTCCCTTCTTGGACTCTCCGGTGCGTACGCCACACCCGCGCAATTCTTCCTTCACTCCCTTCCTTGTGCGCATATACAGAGAGTTGTTATTCCTGCAATCAACTTTATGCTCTCCAATTGGACTCAGCCTGGATTGACTTGAATTGGGCCGGATACCTGGCCTGGATTATGCTTCTGGTGATCATGACGATTGTAAACTGTTAGGACAAGAAGATGTACTTGAGAAGAAGTAACAGCCCCTTCAACATCAACGTTGACTTTACGGATTATATGACAATGAAGCGCTTTGATGACATCACCCAGTTGCATGTGTTTGTTGTCCCTGATGGCGAACTGTAAGTGTGTATAGAATATCGTCTAGCGTTGCGCGATATACTCATTACTCATCACTTTGTCATAGTGCAAAAGCGGATCCTTTGTACCAGCCTCGATCCTTTTTAACAGCCTTCAACAACCACGTGGCTACAACTATGCGACCTGGACGGTATATGTGTGTGGACGAATCGATGAATCAGTGACTCGGCGAAGGAATGCCCAACTTGAAAAAGGTGCCCCGCAAGCCCCACTCAATTGGACAAGAGTACAAGACCATTGCTGACAATGTTGCTTGCATCATCATGCGCATGAATTTCTGAGGCGACCCTCTTCAACGCAAGCATCGTCCAAATGAAGATAGATCCATTGTGGCAACGGTTAAGCGACTCACGGAACCTTGGCATTACTCTGGTAGAGTTATCGTGGCGGATTCCTGGTTTGGCTCCCCTGAAATGGCGCGGAAGTTGATGGTGTCGGACTTCACTCCATCATGCAAGTTTGTAAAAAGACTACATTGGCCAAAAGGAATGCCGGCAGCCGACACTGTACAAGAACTCGGACCTGGATATGGCAGCAAGATCTTCATGAAGTCAACTGTTCCGGGTGAACATCTCTTTGTTGGTGCGTTTCGGGACCTGAAGGTGAAAGCTTTGGTGTCAACTTGCGGTACGACTATTGATGGTAACATCCGACGTTTCTGGGACCCTAATGGCAAGGAATGGGTGGAAGTCGTTCGTCCGAAGGTGTTTGACGAATACGAGTCCTACAAAAGTAAGTAAACTGGCTGTAGAAAGTGATTGATAGCATGAAAAGCCAAAAGATAACAGCTTCTCTTTTTAGGTTCTGTCGACATATCAAACAATCGCCGCGATAACATGACCAACTTCCACGATGTCATGCGTACCTACCGCTGGGGACTTCGTTGCCTTTCCTTCTGCTTGGGGGTCACTGAAGCAAACGCTTTCTCTGTCTTCAAGTACTTTCGTGTGAATGGTATAGCGACAACAATCCTCACCTTAACTTTCACTTGTTGTCGACAACAGTGTCATATATTTTTCGCAGTGATGGCAACAAATGATGGATTAAATCTTTTTACTTTGCCCCACATCAATCGGCCAGGGACTGATCTGATGAGTAAACATATTTTACTAAACACTGATGTCATGAATTTCATCGTCAAAGAGATAATTGGTAGGTTTTATGCTTAAACTTCATTATGACATATAACGATTTCTGATTCTTTCTTTTGGTTTAGGACCAAATGCAGTAGACGAATATTCTCCTCAGCCAACTGAATGGGCAAATGCAACAAAATCAGATGTTTTATATACTTCCGATAATACGAACTCCTTTCCACCCATTTTGATTGAAGTACAGTACAACGTGGATGATAAGTTTTTGCACCGGCTTGTGCAATATTGTGAGGAAGCGCGCAAGCAATATTCTACCGAACCAGTGGCCCTTGTTTTTGTAATTAACAAAATTAGGGATAGCGTAATGAGTAGAACCACAAAGGACCGCAAACAAAAATCCTTACTCAAATTGCCAAGTTATCCATGGGCAAAAAAAATGTTTATTCCTCAATGATTATTCCATTCACGACCATTTGAATACCGTACCCTTACCTCCACTGGTTGCTCTAGGTGCGTTTTTAACTGCTCAAAAGGTATCCATTCTTGATCACGATCAACGAGACGATCCAATTATCCAGCAGTTGTATGGCATATCCAAACACGTTTTTGAACATGCGGTCACCCGTGAAAAAACGACAGTTGATGATCTTTTGGGATTGTGTCATAATACTCAATCGAAATTCCAAAAAGGCAAAGAGATTCTTGAAGATTTACCAAACAACAACTTGAAAAAGCGTGCTATTGACTGCCTGAATGATGGTTTAAATATTATAAAATCATATAAGGCCAAATATATATCTGATCAATCGTCATCTTCTAGAGCCTCCTCTCCAGCACTACTACCAGCAGCTCCGTCATCGTCATTACCAGTCCTGTCATCACTGACAGATCCATCCACGTCAACGATTACACAAACTACTACACGGACTCCGGCATCATCATCATCATCATCATCATCCGAAAATTGGACGTTTGTTGGCGATTACATATGAAACCTTGGAAATAACAAAATGAATTGGAAAGTTGCTATGTAAAAGGGCAACGTCAAGGTTATTTTGCAAATTACACTACGCCAGCGAGTCTCAAAAATGCTTATCAACGTTGGAAGACCAACAATGATGAAACGGAAGAATAAGTAGTTTTTTTTTAGTTTTAGTTTTATCGTCTATCAAATCAATAAAAAGACAGCAGAAAAGAACTATACTATTCTATGGAAAGCGGCAATGGCCGCTTCCTTGTTCCATTCGATGTTATTGTGACAGCAGTGCCAATGGTGTGCCCATATCGCCAACAGAACTTTGCTTGTCCAGCTCAGAAGATCGTCTGCGTTGTGCGCAGGGTCTATGATGGCTTGCCATATTTCTGGTTGGGGTGGTGGGAGAGAGGGACCGGGCCAAAGGTCTAGCCAAACGTGGTCTTTTTTTTTTTTGTTTTACACCAAACGTGGCCTTTTGTTATACAACCAAGGAAGAAATATGGTCCGATTCTGGAGTCTGCGAGCAATGGGGGCAGTTGACATCTTCAATCATGTCTGGGGACCGTTGTTGTAGCCGTTGTCCATGAGCACGACCGCATCGCCTTCGAAGTATCCTCGGTTGGTAATCTTCTTAATTTGGCAAACCTTTCCATGCCGTCTTTGCAACTAAATCCAATACCATCCATGAGTTTTCGTTGATTTCCGGGCAGATAAAGGGCTGAAAGTTTTGAAGACGGGCAGCTCTTCTCACACCTATAGGCAAAAAAAAGCAAGTTGAAATATTCGTGAGCCTCGGAAAGAATCAACATTCACACAGCATCATTTACCAAATGAACGAAACCAACCCTGTTGTTGCACTGAAGTATTTAAAGATCGGTTTAACATGTTCCGCGAAGGTTGTGTTGTATGCAGAGTGCGTAAGTACTGAGACAAGGTTGGTACTCTTTATTGGGTGAGAGGGAAATCATCTTCTGATGTGAAAAACCCTCTCTGATAAATAAGAATAGACTATGCCTGGTATCCCAATAGGGATTACCCCTTTTACATTGATTGTCCTTCTTGGTACAATCACATAATGATATCTATGGCTAACTATTTACATAAATGTCTATGGGATACGATAGGTTGTACGTTCGTTGGGGAGAATGGCGTAGACTGGCTTGATACAGTTAGCATGGTAATCGAAAAGAAGATATCGTATAAGGGCTAGCTCTTGTCGTTCATCATCATCACCATGGTTGCTGTCAACGTGATCAAAAGCGATCAGTAAATCGCCCAATGTTTCCCGTAAAACTGAATCTAGAGCTTTGTATGTCTTTGGCTTGTTCTTGATACTGGTAAGGAGTCGCTGATCCTCCCTGTGTGTGTCATATGTTTGGCGTTGGGAGTCCGCCACCTCGTCGCCCGAGCGAGGATCAATCATCGTCACAAATAGATCGCCAATTTTGCTAGCATCATCATCGTTGATTCTTGGTTTATTTGTTGAGATTGATGACTTCATATTGGGAGGGTAGAATGTGTAGTTTTTCTTCATTCTTTTCACCGACACGGATGAGGAGAACGTGCTTGCTTCTATACCATCAATCATGTAGGTTCGAGTTAGTCTTCGGCATACATCAAACGCCCAATATGCTTTTGTTTTGAAGCTTACTGTCATATCAAGAACTGTCAAAGATGACAGGATGGGAGGAGTAAAATTGTAATCTTGCATGAATCGAGCAATCGAACTCCGATAGATCAGATAAAAAAAGTAATCTCGGTCCAAGATTAGCTACCTCGGACTGATAAGATCCCAGATCAAAATGATAAGCCCAAGATCATCAGAAGTGAATCATCAGGGTTCCATACACCCTAGGTGAATAACACACCCTTACTCACCATACCACTTCTCATACCATGTAATCCCTAGTAGAAACCATCCTTTGGTATAAATAGAAAGTGAAAATGCAAACATTATTAAAACAATCCAACAGTCTCATCGTATTTCTTCGTCTTCACTTTTCCTTTTACTCTCATTCATTCAACAACCCATAACACCACACTTACCTGCTTGTGCAATGTCCTTGCTACTTGAGTCTCCACCTTTACGCTTGTCAGTCTAAAGGGGTGGATGGAAAAAAAGATTTATCAGTCATCGTACACCTATCAACAAACCATTACATACTGGGGATATTTCCTGAAAGACATTTTTCGTGATATTGGTGCAACTGTTGTAGTTTTCCTCTATACTGCCAGTCACGACTTGTTGCTCTGACCGGTGTGTTGCAGCGTGTTCTTCGGCGATCACTGACTTGAGAAACTATTCATGAAATGTCAATTTGAGTATTACATCTGTATGAATTCTTTTGTTAATTGACTTACCTGTAATTCAGAGCTCATTTGCTTGACATTAATGGCGGGAATGGCCATGTTCTTGCAAATGTAGTCCAGTTCGGCTTTCGATCACGTGACAAATCGACATTGGCGGTAACTTCGTATTTTTGTACGCAGTGTAAGCTGAAGAAAATACCCATTTCTTTGAAAGGAATACTTAGGAAGTACTCTTTACCATGTCTGATGTGCTTGTAGTCATTGTTGTATTCGAGCTGGAAGCACTGAGACAAGAGGGAAATCATCTAGTGGCGTGGCCCGTTCTCTGAATAAATAGCAAAGGAGTGTGAAGCGGAGTATGTAATGTGGATGCTTTGCGGACGTAATCACTTTTTTTGGGGATTCGTACTCTACGAACAAGGCTCTTTCGCTAATTTATCACTTTTTGGCCGGATAAACATTTACGCGAGCAAACAACACAAACTGCAACAACAACACCCACAACAACAACAAAATCAACCAGACCT
>LT552933.1:4479-15967 GCA_900079185.1 Absidia glauca
CCCCTCGTGGGGAAAGCCATTACTAGGTCTTGAACCCGCAATCTTGAGAGTGAGGCGCCAAGAAGGAAACAACTTGACTAACCCGCCAGGGGCTGGAAGAAGGAGCAAATGTAAAGGACAGGCAGAAAAAATTCTTATAGCCGTGTCGGGGTTTGAAACATAAAGTGCATAGGCACACATTGTTGGAGGAGTGTGTGGGCAGGATCGTGTTCCTGTGCTTTAATTTGCAGCAGGTCCCTAACATATCAGAGTGAGCATGCTACTACATTCTAATTCTTTGATGCTGGCTTACCTTTTGAGTGACAAGTAGGCTGTGTCAGAGAAGATTGAATATTGCCAAATGGGGTAGCAGGGGTGAAGTTCCACCATAAGCACCGAGTCTTGTATAAAAGCCATCCTGAGAATCATGATCACCTGTACAAATGCATTGGCAGCGACGGTAGGCTGAATAGGATCGTTGTTGTCAGAGCTGAGTTCTTTTGCCGCCAGTCGGTCATGCCATTTGTCGATCGCCAGGAACAACTTTTTACAGAGGCTGGTAGGTGGGTCAAGGGCGGCATGTGCAAGCTAAAAAAATCGACCATTGGTGGGGAAGCCTGCCATTGATCGCACTCTTTTTTTAGGGAGGCTGGTGCGATATGAGCTGTTCATCGTTGTGTTGTTCCATCGGCCTCGGCGTCGTATTTGATCCTTGTTCGCACCCACGACATCCGCCATACGAGCTGATGAGCCGCAATTGATATGCGTCTTCTTGTTGGAAATGATAACAGCAGAAGAGAGTGCCTTGCCGATCGATTCCCGGTAAGAAGAGTATGATGGTCCTTATTCGTCCGCAAATTCGCAGATTCGTGCAAGGCGGAGTTGGAATCAGGTTCAGGGGTAATTCTTTAGAGTCAGGGTGGTACTCCACTGATCCGCACAACACTTTTACATATCACATACAAAGAGAATCATAAAAAAAGTTTATTTAACAATCAAGACATAAAAGGGCAAAACTAAAAGGGGATCTATGTCTAAACATGGCCCATAACCACGGAGAAGCGCAGTGTCGTTCTAGAGGCAGACTTTTCGGACTGTAAAGACGTTTGAGTTCGAGCGGAAGCATTGGGATGGATTGTTTCTGGCGAGGGTGACTGACTAGAGGATGGAGAGGTGCTTGTCAAGGAGAGGTTTCCCATGGCTGCGTTCGGCGGCGTCGATGGTGCAGAGAGTCCTTGGTTTGGCTGTGGTGATAAAGACGATCCCGTAGTCCCGGGAAACTGTTGTGATGTAAAATGGGTATGGCCAACTTCGTCCGCACATAACACAGTGCTACGCCATCCCTAACAAGAAAGAAAAGAAAAAAGTAAGCTGCGATCCCCTTATCTATTTTTTAAAAGATTACCCAGCTTTGCAGTACAGAAAAGTCATCAGGGCTACTTTGGAATAGGGTCAATGTATGCTTTGGAGATCTTGATGGACAGAATATCTTGAACCAAGTCTTGGTTACCAGTCGTTTGTCAGAGTAGAAGGAGAATGAGCGAGGGTCAGTGTTGTTTGGATCTTCGTGATGATGGTGATGATGGTGATTTTGACTCTTGTTATGTAATTCCTCCTTATGCTGCTGGTCATTGTCGGAATGGATTGATTGTCGATGAAGGTACACGCCAAGCTGGAGGATGCCTTTTCGTTGGGACCTCGTTTTCTGTATGTACATGTTCCAGTTAGATCTGTGGGTGATTAAAAAAAAAAATCCGTTAGAAGAGCACTTTGGCGTATAAAGTTAGTGGTTACCCTGCATAGAACACCGTTTTGGAATACACCCGCACGTTCCTTCTGAGAGTTGCGACGTCCTTGAATTCCACACTGAATCTAAATGGCGGGTATTGAGCATATTGAGTTAGATTGGAGGATGGAGAGCCAGGAGAGTCAGATACTGGTGATGACGATTTAGAATGACGGTGAGGAGACTGCTGCTGTTGTTGCTGTTGCTGAATTGGCGATGACCGTGGTAATGATAATGCCTGATGAGTCCTATGATGAGGATTGCGGATGGCAGAGATATTTGTACAAGGAAGGGTCGATTCACCAGCATAAGCCGTGATGTCGTTGGTCGGTATTGCGTAAGAGTCTTCTGTTGCCCAGGTGGTGCGATGATCGTCGGGTTTATCGTGTGTTGTGGATTCTGCAGTCGTAGTCGTCAATCCCAGGACCTTGTCTTCTTCTACCGCCATTCCGACTTTTGAGCGCAGCTGTATTTGATTCCACAGAGCATCTTTGATGATAGAGTCGGGCACCAGTAGTTCTTGGTTGAATGGATTGATATCTTGGCGGATGGCTTCTAGTTGTTCAAAGGTCATATGCATATAGTGGATGGAATGCGAGATGATATCGTCGGCCGCGGCCAAAATGCTACACAGGTCTTTGTCCTCCAAGCCATGGTCCGATGCTATGGTCGAGAAATGGGATTTCTTCTTGGACGCTTTTGACTTTGATTTTGCTGTGGTAGATTGTGGATCGTTGGTGTTAGACGATGATGATGGTGTTGATATGGGCGTAGTGTCGTTATATATTAGATCTGATGGATAGCTGTTGTTTGAGAGTCGTTCAAACTCAAGTTCTGTCGAAGTAGTATCGTCTTCGTCCGAGGAATAGTCATCCGTTGAGTGGTGGCGGTTGATCGGAGAGGAGCTTTGTTGGCACCATAATGCGTATCTTTGTTGTATAATGGCATATATAAATCTATACCGATGATATTCACTGTGGAGTAAAGAAAGAAGAAGGATGACGATCAGATCATGCATGTGTCTTTGATATATGTACACCTGAATGCCTACCTTGGAACCCAGAGTGAGTCGGAGTTCAAAAGTTTCTTCAACCATGCAGCAGGAATGCCCACCAGTCGTTCGATATCCATGGCATACGCTTCCCGACACAAGAATGTAAATATAGCATCGCATATCCGATCGGAGCCAAACACAAGATGGCCATCAGCAAACAACAGATAGTCGATTACGGTGTGTTCAGACAGGGATTGCAAGACGAATTCCACACAAAGTTCGCACATACTGTCGAGTTGGAAGAAGGAGCAGGTTGCCAAGAGACGTTGGACATTGTCGATGTTGATATCAGGGTCACAGACACTACCGTAGAGTCGCTCCAGCACAAACTTGAATGAGTCGCCAGTGATGTAGGGGTGATTTTCAAAGTGGAGGGTGATTTCACTGGAAGAGGATTCACGGAAGCCTCCTTGGAAGAGGGTTTGGAAGTAAGGGTTCTGATCCAGGATGAGTCGATGTAGATGGTATTCACCTTGCCAAGCGGGTATTTTCACCACAATGTCGCTACCAATACCTTCCAAAAGTCCACGTTGATAGATGTGCTGACCTAGATTCATTGAATGTTGTTGCCAAGCATAAGATGGGGAGACAAAAGGCTGCTGTAACTCCGAAGGCGATGAGTCCAAACAGCTATTCCTACTGTTGCTGTTGCTGCTGCTGCTGTTGTTATTGTTGTAATGAGTTTGTAATGCCGGTAAGGTGAATTGTCGAGGGTTGGTAGTCATGGGATGTGTCCTCGGATGATCTGTAACCTTCAAGTTGTCTCGTTGCTGTAGGTCCCAGGTGTTGTTGGTGTTGCTGTTATCATTGCTACCGCTGCTGCTGCTGGCACCCATATGTTGTTCATCATTACCATGTTGTCGCTGAATTGTTGCTTGAGACTGTGCCATAAGGGTATAAAAAGAAAAGAGGAAGAGAGGAAGAGAGAGAAAGACAAAAAATGTAAAAAGTGTAAAAGTATAAAACTATAAATCCCCGCCCAGAGAATTTCAGGTCATGCGCCAAAAGTTCAGACTGTCGTACCTTTGACCAAATAAACCCATGACATAGAAGTATAAAGTAGCTGTTTATTTGACAAACAAACACAACAGAAGAGAGGATGGAGGTTATGTGTTTGATCCACGAAGAGCATAGAGTTCCCGACGAAGAGAGTCGTTTTCTTTTTGAAGTACCTGATTTTCTTTAGTTGAGGCAAAGACAAGCTGTTCCAAATACGCCTATTTAGGATGAAGGGTAAATCGGCAAGGTAAGAAGATGTAATGTAATCGGTTGTTTATAAATAGCTTACCACGGTTGCAGGAAGGTCATCACTAGAAGGCTTTTCCCCCGCTGTGTTTGTTGATTTCAAAGGATGACTTGATGAAGGTTTTAATTTGCACAATCCAGCAGCGGAGTACATATCTTGGATCAGTTGGCGCTGGGCATCATTGTATCGCAATAGCTCCTCCAGTTGGTTCAGTAGGGGTGTCGAGGGGCTAGTGTCTTGTGGAGTGCCAGTGTTCGTCCGGAAGAGTTGGCCACGCAGCAGTGATGATGAGGGTGAGGTCGTAGAGGAAGAAGCAGACATGGAATGTGACGAGTCATAGGTATGGGATCCTATTCAGGAACAATTAAAAAAAAAAGTGAATACATACAAGACTTAAAAAGATTGCCACTGCCCCCCTTTTCCCCCTTACCATCCGTTGTTGATGCAAATCGACTTGTCTCCGTGCCATTTCCGCCGCCTGTGGTAAGTTGGAATCGGCCGATCTTCCTTGATTCGCCTGTTGATTGGTTGTCCAGTTCTCTTTCTGCCAAAGGCGATCTTGCTCGAGCGGACCCTTCTCTTGATAGTGCGGAAGGCTGTGGTGGTTGTAGTGGTATTGGAGCAAGTGGGCCATGATTTGAGTTTTCACGAGAGAGAGGGACACCTTGATAAGGCATGATACTGGTGGATGACTGGGGGGAGTGACCAAGAACCTCGAATCTTGATTTCCGATCACCTTGTATAGAAGACGGGGTAAGTATTAAAATATATCGACATAGCGAAGCCCTTACCTGTGGTATCTTGGCTATTCCTGTCATCACTCATTGAGTCGGTATAGCTATGAGTAGTGTCACCCGAGCTAGGCTGTCTTGATGCAGATTGATTGATGTGGAATCGTCCCACCTTGGTGACTTCACCATCCTTGATATAGAAACAGAAGAAAGAGTTAGTGAGTTAGTAAGTTTGGATCTATGACCATCTAGGGCTTACCAATTGATCATCTTTCGCATCAGCAAGGTCAGAAAGCGCGGAGGGACTTAGAGATCGCATTGATGAATTCGTCAGCATAGAGCCAGGATGATCGCCATAAGATGTTTCTTCGATGACAAAACGAGATTTCTTGGGTTGCTGTTTCGTTGAAGATAGCTGATCGGAAGTTACCGTCGTCATGGTTGTTGCAGCTGTAGTTGTTGCAGCAGAAGATGATGCCATTGCGGAAGGTTGAGGTGGGTTACGAACCACAACGTCTCCAAAAGAAATGTGTCGCTTCGGGGTATGTTGCTGCTGCTGTTGTTGCCGTTGCTGTGGCGGATAAGCCGAATCAGAAGTGCTATCAAGTGTAGGTATAATGGAATGAGTATCACGAATGTCGTCCATGGTATCATCGTTATCAAAATCCCATTCGTCAGTTTTGGTGATGGTTATCTGCCGTTGCGATATCTTTCTTCGAGGTCTTTGATCCAACGGGGTGATGTCTTGTAAAATGGATTTCACCAGATAGTCCTTACGCTTGCTTTGCTTGAAGAAAGGATGTTGTAATAGTTTTTCAGCGGTAGGACTGAAAGATGAAGAAGATGATTAGATGTATCCTGTTCGAGTGTGATTTGCCATTCGCCCCACTTACCGCTTTTCGGGATCCTTTACCATGCATGAGTCGATCATATCTTTGAAGAGCTTGGAGTACTTGTATTCAGTAGCTTCACGGTCAATGGTAGGCGGGTCGTTCGATAAGGTCATCATCAGCACTTTGAGAGGCGGTAGTTTGGCGTAAGGTGCATGTCCAGTAGCCAGTTCGATAGATGTGATGCCAAAGCTCCAGATATCCGCTTTGTAATCGTATCCGGCTTGTTCCATCACTTCAGGGGCCATCCAGCAAGGCTATATAATGAAAAAGCAGTAATCAGTGATGATGCTAATGTGTTACATGAAGAGTTTAGAGTTACCGTTCCCACAAAAGTCTTTCGCTTTCCACGTTCACCGGTTTCCATCAGAGAGCTTGATACACCGAAATCCGCCAATAGGACCGTCCCATCATCATCCATCAAGAGGTTTCCAGCTTTGACATCTCGGTGAATATGGCCGTTCTTGTGGAAGTAGGCTATCCCTTCCAGAGCTTGTTTTAGGATGGTAGCAATGCTGATTTCGTCAAAGCCGTTGGGAAAGCCAGTCTTCATGATATCCAGGCACGACCCTATAACGATAAATGATACAGTAGATATACTTGTTCTAGATTAATAGATCTTTTACTTTGACCAACATCACATCTTACCTCCAGCAGAATAAGGGGTAACAATGTACAGTTTCGATCCATTGACAAAAGAGCCATAGACGCGAAGCACGTTGGGGTGTTTAGATAAGGCCATCAATGCAGTTTCTCTCTATCAATAGTGCAGTACCATCACATGATTGGTTAGAGTATACTTTACTTTGGTGGTTGGGCTATCAATACTTACTCGAAGTTCGTCAATTTGGTTTCGTTCAAACATATCCAAGTCGATGATTTTGACAGCTACTATCTTGTTAGTAGGTTTGTACAGAGCGCTATACACTATAGCCGAGGACCCATACCCTAACAGATAACGCAAAGGGTTAGTATCAAGACCATGCAAGACATTTATACACCACTGGTATTTACCAATCGGTTGATGCATCTCAAAGTCTTCTACATTGTTGAATACAGGGAGTTCAGACTGGAGTTGCGAAGGTATAGGAGAGGTGGGTGTAGAGATATCTGGTTGTCCCATGGCCATTGTTTTGAAGCCAGAATAGACATCTCCTCCACCAATGGATTTGTTGTTTGACGTTACCAGTATGGAGCGTGCTGAAGAAGGTCGTCTTGATAAGGAGGAAGCTTGTGGTTCATCCGAGCTAGTAAGCAGGACTGAAGGCGTTTGATTGATCATGATGGACAAGTGATAGACGCAATAGTGATAAGTGTATAAGAGCCCCAAAAGGGGAGGAAGAGGAGGGGAGGTAAAGAAGAAGAGGAGGAAAAAGAAAGTAAAGAAGAGGAAGAAGAAAAGAAAAAGAAAAAAAAAGCTGGAAGAGGGGATAAGTCGGAGTTTCGAATTACAATTCTATCTTATTAGCACCCACCTTGTTCTTTTTACTTACTCCTCTTTCACTTCTCTTTCACTTTTTTTTTATTTTGAACTCCAGTGCCACGACAGCATACTATCATCAAGCATGGAACAGCCATCTTTAGGCTCAAGTGTTTCGAACTCCCCTTCCCTTTCCTTTGAAACTCCCTCTGGAACAAGGCACTGTCAACCTGATTCTCTCTTCACGCGTATGTTTGGTCATCATTCTCAGGACTCTTCAAGAGGTAGGTAACCTGTTGCCTCCCTATCATCATTCTTTTGTTTAAAAAGGTCCCCTAATCACTGCCATTCCTTTTATACACTCTTGTGCACTCTTATAATGTAGCAGGCTCGCCTTTATTATCGTCACCAAGGCCAACACAAACGCTTTCTTCGACAACAGGTACACGGGCCTCATCACGACATGTACGAAACTCATCTGCTGGCACTTTACCGTCTCCTGACCAATCAACCACTCCTATTGTTATCCCTTCAACTTCATATACAGTTCCTGGTGTGCAACGTAGGCGGTCCTTTGGCAACACACCTCAACCTTCTTCCTCCATTCCGCTCAACAGGGACACAATATCTATATCCTTCAAAGATGAAGCTTCCTCTTCTTCTCATCACAACAAGCAGTCCACTCCTATCCCTTTCCCTAGAGGTGGCAGACACATAGGCGAATCTCATATACCTCAACAACTTTATACCTCCAGCCAAGCCCAGCAACATCCTCATCACCACGGAACCCTCAGTCGAAGTAACTCTGGCGAACCCCACAAACAGGACCAAGGTAACAATCATCGAAGCTTAAATGTCATGTCAGGTTATATGTATCTAATGTCATACCCAATAGATCAACAACCTGTTGCTCCCAAAGACAAGAAAAGACATCATCTGTTTGGTCGCTTCACCAAGAAGAAAAGTAAGTGCAGCTAATGCTTGGATACACTGGTCTTACTCTCACTCTTGCTGCTTTGTCTTTGTTCAGGTCGAAACGAACTTCATTCATCCAACTCTCCAGCCAGCCATCCCCCATCATCACATTCACCAAGCATATCCTCCCAGGCATCCTCTACACCAAGCACAGCTTCTACGCTATCATCAACCAACCCTCGCAAACCATCCAATGACAATGATATCTACTATCAACGTGGCCTTGGCGCCCATCCTTTGGAATTGCCTCCTCTCGATGATCCTTTACGGTTTATGCAACGTGGCCCTACCAACAATATCATCAACCCATCCTCCTCATCCTCTTCATCTAACGAGCGAAAGCGATCAGCGGGAAATCAACCGGGCAAAAAGCAATCCAAAGAACGTGAAAAGTCGGATGGAAGTATCTACTACTCCAGTGGGAAATCAAGGAAGAACACAAAGGTAAGAACAGACAGCTCAACAAAAAGAATCTACTGTGCCTAATTCTAACAACCGACTTTTGACATGTCTTTTATGCAGGACATTGAACGTAAGTGACAAGACATCGTGGATTAAATTCAGCTCAGCTCAGCCAACCTAACCAACCTCTTTTGCTTTGTACTGTACATACAGTGGATCAGAACTTTACAAGCATGGACGGTATTGTCAATCCTGAATACTACCAAGTACAACCAGCATCTATCACCCCTTCTACAACTACAACAACCTTATGTGATCAACAGGTAAGACAAACTCATGTGTATATGAATGCATGTGTGTATCTCAATATACTTTTTTTAAATTTGGCCCTAGTTCCTCGACATGTCAGCCAATGTTGAATCTTGGGCTCCTCCTGACAGCTGGGCTGTGCAACCTCCGGGCATGATCGTTGTGACCGACGCAACTACTACTTCTATCATCGATGAAGATACTCAGGACCTGGACGAATACACTCTGGTGGAACAAGAGAAGTATGATATCAAGAAGAAGAACGTAAGTAATCGGCTGGATCATGTAATAATAGGCAGGGAAGACTCACCTTCATTCCCTTTTACCAAGTACTGTATCCGTATCTTTCGCCCTGATGAAACTTTTGGCACATTGCAGCTACCTCTACACACAACCACTACCGAAGTAATGCAGAAACTGGCTGGCAAATTCTTCTTATCTGACATGACAAAGTACAACTTGGTGTTACGGCATCATAAACTTGGTAAGAGTCAAGTCGTTGTTATTGTTGCAGTTGCATAGGAACTTATCATGTTTGCTTTATATTTGCATGGCGGGATAGAACGGGTGCTTGGGGTGAATGAACGACCTCTTCAAATACAGAAAACGATGTTGGAGCAAATGGGATACACTGACGACGACAAGATTGAAGATGTTGGCCGCGAAGACAACTCATATCTACTTCGAATCACTTTTGGTCCCAACATCAACCAGACGATCTCTCAAGAGGAAGGTGAATTCGGCGCTCATATTGATCTTCAAGCAAGAAATCTGCCGGCAATTCCGATCTTTCTGTACAAGCATGCAAACCGTATTGTCTCTCTGGATGTGTCAAGGAACCTTTTGATTGAAATCCCCGTCGACTTTGTGCAGATGTGTAAAGAACTACAACAGCTACGACTCACCAATAACGACTATACCTCGGTGCCCGCATCAACTCGCTACATTCGATCACTAAAACAACTCAACATTTCTGGAAATCGGCTTCGGGATTTGCAACACGCTCGTCTCCATGAAATCGAAGGATTGCGTGCACTTCGAGTCTACAACAACAAACTGGATGCTCTACCAACATCGTTCGGCTCCTTCAAACACATGACCACTCTGTATATCTCCAACAACTCATTCACTTCATTCCCTGATGTCATCTGTCAGATCACTAGCCTGGAGTGCCTGGATATCAGCTTCAACAAAATCAACACTTTCCCTGATGAAATGGGTCAACTCGTCAACTTGGAATCCCTCTATGCCATTGCAAATCGTATCAGTGGTCCACTTCCTTTGTGCTTTATCAAACTCGAAAAGCTTCAAGAACTAGACGTCCGCCAAAACTTCATCACTGACCTGGATGTGCTGTGTGATTTGCCCAAGCTTGAAGTGGTCTCGGTGGACTACAACGCCATCAGTATCGCCAACTACGACTTTTTGCACCTTCGACGCCTCAAGATGTACAAGAACCACCTCACACAATTCAGCCTGACTCGCAAACTCGAAGGCTCCTTGATCGCCCACCCAGTCTTATCAAGCCGCCTTACCGAGCTCAATCTATCCAACTGCAAACTATCCTCGCTGCCTGATGATGTCTTTATCCATACAACTTTCATTGAACATCTCGTCTTGGACAGCAACACAATCAACCGTATACCCAGCAGCATTGGATCGTTACGAAAACTCGTCCGCCTCTCTGTGCAAAACAACAATTTGGATAGTCTACCTTCGGAAATCGCAAAGTTGCATGAACTCAAGATCCTGGACGCTCAGAAGAACAATCTCAAGACTCTTCCCAAGGAAATCTGGTTATGTCCTTCTCTTCAAACCCTCAATTGCTCCTCAAATCTGCTTGAATCATTCCCTGAACCTTACTCGGTGCCTGGTGTAGCGCTGCATCTGCCATTGACTCCTCAAGGTGAAGCTGTAGTCTCCTCCGTCATAGCCAACGAAAACGTTTTGCAAGCTCAATTGGGAACCAATGCTGGACAAGGCATCGTACCTATGGTGAACTCCGACACTTCTTGTAACCCACTGGCCTACCCCTATGAAAATCATGCTGGAAACATCAACTCGGAAAATGACCAAGGAAGCAACAACAACAACAACAACAACAGCGCCGATCATCAACGCCTGACAACACCGGACGCTTTGCCCCTCCAGACCTTGACCATGTCGAATACATCCTCTTCACTATCGTCATCTACCGGTACATTATCCAACAACAGCACCTCCAACAACTTGTCATCGCCCCACGCACCACCAAACTTCAATCCACCCTCCTTCTTTGCTAGTCCTCGGAACCATCCACCCCCACTCTCACTCTCACTTCGCCAACTCTCCTTGGGTGACAACCGATTGACTGACGATGACATTTGGTCCCCTCTCACTCTGTTCCTGGAGCTCCGCACCCTCAACCTCTCCTTCAACGACTTGTTTGAAATCCCGCCCGATGCTCTCTGTCACCAACACTTGTATGAACTGTATCTTTCTGGAAATCAACTCACCTCCTTGCCCGCCGATGATATCGAAAAACTCTCCTACTTGCGTGTCCTGGCCGTCAACGGAAACAAGCTGCAGACCCTACCGGCTGAAATCGGCAAGCTTCGAAAACTCTTGGTGCTCGATGTTGGGAACAATCTACTAAAGTACAATATAGCAAACTGGCCCTATGATTGGAATTGGTAAGTTTGAAAAAAAAAAAAAAA
>LT552933.1:29224-67038 GCA_900079185.1 Absidia glauca
CCTGGATAAGTTGCCGCTGCCAATGATATTCGATGTTGTGGCTGATGATGATGGCAAGACCGTTGTTGGGGTCATAGGTATCGTCGGTGTGGATGAGGATGAAAGTAATGGTCTTGGCAAATGCGTCTGGTTGATCGTTGAGGAAGACGAATGGGACAAGGAGAATGCCTTTGCTGAGTGGGGCGAGTAAGGAAGGTAAGGTGGTGATATCTGTTGTTGCTGTTGCTGCAGGTATTGGTGAGACATGAGTCGGTGGTGCTGGGCATGGTATTGCTGCGACTGATATTGATACTCGGGGGGATAGTAGTTGTGGTGATGCTGAGGGGTGACACCGGAGGACCGAGAAGTTCGAAGAAGACTGGGAGGGAGATCCGACCCGTTGTTGTTATGACTTCTTTGATGCACAGAAGATAAAGAGCCTTCAGGTCTAAACGACTTTGTCGATGAGAAGGGTGGTGAGATGGTTAAAGAAGCCGGGTTGGTTGCTGGAACCGATGATGCATCTTGGGCCTGTTGAAGTCTAGTTTGGAATGATCGTTGGTGCAGATCCATAGAGGGTTCGGGCATCGACTTTGTTGAGTTCAAGGAATTGTCGCTTCTACTGGATGTGGATGAAGTTGGCTGGATATACGTCCCACGGTAATCCCCTACGGATGCTTTGGAGTTGGTGAGTCGCTGAGTGAGCCCATTACCGCCTATCATTGGTGCATTATAACCCTGGAAGTAGAATGATGGATCGTTTCCATCGTACAACTAGAGGGAAAAAAATGCATTTGTGAGATTCTGTATAAGAGGGGAGGGGTTGTAATTATCTTACCAAATTTTGTGGTTGATCAACCGGGACATTGGGGTTCGACGATGTCAAAGGTGGGGAGCCTATGGGCGAGAATGAGTTCTGGAATCCGCTATAAGGGTTGAGCCAAAGATCTAGATTGCTGTTTGAAGTCGATGTGGAGTGAGAAACGAGTCCACCATGGTTGCCACCAAAGCCATTCATATAGCCGTTGAGCTGAGTAGGTGATGTTGGCCCAGAAAGAAGATTCAACCGAGAATCCTTTTCGTTCGTATCATAAGGTGAATCGAATATCGCTCGTATGTTGCTTTCGTCTTGCGGGGTTTTCCACGGCGCAGCCATACCATTACCAGAGCCACCACTGGAGGAGGGGTAATCAAACAGCGAATAGACAAGATAATCGCTCTTGCTGTCATTTACTGCGTCGTCAAAAGGTATCGTTTCAGCGGGAGATGATATGTCTACGGTACAGAAATCAAAATGTTAGTAAACATTCATTTTCTTTCTCGACCTTTTCCTTACCAGAAGGCAAAAACGACGACAGTAGCTTACTTTTTAGATGATCGCTATAGTCACCAGGAGTAATGTTGACACCAGTTGATCCCATGTTGTTCCCTGAGAAGTCATTGTTCATATCCTTGAAGAGCGGCACTTGATTCTTGTTGAAATACCGGATCACCGTATCCAAAGCAGCTGGCAAAAAGTCCAAGTGAGCCAAGT
This sequence comes from Absidia glauca, assembly GCA_900079185.1. Taxonomy (NCBI): domain Eukaryota; kingdom Fungi; phylum Mucoromycota; class Mucoromycetes; order Mucorales; family Cunninghamellaceae; genus Absidia; species Absidia glauca. The sequence continues at coordinate 30,738 of LT552933.1, forward strand.
TCATTCTAAAAGGAAGGACACAGTCGTCGGATCTCGATTGATCAGGATTACACCCGTGATTACTTTCTGGTGAAGTAGGAGTAGCACCGGTACAAGAAGAGGACAAAGAGGAGGAGGAGGAGGACGGAGAAGTAGAGTGGGATTCGACAGATGATCGCTGGCCGCCACGCATTGTATCGCTGTTCTTCAACACAGATTTGACGTCCACTACAATTTCCATTTCCTTTTGAATGCGAAGGACCACCTGTTCTTCAAAAGCCGTAGACGAGAGCACCGAAATGAGTTGATCGGACATGGGCATTCGGAAGCAGTAAATGTCAGATACCATATGGCGGAGCATTTGTATTGCCGATTCCAAATCGCACTGAGGACCCACAAGAGTGACAATATCGCTTGCCAATTCATGACTCGACCAAATGATTTTGACGCTGGTTTTCTTGGAGACTTCTTGTAGATACACCTTGTAATCAAAGAGGATGGACCGATGTCGACGGAATGGGATCGAGAAGATTTGCACCATGAAATCCTTGTCCTTGGGTGTCACCGCCTGCCGCAAGTTGTCCAGATTGACCTGATTCTTCATCGGAGTTCGAGCCACCACATTGTCTTCGTTGCCATAGTAGCCACCCAGAGAAGCAAATTCTTCGGCATTAGAGAACTTGACATAGACACCGTACTTCTTCATGATTCTTTGGATGTTCTTGCCACCAACGCCAATGATACGCTTGTGGTAGGTTTCAGGGACATAGAATGATATTTCGGCCGGGAGTTCTTCTTGCAGCAGAGTCAAGCCATCCAGAGCCTTGGCGAAGTTTGAAGATTCCACTTCCAGTATAAAGTTGTATTCACCATAGGGAAGGAATTTGATCTTGGCGCCGGATGTCTTCATGATTTTGTTGATTTTGCCGTTCTTTTTCCCACTGATAAATTCCCTTTGATCGTTCGAGAGTTCCACATTGAAGATAGTGTTGTGGTGGTATACCTAGGTAGAAAGTAATCAGGACAATGTGAGTCAAGATCAAGAGGATGGAAAAGAGTCGGTTCAATGCTTTTACCTTCAGGAATGACGTTTCGTGTAAGCGTTGGTATACATTCCGGATATCATGTTCAGTGCCAAAGACTTGAATGCAGCCAGAATCGGTTTGATAAGTAGCTTCGGTGCCAGAGATTTGAGACAAGGTTGTAGTCAAAGTGGCCAGATTGTTGATTGAGTTGAAAAAGTTCGTGTCGGCGTAAAGACCCTCGTGATCGTGGAAGTAGAAGCATGCTTCATAGATATGGCAGGCCTGATGGGAATAAAAAAGGAGTAGTTAGCTTAGAATGTACCCCAGAACACTTGTATCCACATCATCATTGTGCTTACCAAAAAGTTGATTGAGCGCAGGGTTCTTTCAGCATTGACTCTGTTTTCAGCATAGACGGTGACATTATTGTGTGCTGAGCCAAGAGGAGGGAGAGCGATAAAGGACCCATTGTCATGCATGATTTGGTGTAATTCATCCCGTCGATTGACTTGCATCCAGTCCAGCTTTCGAGGATCCAAATTAGTGATCTTGTAGTAGATCGATTTCGCCTACAGGACAAAAAGAAACAGATATAAGGCACTGATTGACAACACATACTTGATCTTACCTTTTGATTAGCCAATTTCGTTAGCATCTCCTTTGATCTTGCTACGCTTGTTGCATCACCGGTAATGAAGATTGGCGGTTTATCATTATCAAGGTTTTCGTCATCATAACTACTGGCGGATGTGGTGTCATTGTTGGTAAAAGGAGACGGAAAGTAGATGTTGACCAATGTTTCGTCGATGATAGGCTGAAGAGTCGCTCTTTTCCGTCCACACAGCAAATAGTGCAATTTCCTTGGTATACGCAACACATCAGTATGAAGACCCGTCTACATTATATACAAAGAGAGCATGAGTATGGATCCTACTAGCGCCGAATAGACTATTATTTTACTTACCAGGTCGTCGAGTGCCACTAGTAAGCGAACCCTTGCAAGTTCGGCTTGGTAAGGTAGACCAACAATAGAAAGGCCCAGGACGTTTGCTGATTCAAAGTAGGATTGCTGGTTTGGTGTAGGGAGAATGAGCGAAAGTCGAGCTTCGGTTTCTGATCGAATCCTTTCAAATATGGGGTTGTGGCAAGCAGGGTCGGTGAAGGTCGCTGGTAAGTCCTTGATGGGTATTTTCAACTTTAGTTGTATTTCGAGAGGACAGGCTTGGAGCAATGCAGTTCTAGCCATCATAACAGCATCAGGAGGTCCAGTGATGGTGATGTTGTAAGTACTTTTGGGTGGAGAGATAGGCTTGACTTGTCGATTCAAATGATTCGGCGTCATTACCGCAGTTGGATCAGGAGGAGACGAAGAGGTTGATGAGGTAGCATTGTTGAGGATGGCAATATGACAAGATCGGTGGAGAGACATGACCTTATTGCAAAGCCCTTGTATTAATGAGAAGTTCGAGTGATCATTGCTGGGGTTGCTGTTGCCTTGGATGATGGTGGTATCGTATTGGTTAGATTTGATTGGTGAGTAACATAAAGAAAGGACTGTACGAGACATTCTCTTTCTTTGGTCGCCTATAATGGTTTCAAGGTTCAAAAAGAAAGATGTGGTATCAATAGTAATGGAATAAGAAGAGATGGAGGAGGAAGAGAAAGGACAAGGAAGGAAGGAAGTGATGGATAGATTATAAAAAGTGGAGGGGAGAAGAAAGAGAAAGAAAGTGAGAAAGTGAGAAATTTTTCTATTTTGTTTGTTTGAGTTTGAAAAAAAAAATCAAGTTCGCAAGTAGGCGGAAAGCCGAAATCGAGATTTACCGACGCTTAAGGGTCTAACTTTATCAATCATTATGGTAATGTCCTACATAAACCCATTGCATACACACGCACACCAACACTTACAGGACGTCCCCCTACAGCTCTCATCCTGTCATTGGCCACATTCCTATTCGAACATGTAAAGCCATCGAATGAAGGCATTCTAAATTTAAACTCCGGTAGGTTCTTTGATTTTGCTCCGTTCCCACTACACACCGTCACCTTTTCCTTTCATTGTAGTGGGGTTGACTGATCGAATCCATACGGGCTACTTCGGCTATTCGTTATGATTGGCTGATGATATCCATACGGAGCTCAATCCACTTGTTTGTCGGAGTTTCAACTGCCAACTCAAAAGAGAACTCCGCCTTTTTTCTTTCTCTTTCTTTCGCTTTCCTCTTTTAATCCACATCCGCTCCATCAGTCATGACTCGTGATACCAAGTACTACGACATTCTGGGCGTCAGTCCATCTGCTAGCGAAGGGGAGCTCAAGAAGGCTTATCGTAAACTGGCCCTGAAATATCATCCTGACAAGGTACGTAATCTCACTAGGTGCTGCTTTAACCACTCAACTCCTTCTTCACTTTAGAATCCCGAAGCTGGTGACCAATTCAAAGAGATCTCTCATGCTTATGAAGTCCTGTCTAACCCAGAAAAACGACAATTATACGATCAATATGGAGAAGAAGGCTTGAATGGTCAAGGTGGTATGGGCGGGATGGACGCTGAAAGTCTCTTCTCAGAGCTGTTCGGTGGTGGCCTTTTTGGCGGTGGTCGGTCTCGTGGTCCTCAAGGTCCTCGTCGTGGCAAAGACATGGTGCACCAACTCAAGGTCAGTCTGGAAGATCTCTACAAAGGCAAGGCGACAAAATTGGCACTCCAAAAGCATGTCCTTTGTGGTGGGTGTGGTGGCAAGGGCGGGAAACAAGGTGCTGTGCAAACCTGCAGTGGCTGTAATGGTCAAGGTGCTCGTATTACGATTCGTCAAATGGGTCCGATGATTCAACAATTCCAAGAAGTCTGTCCTCAATGCCGTGGCGAAGGTGAAATCATCAATGAAAAGGATCGCTGCAAACAATGCTTGGGCAAGAAAATCGTTGGCGAAAAGAAGATATTGGAAGTCTTTATCGACAAAGGTATGAAAAATGGTCAACAAATCTCATTTGCTGGTGAAGGCGATCAAGCACCCAACATCATTCCTGGTGATATCATCATTGCTTTGGACCAGAAACCACACAGCACCTTCCAACGAGATGGCGACGACCTCGTTTATCAAGCCAACATTGACTTACTAACTGCTCTGGCTGGTGGTCAATTTGTCATTCCCCATTTGGACGATCGCATGCTTCTGGTCACTATCCTCCCTGGCGAAGCCATACAGCCCGATATGGTCAAGGTTATCCCCAACGAAGGTATGCCTTCTTATCGACACCAAACTCATGGCCACCTCTTTGTCAAATTCACTGTCGACTTTCCTCAATCCAACTGGGCCGATGATGAAACGATTGCTCAACTTTATTCCATCTTACCTCCTAACAAACCCTTACCAGCATTTGGAAACAAACATGTCGACGAAGTGGTCTTGGCCGACGCTACTGGTTATCAATCTCAACGTGCACACCACGCCCATCATAACGACGACGACGATGAACAAGACGGGGGCCAGCCTGGTGTACAATGTGCCCAAAGCTAAATCTAGCCCTGTCCGCTCAGAATAGCTTACTCTCTTAGTCCTAGCTACATTTATCTACTCACTTTCTCTTCTGTATTATGCTGTATCCTCTTCTTTTTACCCCTCTTGAAACAATAAAGCTTTAGATTCCATTTACCCTCTACTCATACATACAGGTCGTATCCATTTGTTTTTTGTCTATGCTGCCGCAAGTTGTAAAGAGGTCCCAATTCATGCAACCGAACCAGTTGCTCGTTAAGAAATCTTGGGCCAGCCAAAAACTTCAAACCCCGACACAAATCTCGAGGTTACAAATAACCACTTTTTCCGTCAAATCTTTTTCTTTGCTTCTTCTTTGCTTCATCATCACTTTTTTTTTCCATCGACATTGGCACCGCTCTACGAACAGCTCACCTTCTACACAATGCCCTTGAATGACGAACGCAGGGTAACTCTTCCCTTCTCATCGTCTTGTCCATCTTTGACTCACCATGACTAACATTTACCTTTTGCATCAGTACTCTTTTTTCTCTTAGTTGATCGAATGGGATGGCAACAAGTATCGACTCTCTGGCATCAGTACTGGATGGACATGTGGTCAGATTAACGATTGGACGCAATTACGAAAAACATGGGAAAATCCTCGCAAATGTTTTTAGGTGCACTCCCATTCCATTATAGATCGTGTAGCCTTTACACTGCTAAACATCACTACTCTTCTGCCTACCCTCCCCCCCCCTTTGCCTACTACCACTGACACTTTTGGAGCCGCCGGCCAGCTATTCCTTCGTCATTCCCTAGCTCATTACACTAGATTAGTCGTTCCCCAACAAGTCCAGTATCTGTCTTTGTAGTCTCCCCTTTGCAAATGTAGCTTAACCATAGTCTCATTCAGTTTATTCGGTTAATAAAGCCTACTTGAAATTATCTCCATGCCTTTTACCTTTTGAATATGTTCCAGTCATCTTGACAACGCACACGAGAGTTTGAAAGTTTGAAATCGGCGGGATGTGAAATAAAGTGGACGGGCGGCCTTTGAACACGTTGACTTTTTTAGAAACTTTACGATTTCCTGCCGTGAATTTTTTTGTAAAGTTGCCTTGGTTTTCAAAACCGGGATGGATAACCCTATTTCAAATTTCACATGGAGCGGGATAAAATGCAGGTCTATCGAAACATGCCGGAATTGAAGAATATCGGTGTTGTATGCTTCTCTGAACGCTACACTGAGCCCCAAAACACCAAATGATTTCAGTGACCCTAATGTCGGGAATTTATCCCACAAAACAAATCATCCTTAGTAGCATTCGATAGATACGAAACACCACTTTCTTCATGTAAAATTTAAGGTGAGGTTTATAATTTACTTCACAAGAAAAGCCATGTCCAACAAAAAGTGACACTTTTCATGGGGGATGGTCCATGCTTTTTTCAAAAGGCGGGGTTTGAAAATTTGTCAGCTTTTTGGTTTTCTTAATTGGAGGATGCCAGGAACACATGGTGCTTGTGTATATAGAGCTCAAAAGGTAAAGCGGTCAAGTCAAAAAGTGAGATTTGTTCACCCATACACTTGACACAGAGTGAAATCCCTATGGTACAAAAAAAAATCAAGCCAAGAGCAACAGTGACTGAATCTCAATTCCTTTGCTCAAGTTTAGCCCTAGAAATCGAAATGGAAGTGGTTTTAAGTACGTTTTATTGAGTAAATGAGACTATGGTCAAGATATATGGGGAGGGGAGGGGACTGCGAAGGCTGGTACAGGACTTGGAATGACTAATCTAGGGTCATGACCAAGAGAATGATGGACCGGAGAGCTGACCGGCGGCGTAAAAAGTATCAGTGACAATAAACAAAGGGAAATAGACAGATATGTAGTGATGTTTAGCTGTGCAATGGCTACACAACCTACAATGGAAAAGTGAGTGCAAATTGTGGGGTTTCCGCCTGTTTTTCGTAAACTTTTGTGTCCAATCCTTAACCGAAGTCAATGTCCATCCAGTCCTGGTTGCCAGAGAGCACATATCTGTTGCCATCCCATTTGATCTGCCAAGAAGAAAAAGAGTAATGATACAAAAGGTAATTGTAAGTCATGACAAGGCAAAGATGGGCAAGATGTTGAGAAAGGTAGAGTTACCCTATGTCCACTACCAAAAAGCATTGACTGATAAAAGTATGGTTAAAGGAGGTGCCGTGCTGTTGGAAAAGTAAAAGTGATGAAGAAGGGAAGAAGGGGGGAGAAATGGGTAAGGCAGACAAAAGCCGCATTTATAGTTTTGCGAATGTCGAAGTTGTAAATATTTTTTTGTCTTTTGGAAACTTTTCGATCTCCAGCTCTACTTTTTTGTAAGGAGTTTCCTTATTTCTCAAAAACGAAATATGTGACCCCTCTTCAAATTTCACAAGGAACAAGGTGTGATGTATATCTACTGAACCATATTATGATCAACCTTTTTCCTTGGTGCATTCGTCCGTTCTCGCTAAACAAAGCACCAAAACAGCGACTGATTTGGGTGTCTCTGAAGTGGGCAATTTTATCCAAGAAAATCCAAAATCCTTAGCATCATTCGATAGATAGGAAACCTGCCTTTTTTTTTATGTAAAATTTGAAGTAGGGTTGCCCATCTCGTTTGCAAGCAAATTCATGCACAAGAAAAAGTGGCATGTTTCATGGAGGATGGTCTGTTCTTTTTCAAAAGTCGGAGTTGAAATTTTCGGCAAACTCATTTTTCACAACAACTCAGGTTCATGTTTTTTTCGACCGGAGAATGCCAGGGACGCATGGTTGTTGTGTTCGTAGACTTCAAAACACAAAGAAATGAAGTTAAAAAGTGGCCTTTCTTGGCGGACACACTTGTGATCCAGAATAAAGCAAAGACACAGTTATAGGTCAGAGTGAGGCGGGTGAGTGGATGTTTGCTTAACTTGACATTACATGATTCACCTAGTGTAATGTCATAAAAGTGCATCTACTTCAATTGATTGAGGCACAATGTGTCAATCATAGTGGATAAATTGAGCTCATGAGGGGACAAGCCCTTCAGATCACATTGTATCCATCTTTACAGGGCATTCTCGGCCAAAAATCAAGTGAGGTTAGGGGTTAAGGCACTGTTATCGGAAGACATATATACATGTTTGATAGTATGATATGAAGACGACATAATGCATCAACATGAAGGTATTCTATCTCCAAAGGGGAAAAGTGGATGGCAATAGAAGCTTTAACAGCGTGAGCTCATAATATTTAAACTCCGATTTGTGTCGCCTAAAACAAAGTTGCAGCGGAGCGGCAAACTCACTTTTCTTTCTTTTGGTCTTCCTTTGGAATCTCCCCTCACACAACCATGATTGATCGATTTTATCCATAGCTCGAACATAGCAGGGAGTAACATCAGACAAGGTAATGTTGGAACCTGCATATAATACAACATTTGAAGAGACCGCAATCACAGTTAGTGAAAATACTGGGTACTAACATGCATCAACGTTTGCTGTGTAGATTCTAAAGAGTACTGAACAACAATGGTGGATACTAAACGATACAAGTCAATGCAATTCAGGTAAAGGAGGGTAGAGACTTTGTGACAATGAAGAGCTGACATGGCTTTGTACACTTGTAGCAAAAGCGGCCGTTAAAATGGTGATATCGTTTTATCCACATGGTCTGAAACATTCGCTGTAAGTTCGGTGGTGCTGTGATTTGAGACTATTGGACTGCGATACTTATGGGTTATTCGTCTGCATAGTGCTCTGAATTCTCTGGATACTGCCAAACGGTGGATTGACGCTGTTGCAAATGTCTTCCATTCTCTATCTATCAAACTTGGCTGGTCAACAATAGGTAATGAAACAGATGAAGTAGATCGCGCAAAGTAGGGCAAGATGGAGTAACGATATATGACTTTTTGTTTTGATTTGGGGTATGTTTTAGCTGGCAAATTCAAAAATGGAACTAGAAAAACACAGTTTGGATTGCAACACACTCTTTCTTTGTTGTTTTGGGTTATCCATATTTGGTGTCTTACCTGTCATTTATGGGTTGATTCCTCTTCTTCTCCCCTTTTTTCATTTAATTCCATTCCCTTCTCTCTTCCTCTTCTTCTTCCTCTTCTCTTCCCCTCTTCCTCCATCCTCCCTTTCTCCTCCATCCTTGTTTCCCGTCTTCTACTTGTAGCTTCCTTATCTATCTTTTACTTTATACTTTCGGCTTTACCCCTTTACACTTGGATTCTGCTGACTCTGGTGGCGTTCTCTCAGCTGATTCTTCTGTATACTCTTAACTTTTACACAAACCCAACAACCAACTATTTATCTACTTTGGACAAGTTAATCATCTTTATCGATAATGGGATCCGCTCACAGTAAACAAGCAAACAACACCAACAAGAGTACCACTACAGGAAAACTAAAGGCCAAGGCAAGATCAAGGAAAAGAACCAAGCTATCAGGTGCATTTGGACGATCTAACATCAAACATCAAAAGACGGAATCTTTATCAAATCATGCTTCCTCTCCTCCGCAACCGACATCCTCTCCAGTATCGTCACATAAAGCTCATGGACAACAACAGGAACAGGAACAGCCACTTGACTATACAGTTGAAGATCTAATGCCGCCACTACCATCGCTACCAACACTACCACCATCACCGCCATCACCATTATCATCATCACCACCGCCACAAAGCGATACGGACAATAACGATAGCAAACGTATCAGTATGGATGTTGAAGAGGACAATGACGACGGTGACGAAATACTTCCTTTATCACCAATGCGAAATGCGACAAATGGGAACGAAAGCAATCACGCAAACGACAGGTGGAACAAGAGAAGAACTCGGAACTCGTCTCGCTCCTCTCGGCCAATATCTACTTTATCATGCGCATCGGATAGTGGATTACAAAGTGGGACAAGTAGCGGGTGGACATTCTCGGGTGGCCTGTTCTCTCATATTGATACCAATGCCTCCTCGACGATTACTGCCATCACAGACTTCTCTACGATATCAAAAGGCTCTGTTTTGGATTGGCCTGACGACTACAACTGCCACAAGAAACGCAAATCTCCACCTCCTTACTGCCAGCAGCAATCGACTCTTACAACTGGCGCCGAATCATCGACTTCAACCACTCAAACCTCGGCTTCTTCTGATCAAAATGGCGATCGTCATGGTGATTTGATTTGTACACTGGCTGGATCCTCGTCTTCTACATCCCACTCCCTTCAAGACACTTTGCTGGCTAAACTGGCTCAATCTCCAATGTCATCGTTCCGCCTCTTTCGGGACGCCTTCACCACTTGCTCTACTGCTACCACCATGGATAACAACGGCTCCTTGTCCTCTTCTGAAGAAACGATATTCAAGGCGGCAGAAATCTGGTATCAGCAAACCAACGATACTGTGGCTCAAGTATGGATGGCGCGATGTATGATCGAAGGATGGGGAACTTCAATGGATCCTGCCCTTGGTTTTACTAGGCTCAAGGCTTTGGCTGATCATGGCTGCTGGGAAGCCTACTATCCTTTGGCACTTTACTACTTGCAGGGTATTCGATCCACTCCTCCTATCCTGGCAGATGAAACACCTTCGACTTCTGATTCCCCTGTCACTCAACCTGTCGACCATGCAGCTGCCTACCAATGGTTTCTGGCCACCGTCGAACCGCACCAACAACCTCACTGTGTATTGGCTCAAGATCAACAAGTCGTCTCTGAAATTGTCTCTCTGGCGCAATACCGATTGGGAACCATCTTATTTTATGGACTTGGTATGACCGAACAGCCTGAACAAGCTTTCCATTGGTTTGAAAAAAGTGCCACTCTGGGAAACAGGTAATACAATCACTAAAAATAGAACAGGGACGTCTTTGGGATGACTTATTAACACAAGGGCTTCTATAGATACGCTCAATTCATTGTTGGACTTCATTATGAAAAAGGCACCGTGGTCAATCAAGATGTTGAAAAAGCCAAGGACTACTATCTTTCAAGCGCCAAGCAAGGATTTGTGGACTCTCAGGCGGCATTGGGTATCCATCTCATCGATCAAGACCAACTACAGCAAGGGATCCATTGGCTGAAACAAGCTATCCAATCCGTAAGTCCATGAAAAAAGGGGTATAGGGAGGTATAGGGGAAAAAACTCCGAGATCTAACCACATACTTTTTTCTTATGCATGCCAGAACAATACTCGTGCTCTTTTAAAGTTTGGGATGATGCATGAAACTGGACATGGCGTTTCCCAAGATTATGAAAAGGCGGTACATTACTACAAAATGGCAGCTAATCAAGATGATCCCGTGGCCCATTACGTTCTCGGAGTCCATTACCTGTTTGGGCAAGTCTTATTGGAACAAAACCACCAAGAAGCGGGGAAGCACCTGACCCGATCTGCTCGTGCTGGGTTTGCTCCTTCACAACGAATCGTGGGGCTGATGTATGCGCAAGGTCTACTCTCAACAATCGAAGGCGATCATCATCACCAACAGCAACAACGGCGAAAGGACGAGAAAACGGCTCTGGTGTGGTTCCGTCGAGCGGCTTCCCATGGTGATGTGCGCGCCCTCGGACTGGTTGGCTATAGCTACGAATATGGCCATGGGGCGGCGGTTAACTTTGACATTGCCCTGCAATACTACCAAAAGGCGGCTCGTATCTCAAGTCCCTTCCAATGCTCTGCTCAAGTCGCCGTCGCTACGCTTTTACACCGCATGAATCGTCTCCATGATGCTTTGGATTGGTTCCAGCGTGCCTCCGCCTATGAATCTCTTTTGCTTGACGACGACTCTTTGCCCGGTGAAACTACTGGAACTACTATCAACAAGGAAACACTCCGGTCTCGACGTGCTGCTACTTTGATGGTGGCTCGGTATCGATTACATGGGTGGACTGGATCCAAGGACCCTGGGGCGGCGTTTGAAATTCTGGACCGGTTGACTCGCAACAACACTGCTGACGGCCATGCTCATTACTGGATGGCCGCTTGTTTTGAAGAAGGAATTCCCGGAGTCTGTGATCAAAATCTCGGTAAAGCATATCATCATTATCATATTGCCGCCGTAGCAGGTGACACTGATGCCCAATTCCAGGTAAATGAAAGCGCAAAAGCAAAATCACTGTTCCACTCACTCTGTTCCTGAATAGGTCGCTTTTATGTTATCCAATGGCAAAGGTGTGGCGAAGGATCGATCAGAAGCATTCCAATGGTACAACAAGGCTGCTAAAAATGGGCACAAGACAGCGCTTTACAGTTTGGGACTCTACTATGTCAAAGGATTGGATGGTGTAACCAAGGATCTTGAAATGGCTGGTGAATGTTTTGAAAAAGCTGCTCAATTGGGTATGGTTACTGCCATGACTAGTCTGGCGTCTCTCTACCGTATGCTTGTGAACGAAACTTTGACGGAACGCAGTGACGGTGACCCTACCATATCCTATTATCGTGAACAGATTGTCTTTTGGTACCGCAAAGCCGCCGCTCTTGGTGATTCGAGTGCTCAACGTGAACTCGGTATCTTTTATAACGCTGGACTCTTTGGTGTTACACAGGATCATGCTATGGCTTTGGACCTTTTAAGCAAGGCTAGTCGACAAGAAGATGCCCAGGCTACTTTACTACTGGCAAGCTATCACCAAAACGGTGTTGTGGTGGACAAAGATGATGACCAAGCTATTCAACTTTATCTCCATGCCTCCTCTTTGGGATCTCCTGTGTAAGTAGAGAAGAATGCTTTTTCGCCTATGAAAATCTAACGTTTTTACTCTTCTTTTCATTCCAAATCAAGTGCCCACTTTGCTGCTGCCCAACTTTACCACAACCTGCATCAATATGAAAAGGCCTATGCTCAATATCGCTTGGCGTCCAACCATTCCCAGCTCCAACGAACAAAGATTGGTCGGATCTCAAGATTGATGGTGGCTCGATACATACTTAGCTACATTGCCGGCTCCCCCTCTCTTGACAAGGCTACTATCATTCATTCAGATGCAGAACGTATGTCCATGGAATACACCAAGGCGGACGCTTTCAAGATGCTAGAAAACTTGGCTGTACTGGATCGTTTCGAGTCCTCCTTTTACTGGTTAGGTAAGCTGAGAAAAGAAAATTCATGCACATTCAAACCCCGCCTGCATCAGCTAAACCTTCTCTTTTTTAAAACTTAGCGGATTGTTACTTTACTGGTAACGGAACATCCATCAGCTATCATGATGCTCTTTACTGGTTCCGACGCTCTGCAGATGAAATTAACGACAAAGACTCCATGTACAAGGTCGCCCAAATGTTCGAAAATGGTCTAGGTGTGGAAGCGGATCTCGTTATGGCTTTGCAGTACAATCAAAAGTCTGCCAATCTTGGTCACATCGAAGCACAGCATCAATTGGGTAAGCAAGAGCTCATCAACTAGATACACATGTAGAACCAAGTATCTCATCCATTGATTTTATGATAGGCATGGCATTCTGGCGTGGGTATTACAACCTGGAAATCAATCTTAACATGGCCGTCCAATGGTTTACAAAATCTGCCACTCAACGTTACAATGAAAGTCACTGGGCGCTTGGACAACTGGCGATCGAGAACGATGACCCTGAAATGGCTGTGGCATGGTGGCAAAAAGCGACTGATCTTGGACATGTGGTCTCAATGCGACTCCTCGCCACTCTACTTTTACAGCAATCTTCATCACCCATCACAACCAGTGTCGACGTTGATCGTGCGGTACAACTGTTAGCAGATGCTTCTCGCCTTGGTGATGTCGAATCTCTCGTATTGCTGGGTCAAGTACATCAAGCTGGCATGGTCACATCATCACTCCGAGCGAAACTATCAAGTCATCAACAACAAGAAGAAGCCTTATACAGTCCCAGTAGCTCTCTCCGTGGTGGAACCAGCATTATGAACAGCGACGGTGAAGAAGAAATAGTCATGAACGAAGAAGAAACACAGCTCCTCCAAAGACAGCAAGAAGAACAAGAACTCGCCACTCGATGTTTTGAACAAGCAGCTTACTTGGGCCATGTCGAAGGGATGTTTTTGGCGGGTCAATCTTGGCATACTCAGCAACAATATGCGGCGGCGTTTGAATTCTACGACCAAGCTGCTCAGCAAGGCCATACTTTATCCCGAGTGATGCGTGCACGATATCGGTTAGCTGGTCTGGGCGGTATTTCGATCGATAAAGAAGAAGGATTCCAGGTAAGAAAAACGAAGCAAACGAGCGGTAAAGGAAGCGACAGGAAGAAACTCATCATGCATACTTCTTATAGGAGCTATTGGAATGCGCCGAAACGAATCAATGTGTTGAAGCCTACAATTCACTTGGACAATGCTACGAAATGGGATTTGGAACAAAAGCTGATGCAGTATGCGCTTATCAATGGTACTTGCGATCCGCCGAAACCACCACAGACGCCGAAGCCATGTACCGTATTGGACAGCTATACATCGAAAACCGTCTAGATTGCGCCGAATCCAACAGTGAAGCTGCTTTTAGATGGTACCAGCTCGCCGACCAAGCATCTGGTCATGTCCGCGCCAATTATCAGCTTGGCTTGTATTATCTCACCAGTGGATCGGAACAACAGAAGCAATCTCCTCGTGACTCTATGGTGATCTTACCCCTCAAGCAAAGAACCTTGGCGATGACTCATCTGCGCAATGCGGCTACGCAAGGAGACAAGGACGCCATGTATGAACTCGGATACCTATGTTTGTCTACCCATGCTGACGGTGACGATGATGGATTCTGCTCTTCCTCTTCTTTGGAGTGTCAAATGAATGGCTACTATTGGATGACTCGGGCATCGGAGCAAGGATCGCTTCAAGCTCAATGCGAACTGGCCATGCTTTACCACTCTGGTCACGAGGTGCTGCACGCCGACGAAACAGCAATTGTGGTGGAACAAGATTTTGAAAAAGCATATGATTTATTCTGTCAAGCAGCAAGACAAGGCGATGTGACAGCAACGATTTATATTGGCACCTACTACGAACATGGCATCCACGTGGCACCTAGCACTGAACTTGCCAAGGAATGGTACCAAGATGCGATTGAACAGGCCTCCTCCTCCTCTACTGACGGGATGATCAACAAGAACGGCAGTATGCTATGGCTGGCAGAACTTGGACTGGCACGTTTATGGCATCAAGAAAAGGCAAGCATCGAGGCTTTTGATATGTTTTGCTCGGCTTATCGACATGGACCTCGTTTGGGCGATCAGCAACAATCCACTCTCGATACCTCGTCTTCCTCAGCGATGAGCTTGTGCAAGATTATGATGATGCGGTACCAACTCTATGGATGGGGCGGTGTCACCAAGGATTGTGCGATGGCGGCGCAGGAGCTCTTACGGATGGCTGAAACGGGGCATTCCAAGGTATTTTTAGACGTTGCACAGTGTTATGAAAATGGCACAGGTTTGATCCTCGATCATATCAATGCGTATACTTGGTATGGTCGCATTGTAGCTCTCGCCAATTCCAAATCCACGGATCCTGATGATGATGATGAAGACGACGAAGACCTTTGGGACGACGAAGACGAACAAGATCATGCAACGGCGCTCTTCAAGTTGGCTGAATTCTATCGACTTGGTTACACTCCTGATGGTCAAGCTGATCATGATAAGTCTGTCTCCCTCTATTATCTGGCTGCTGACAAAGGTAACAAAGCGATGATGCCATTTGGATGGAACGAAATCTAATCTCTTGCGCTTCACTAGGCTCCGAAGAAGCTCAACACCATATACAATCGTTTTTAATATAGTCTTCCTTCGTTTATTTATGCCGATGTATTCTCCTTCTCTTTCCCACTTTACCCCTTTTGTACATACACCACATTCTTATGCCCTTATACTTTACTTCTTATGCCCCTTCGTCCCTTCATCCTCCCTATTTATCTTCTATTGTACTATCATAATAAACAACTGATCTTTCTTATTTGAATCATACATGTCTTTTGAGGCGGATGATTGACAGATTGACATTGATTGGCTGTTGTATTTGGTTGCCAGGGGGCGGAAAAGGTGCAAGGGACCTGTTTTTGGGTTGTTTTGGTTACCCGACATGTAACTTTACACCACATACAAACTAATCTCCTGTCTCCACCGAGAGTTAGGCTTTTTTGTTTGCTTTGGTACAAGCCGATTCTTCATGGCGACTCTATCTGATAACTCCTTCCCTGTATCATCAAGCATAAGCTAGCTTTCTACCCCTTTCTACCCCTTCATGCAAACAGCGCGCCGTCGGAGTTTGAACAATGGTATCTTTTTTTAGGTGTATAGGCATTGCGATACTGAATGAAGTCATATCGGGAACTCACCAAGTCTTATTGTATGTATACATAGCAGGGAAAGGCAAACGTTATTGGCAAGTTTGATCTCCGCTGATAGGAGAGGGATGACAAGTGAGACAAGAGTTTTGTCACACAGCCAAGGTGTTTCCACTGGAATGGTAGTACTAAGCCGATGAGATGATTGCAATCATCAGAATGGCGAACGACCATGAGGGAGATAATTTCATGCTGTTTCCAGTCTGATCTCAATGGCCGATCAAGTAATATACGTAAGAGATGAGGGTAACAGCCACTGAATCGCCATGTGTACCACCTTTCAATTCCGTAGCAGAAGCAAAGCACCGGGCCAAGCAAACAGCCGCGCCCCGTACCACCTTGACTTGGATGATGAGAAATATTGTAGGTCCTTTTTCTTAAAGGAAATAGATGAGGGAGCAATGCTTATTTCTGGTGGGCTGAGAAGGATAGATCGCTCGGCTGATTGCCGAATAGGAAATGGATCCTCTCAGAACGTTGTTCTGTACAAAAAATGTTGGGGGAGGGGTACACAACGATTACACTCCACGTAGTGTGTGTATTAATAACTGCGGGTCGCCATCTCCCGTTTTTGTAACTTTATATGTCAAATTTGACGTTAAAAAGGTCGCTTTTTCGTACTTCCCCTTTTTCTTCCTTTTTTCTTCTTCTTCATCATCATCCACATCTTAATTTGCTACAATGAAGTTTTCATTCTTCAAATCCAAGTCTTCTACTACTTCCAACAGCAATAAAAAGGGGGACCAGAAGCATAAGCGAAATACCATGGCAACGGCATATTCAAACTCCGCATATCCGTCAGAATTTCAGTCCTCGCCCCCTCCTCCACCATTGCCCAGCCATCATCCTCATCCTACCCGGATATCTCATTCACCCTCTCACTCAATTTCCTCGGCATCAACTCAATCAAGTGTACATACGTTGTATCCACAGGAAACCAGGGGCATTTTCCGTACCTTAGAGCCTGTTTGGTCATATTTGCCCGCCCAGCATGATCAATGGATCCCATTGGCCCCACAAAACCAACGTGTGCTGGAACATGCGTTCTCTTCTCATCAAATCACCTGTACCATTCCACTAATCCATCCTCGCACCCATAACCATCCTCATACGCCACCTACCATGACAACTGTCCATCTCTCTTCGTCACAGACGACCTCCTCAAAGAAACGCCGACCAGTAACCCAATTCTTCACCCCTGCTGCCGGCACCGACACCAATCATCCACAGCAAATGCGATCAACCCCGAACTTGGCAGTTCGTGACCAACAGCACCTTCATAAGACCCCTGGAACCGGTGATGTCCCTGCTCTCCCCACCCGGGAGGAGCTACACCTGCATCACAACCTACGACGTGCCCTAGTCCCTTACTGGTGGTTCGAACAAGACAATGAGCAAGGCGGGAAAGGCATGTGCCGCTTTGATTACAAGAACCAAGTCCGTCTAGAGGCACTCTCCGATGGCCGCTCCACCCTAACCCTTACCGATGCCTCCTTCCCTGTGCCCTTCCAAGTCATCCTCGAGCAAACTGATCGGTCCCTACGAGAAGAATGCTGTGGCTTCATGTACCTAAACACCCATCTTATTGTGCAGCAACAACAACAGCAACTACAGCAACAAGAGCTCTTCCTGCCCAAAGCTGATCTACTTGTATCACAACCCTTGGAGGACGATGCGCTTTACCACGATGCATTCTTAAATAGACGTTGTTCGATTTGATTCAACCCCCCCTTTAGTGTTAACATAGTGCTAATAACAATCCATTCATCCGTATATAAGTATCATTCAATAAAGTAAACTAGTCTAATCAAACTTCCAATGGCTTTATTGATCGGCATGGTCTAAACTGACACTATCTATGGCTAAACTACAGGAGAGTGCGGCTTCCCTAATCTAATGTAATGCTAAAAAAAACGTTCCCTGCTGCTAGAGAGCCTATATCCGGTGTCTTCTCTTTCGATCATCTAAGAAAAAAAGGAGCAATGATGAAAAAGGCAAACGTCAGTCATGGTGGGGCAAAGATGAACAAGATGGTGAGAAGGAGAGAGTTACCGTGCGTTCGTCGTATTAAGATCGTCGTATAAAGGTCGAGTCGTTCGGAGGAGTAATGTAAATGACGTTGGAAAAATAAAGTGTTGACGAAGCGAAGAAGAAGCGAAGAAAATGAATGACAGGAAAAAAAAGGTTATTGTAGGTATAGCGGAGATTGAATGTTTGCTGGGAGGGATGATGAAGGGGAATTTTCTGGACGGGCTGGTGGGCAGCCCTCTGAATTCAAATGCCGCCGGGCGGTGAGTCTACAAAAGTGAGCGCCTTGCCCATTCTTTGATTTTTCGCTCTTCTTTCCCTTTCATTTACACGCACCATGTCAGACAACCGCAGCGTCCTATTCGAAACCTCCATGGGTCCTATCGAAATCGAACTCTATTGGGATCATGCACCAAAGTAAGTCACTGGACAACAATAAAAAGATCGGTAATGATTGACTTTTTCCACCTTCCTTGTTAGCACTTGCAAGAACTTTTACGAACTGGTAAAGCATCATCCCAAAGTCTTGTGTATCTTTGACTAACGTCTTTTTTTTTCTTTCAAATAGACAAAGCGTGGCTACTATGATGGTGTCAGCGTAAGTACCTCCTTGGATCAATGTGTAAACGCTCGTTCTAACTTTTTTTTCCTTTCTCTTCCCGTCTCCAGTTCCATCGTATTATTGCTGTAAGTGCTGCTTTGGTCGAATGGTAACCACGATCGATGGCTCATTGCCTTGGTTTATGATGTATAGGACTTTATGATTCAAGG
The DNA here is from genome assembly GCA_900079185.1 of Absidia glauca. Classification (NCBI taxonomy): domain Eukaryota; kingdom Fungi; phylum Mucoromycota; class Mucoromycetes; order Mucorales; family Cunninghamellaceae; genus Absidia; species Absidia glauca. Next base: position 49,374 of record LT552933.1, read on the forward strand.
CGGGGATCCAACGGCAACGGGCAAGGGCGGCAAATCCATCTTTGGGTAAGGACACACATACTTTGCAAAGCGAAGAGTCTACTCACGGTTAAAGTCTTGATATAGGGATAAGTTTGCCGATGAAATCCATCCTGGATTGAAACACACTGGTGCAGGTATTCTTAGTATGGCGAACTCTGGTCCCAACACAAATGGATCACAGGTAAGAGATACCCCGTGTGGAGAAGAAAGATGACTGACTATTGGTTTACTTTGAATGGTATGGATCAGTTCTTCATCACATTGGCTCCTACGCCTTGGCTCGACGGTAAGTCATGCATGACAGTGTAAAAAGAGGCAATGCCCTAATCTTTGTTTCGATATATAGGCAAGCACACTATCTTTGGACGGATCTCAGACGGGATGAATATTGTCAAACGCATGGGCTTGGTGGCCACAGACTCGCAAGATAGGTAAGCAACTGATTGCTGTTGATGTTATGTAGCGACTCATGTGGCTTTTTCTTTGATCTGATTAGACCTAAGGATACCGTCAAGATTGTACGTGGGCGTGTAGAATAGAAGATAGCATAGCGTGGATTACACATACATGGGTTGGTCGCATCAATAAAGAAATGTGCATCGTATTTAGTTGTTTTGTTTATTACAGAGAATCAATGAATACAGAGTATGAAGTAGATGTAATAGGTAGTAGCAGAAGAGATGAGGCAATGGATGATAGCATAAACTAAGGGGTACTATTAGATAAAAGGGAAGAGGGGGAGCTAGCGGTATCAAACAAAGGAGAGAAGCCCATACGGTAGGCACCGAAATCAAACACAGAGACAAAGTTACGGAGCCAGAGATTGCCCAAAGCAAAGACGTTGCTGCCCTTGGAAGGGACAAACAGGAGGACGCATTGATCAGGGCCATTCTTTGCCACGAGATGAGAGACCGGCACAGACATGGGGAAGGTGACATTAGGGTTTTCCATTTGAGGGAACATGACATTGAGCACAGGGGGGCTATCCACTAGTTGATCATCCATCAAGGCACAGTCGACAGTATATGTGGCACCATCCCATTGAGCAGTACCTTGCGACACCAAAGACGCCAACTGATCGGATAAACCTTGAGGCAGATATATGAAGTTGGATCCTGAATCAATCAAAAAGTGGGTAGGTGCAGTGAAGTGGAAGTTGGTGTTAGTGCCATTGTCGTATTGGAAGCCTTTGACAGTAGTCATCCAGTGGGAGTAGACACCATCGTTGCGCTGGACGACAGGCGTATATTGGATAGCATCAGCGTGCTTGGTATCGTCCACAGCGCCAAACGTCACTTGACCAATCCATTCAGAGGAATTCACAGTGGTGGAGCCAGGATCCATGGTCAAACTAAACAAAGGGGCAGGGATCATCCTATTCTCCCACAAGTTCATGGCAAAAGGAAGGTAGGGCTTGTTTTGGGTTTGGGCCATCATGGTACCAGCGGGGAATCCTGCAGCAAAGATGCCATCAATCACAGTGCTGTTGCTGTCATCCACCTGATTGCCGACGTTTTGTTGAGCAATAGGGCCTTGATTGTCGTCCATTTTGACCAGCATTTGAGAAGGTACCGAGAGATCGCCGACCTGAAGACTATCCACAAAGTAATGACCGGTCGCAGCTCCAATCCCATAGGTGATGTTCACAGAATCGACGTCGCCTTGGTAGTTTGAAGAAGCCGCTGGATCGTAGTGTCGTCCTGATAAGCACCCCTTCTCTTCAGTGCATTTTCGGGAAGGAACCCAAGTGTCGGAGCTACCAGTGTCGAAGAGGAGGAGGAATTCTTGTCCAGGGTCGCCTATTTGGACCTGAATCCCATATTGGAGGAGATCAATGTCGTTCAACAGAGGTGCAGAGCCCGCCGTGCTGTTCAGTCCATCCAATGGCGTATCAAGAGCATTCAAAAAGTCATCACGTTTGTGGAAGAGATGGGCGTTGCGCTTGATAGTGTTGCTGATCCGGCGAAGAGGAAGGCGTAATGGTGCAGGTGTGGGTTGCTTTGCAGGTGCCGCAAGGGTCACACCTAAAAAGGACATGGCCGAAAGTAACAGCACGCTCGATTGAATATACATGAGTAGATGTATATATCTTAGGGAATGACGATGAGAGGGAGAGGAAGGGGGGAATGTCGGGTGGACAAGAAGGAAAAAAGGCCAAGAAGAAGAAGAAACGCAAATGAAATTGGGCAGCGGCAATAAATAGAAATAGGATGGCGGAGTTTCAAAATTCTCCATCATGATTGTGTGACACTGTCAAAAGACAAGTTACACGTTTTCATTTCTTTGATTTGTTCTCCAGTCATTCCTTACAGTATGATATCATCCCGTTTATGAAAATTATACTCTTTGGTTGCCACAGAGTCTGCATCCATAGACGTGTCTTCGCTTCTACACCCAATCTCTTTCTGTCCCCCCTCTAAAATTTAACTTTTGTCGATCGGGGTTCGAATCCCCAGCAGCTTGTGCACACATTTCCCACTCAATAAAAAGGGCTATTAACCACGAAAAGCAATCCAACAGGCCATTTTCTGGGTCTCTTTCAAACCCCTTCCCAAAGACATACAAATAGCAAGCATGATTGCCAGAAAAAGAAAAAGTCTAACTACTTTTTTCTGCATACCCTTCTATCTTTCCAACTCTATATTATCATCGGATCAAGCAATTCTTTTCCGCCTTTGATCAGGGCAATCAATGTTCCAAACACTTTTCGACAAGCACTATGATGCATTGTATGCATCTATTCATTAGCAAGTATGTGGTTGAATGCCGATGACAGGCATTACCATCTCATGCAGAGAGGGTGCGGGGCGGAGGTTAAAAGTATTTCCTTGACAACCGAGGATTTGGATCCTTCTTGGGGGTAACAACAAGGAAGCTTCGTAAAAAAAAGACGGGGAACCTTTATAGATTACTCTTTTTGAAACAATGTGGTCCTCAGCTTTTATATAAGCTGGGGTGTAATGTCTAACATTTGGAAAAAGGACGAACCATCCCCCATGAAGCAGTACCATGTTTTTGAGCATGAATTTCCTTGTGAACAGAATGGACATCTCTATTTCAAAACTTATATGCTGATATTTGTACCTTTTATCTCTCGAGTGATACCAGACATGCAGGGTTTTCGTAGATCGAACGCCGACTTTGGGTGCTTTCAATTCAGTCGCTGTTTTGGGACTTTGTGTAGTGTTCACAGACGCATTCGAGATAGAAGTAGCTCGTTCATAGCAGCGTTCGATGTATATGGATAACATCTGTCTCCATGTGAAATTTGAAGGTGAGTTACCTATTCTGGTTTTGAGAAACAATGCATCTCTTTACAAAAAAATTGGGGTTCAAAACCGTGAGCTTTCAAAAAGTTCAAAATTTCAAAACCCGTCATCACCCTCCTGCCCCATGTGCGTCTCACCCACAGAGAGACATTCGGCTTATATCCAGAGTGAGTGTCCGCATAGATCCACAGTGCGTGATGGCTTAGCAAAGTGACAGATTGCCCACATAGATCCATAGTGCATACCCTCATAAATCCATAGTGAATACCGGCTCCCTCAATCCATCTCTATACACATCTGCTGGAGTCGGGGTGGAGGCGAGTTTTGAAAATTTGAACTTTTTGAAAGCTCAACGGTTTTGAACCCCAATTTTTTTGTAAAGAGATGCATTGTTTCTCAAAACCAGGATAGGTAACTCACCTTCAAATTTCACACGGAAACAGATGTTATCCATATACATCGAACGCTGTCAAGAACGAGATACGCTTATCTCGAATACGCCAGCGAACAGTACACAAAGTCCAAAAACAGCAACTGAATTGAAAGCATCCAAAGTCGGCATTCAATTTACGAAAACCCAACATATCTGGTCTCATTCGAGAGATAGAAGGTACAAATATTTGCACGTGAAATTTCAAGTAAGGTTTACTATCGCTTTTACAAGCAAATGTAAGTACAGCAAAAAGTGGCACTTTTTCATGGGGGATGATCAGTCCTTTTCTCAAAGGCGGAGTTTAAATATCTTCACTACACGTTTGGTTCTCTCAACGGCAGGCTGCGGCGGTTATAGGGTGCTTTTGTAGGTAGACTCAAAAGTTCAAATCTCCATTGTACACAGAATACAAGTCAAACCTAAGCAGCGGTAGCAGACACACACTCCTCCAACAATGTGTGCCTATGCACTCTATATTTCAAACCCCGACTAGGCTATAAGATTTTTTTTTCTGCCTCTCCTTTATTTTGCTCCTTCTTTCCCTCGTCATTTCTTTTTACCTCCATTGTCATTCTCTTTACTCCACGACGATAAACGAACGAACGAACGAGCAAACGAACGAACGAACGGTAACTCTCCCCTTCTCACGTCATGTTCATCTTTTGCTGACCACTACTAACTTTTTGCCTTTTGCATCGTCCCTCTTTCTTTTGACACTAGATCGGCTACAACGATAACGACGACGATAAGGACGACGACGATGCTACTGCCGACTCCACCACTGCTTCATGTCGCCCAAAAGGGCCCTTTTTAAAAATTTCAAATGTAAAAAACATGGGGAAACCCTTGAATTTTTTTTTCTTCTGCACTCATCTTGTCCATAGTAGATCCCCTAGCCATTGTACCGATAAAGTGCACTATCCCTTGACCCATTCTCATTGCCTACTACTACTGACACTTTGGATAACACTGGGCTGCTCTCCTTCTCCCTTTTAATCAGCTCATTACACTAGATTACTCACTCCATGACAAGTCCTGTATTCACTGCCACCCACTACGACATGTAGCTTAAGCGTAGTCTCATTCAGTCAATAAAAAACTTACTTTAACCCATCTCCATGGCTTTGTTCTTTTGCAAAAGCTCCATTAATCTTAGAGACTCTGGTATGCATTTATTATCATCTCCCAAAGTCCTCGAGAGTCCTCAAAAATCCCAGAGCGGACTTTATAACTTTCGTTTATTAAAGGGCTGAGTCCCCAGTATACCCTGTATAGTGGCGCCCACCCATTGATCCATCATATCCTATCCCATCACCTATGTCTCTTATCCTAAACCATTACCTATCTATAGTCTCCTATCCTATCCGATCCTTTTAGTACCCTGGCGGTCCGTCGTATCAGGCACTACTTAGACCACAAGGTGTCAACATCATAGTTTAAACACCGTCAAGCGACGAAGTAGACAATAAAAAAAGGGTCATGGCTTGCACCAGGTGATTCGTGCTGCTACATATCAGAGTCTCTAAGATCACTGGAGCTTATTCAAAAGAACAAATGTCATGGAGATGGGTTAAAGTAGGTATTTTATTGACTGAATGAGACTATGCTTTAAGCTACATGACCTAGTGGGTGGGAGTGAATACAGGACTTGTCATGGAGTGAGTAATCTAGTGTAATGAGCTGAGGAAAAGGGAGGAGGAAAGCAGACCAGTGTTTATCAGTAGTAATGGGCATTGGGAATGGGTTAAGGGATAGTGCACTTTATCGGTACAATGGCTAGGGGATCTACTATGGACAAGATGAGTGCACCAAAAAAAAAAATTTCAAGGGTTTCCCCATGTTTTTTACATTTGAAAATTTTAAAAAAAGCCTTTTTGGGCGACATGAGGCAGTGGTGGAGTCGGCATTAGCATCGTCGTCGTCTCTATTGTCGTCGTCATCGTTGTAGCCGATCTAGTGTCAAAAGAAAGAGGGACGATGCAAAAGGCAAAAAATTAGTAGTGGTCAGCAAAAGATGAGCATGACTTGAGAAGGGGAGAGTTACCGTTCGTTCGTTCGTTTGCTCGTTCGTTCGTTCGTTTATCGTCGTGGAGTAAAGAGAATGACAATGGAGGCAAAAAAGTAATGACGAGGGGAAGAAGGAGCAAATATATAAGACGAACAGAAAAAAAGTCCTTGTAGCCAAACCGGAGTTTGAAATTCAGAGTGTGCAAATTACCCACCAATGCGCCAAGTTCTAACCTTGAAAGGAGACAAATTGAAATTTATTGATTGTACAGCATGTAACATAAAAAGACTGGAAGCTATACACACATTACTATTCGATGATTTGGCCATTATGTTCGGCAAGATGGTGCAAAAACTTTTTGACCCGGGAGCATCTTTCTTCGGCGACATTGGTAGCGGTTTCAATGGTGATGTTGTGCTGCTGGGCAAAAGTTGTTGATGATGGTAGTGATCGATCTGCGCCTGTTGAAGAATTTTCGTTCTTTTCAGTCTTCCTTCCATTCAAATCCCATTGTCGCTCCAGAGTCTCTACAGGGTAGCCACCAGCAAGCCCATCATACTATTCGCAGTAAAGATCAATGATGGCTTGATCCCACGGCTCATTTGATACATGGTGGTGGTTGCAAGGATGATGGCGCTTGTTGTGGTGGTTGTGGTGAAGGCGATTGATGATGATGATTTGATGATGATGGCGATTGATGTTGACGGACTGATGATTACATCGAGGATGGTGTGAGGGCCGAAGAGTTGCCTTTCCCGTAACCAGCTTGGAGATGCCGCCCACGTGTCCTCAACAATCCCTTCTGAGAGTGACAGGAGCTTTTGTAAAACGAAGAGAGGTTCTTTTATTAGTGAGTGACAGAGAAGACATTATAAAACCACTACTACTAGACTAAACCAACTACTATTGTAAAGTAACAGTATCCTTCCAAAGAATATAATCCGTAGGCTTGACCGAAGCGTCCAAGATCAAGTTGCCACTTCCAGGGACGTTGACGTGCCAGCCCTTAATGGCAATCTGGGCTTCCGTTGCAGACCAAGTATAGACCAGCATGCGAACGACGTTTCCTTGGGGCTTGACGAGTTCCTCGGGCAAGTAAAAGTCGTGCTGGGGTCCATCGCCGTTTCCATAGTACAGCCCGACCAGGAGGTCGTTCAAGATCACTTTGGCTGTGAATGCACCATCAAGTCGTAATCGTAGAGGCACCCGATAGGTCTTGTCCTTCTTCCATGGGTTGTCGAACGCAAACTGCCACCACACCACGCCTTGAGTAGGGTCCAATGGGATACGATAAAGGTGATCGGCAATACGTTGCTGGTGTTGGAGGGGTTGTTGTCGTTCCAAGGTGGGTGACGAGGGTGCTGTGAGATCGAGGACGGCGAACCCATCTTCCTGTTGTTCATCAGGGAAGCCAGTAGAGTTGTAAGGTTGACTGAGGCCACGCACATCGACACCGGTGATTTCCCACGACTGATCGACGATCTTGCTATCTTCCACACCCTGCAGCTTCGCCTTGATCACGCCCCGTGGATTTCGAATGTCGTTCATGATGAATGCTTGCCGACTGAGTCCAAAGCTATCGACGAGAATCACCAGTGTGTTCTTCAGTTCACGGCCTTCGCGGATCAGGTATGGCGTGAGGTCGTAGGTTTGGGTACCAAGGAACCAAGGATCGGGTCCAATCTTTGCCCCTGCGGAGAAAAGTTGTCGAGAGTAGGTGGTGTGGCCGCCGACGATATGACCGTTCATCAGGACAGTAGCACGGTGGCGCACGTTCAGAGATAGCTTCACACGAGGATCGGATTTTGCAGGAGTCTTGAATTCGTTGCGGTACAAGATATGGCCGCTCGTGAAGTGGTAGTCCAAAGCGTTCCAGACGAGGGTTTTCTTGCTGTTACGGGCCAAGGGTTGCCATGAGAGACGGGTCCAATCCACTGATCTGGTCTGCCATTGGGAGAGCGGGAGTTCCACAGGATGTTGTTCTTGTTCGAGAGTATGGTCGGTTAATGGTTTGGTGTAAAGATAAGGCATCACTTGGTCAGGCGTGGTCTGTGTGTCGATCGGTTTGGAGAAGGATACAAATGAAAGTGTCTTGTCGTGGATGTTGTGGCCTACTTCCAGTTGTTTTGTGGTGCGGTTGTAATAGAGATCATCAGCACCCCATGCCAGTAATCCAGGGTACCGGCTGTGATCGCTGCCTTGGTTCCAGTACGACGCTTCAAAGTCCGCATACAAGGTACTGATATCCTTTGCCGCCAAACCCACCACATGGAGCGCACCAGTGTCGGTTTTGATGGTTGTCGATCCTTCAGCTATGTTGAATTGAAGAAGGGCGATGGTGTTGATTGGCTTGGTGCTTTTAACCTGCATAGTTCCCGTGATCGTCGTGGCCGAGGTATCTTCAAAGGCCAATCCACCCACTGAGTTAGGTTCCACGATCCAGATTTCTTCATTTGTTGAATGGTTGACCATGCGAGCATGAATGGGTAAGGTTGATTGGACAAGGTGAAGGCCATTGATAGTGTGATAGTTCCCCACAGCAATGAAGGACGTTTTGTAAGCGAAATGAATACCCATCTTGAATTTGTCTGTGCCGTGGTTGACGGTGATTTCAAAGTTGTCCCGTTTCTGTCGATCAAAGTTGCGGAAGAAGGTGAAGGCGACATCTTGATCAGCGCCTACAGAGACCCGTTGGCGATTGAAGATGGTTTTGACGGAAGGTTGCAAGGTGGGCTTTTCGGTGTAGTCGGTGCGTGTAAAGTAAGGTTCGAAGGATTGCGCAAAGATGAGGGTTTGACGAAGATTGCGGCCTCGGGAAGACAGATATCCAAACTCCCGAATACAAGCGGAGTAGTCGTAGGAAGTATACACATCACTAAACGAAAAAGATCGGTTAACCATCGATTGTCACAAGAGATCAGACGGTTTCTCGACTTACGGATCACCCAAGGTACCCCAGTTTGTTCCACCGTATACCATATAAAGACTTGCCATAGTGACTCCTTGAGCTAAAGAAGTTTCGAACAAGAGCTTTGTGTACTGGTCACCATAAAAGTCGTAGATTTGATCGTAGGTATGTTCAAGCTGATAGTGATTGAACCAGCCGCCTTGCATTTCTGGGATAAACATGGGGGACTACAACAAAAAGTTAGAGAAGAAAGACCGAGAAAGACAATGCAGAACATTTACCTCTTTAGCACCGCCGCCGAAGCCACGCACAGTCTTTTCCAATCTATCCATAGAGTTTTCCATTCTTTTAGGATCCCAATCTTGCCATTCACCTGAAGCGGTACCACCATCAATAAGCCAACTTTTAGGAGAGCTTGAAGGAGCAAATACTAGTAACAAGTGACAAGTAAAATGATGGTTAGAACAAGCTTTCAATACAAGAGCGCATAGGTACCCATTCTTACCGACATATTTATCAAAGCCATAAAGATCAATGCCAAAAGGATACTTTGACCAAAAGTTTGCCTTCTTCCCCGGGACCCAGCCACCTTCTTCGAAGCCATCATTGGTGAAGAGCGGTACAGTGATGTTAGCATCGCGAGCGGCCTTGGATAGAATACGCATTTGGTCACGCAAGCCAACGGGTAGGATAGTTGCCATGTTTTCAAACAATTCATTATCGATCTGCAGAGCCAGTACACAGCCACGTCGTCGTCGTTGATCGTTGTTCTCGGTGATTTGATGGCGTGCCAAGATGGGTAAGATATGATCAAGCCATTGGATTTCGTAGCGTGCAAATTCAGCATCATAGGTCCGCCACAGCATGATTGAGTTGTGTCGAATTCGAAGGTCCCGTTTCGCCGCCAGCCAAGCAGGATATCCACCACCTTGCGTTTCTGCACAAATGTATGGCCCCGGCGCCGCCAAGACAAACAACCCCAACTGTTCACACAAGGTCAAGAGGTAGTCCACATCACGATTGCCATCAAATACATACACGTTATCATCGGGTGAGTGATAGCCCCAGTGGAAGTAGATCCGGATTGTGTTGAAGCCTGCCGTGCGGTATTGCTGAAGGATACGTGGCCACCGTTCACGATCGGGCACGCGCCAGTAATGGAATTCGCCAGAAAGAAGTATCGTTGGTTCCCCTTCTATACGCAGAGAGTACTTGTCCCAGTCCAAGAGTGGTCCATACTTGCTTCGGTTGTAAGCGACTGATTCTGTGGTGATGTCCGTGAGAACCCCATGTGTGCGATGATGAGCGTACAGTACAAACCCGAGAATGGCAGGCACCACTAGCGAGAATAAGGAGTAAAGCTGAGTCATATCACCCATTCCTTTTACTGTTCAATGCAATGTTTAAAAAGGTATAGATAAAAATAAAAAAGAGGATGAAGGAAGAAAGAAACAGAGAAGCAAGGAAAAAGTAAAAATCCGCTGGAGATGATGCTTTATTTCAAGCTCCGCCTGCCAAGTGGGTAGACTAGACCCACCGGGTGATTTGCACCAAGATGGCAAAGAGCTTATGCAAAAAAGAAGAATCATGTAGATGGTTTCAATAAGGTTTTATTAACTGTATGAGACTATAAATAAGCTACAATTTCGAATAGGAAGCTTCAAACGCATACGCAAGACTTGCCTTGAGACTACTCTAGTGTAATGAGCTACGGAATGGAGGAGGGGGAATCTATTCAGCGGTGCCAAAAGAATCAGTGGTAGTGATCAAAGGGAGGGGGGCAAAGGAATAGTGCTATCTGAAAGTGCAATGGCCAGAGAATCTACAATGGAAAAGTGAGGGCACCTAAAACCAAAGCGAGGGGTTCCTCAAGTTTTTCGTAATCCCTTGCGTCCAACCGCTAAACTTACCACATGTTCATCCAGTCCTGCTACCAGAGAGCCTATATCCGTTGCCATCCCATTCGATCTGTTAAGAAAAAGAAGAGTAATGATGGAAGATGTTATGTTAGTCTTGGTAAGACAAAGATGGACAGAAGATAGTTACCATGCGTTTGTCATTCAAGGACATGATATAAAGGGAGAACCGTTCGTAGTGCGGTTTGAATGTCGATGGAAAGAAAAAAGTGATGAAGAAGCAAAGAAGAAGCAAAGAAGACGATTGACAGAAGAAATGATTATCTGTAGTCAATCGGGGTTTGAAATGCTATATGGCTGCAAATCACCCAGTGCGCCGAGCTCTAACCAGTGATTATAATGCTTAACCATCATTGTAGAATCATATCATAGCCTTTATTTTTTTGATCTTTTGTTTATCCAAGTAGTGTGAGATTGAATAGGGTAAAAAACTAATGTAAAAGAGAAAAAAAGTAGAACTATAACTAATGTTGGGCAGGAGAGGCTTCAAGGCAAGGCCAAATCATCAAAGCTCAGACCATCACCATTGGATTTAGCCCGCAAAGCAACGATATCGATCAGATTTTCCCGTTCGGCATAAAGAGACTTGTAGGCACTCTTGATGGTGACTTCAGAGACGCCAGCGACATGAGCAATATCACGTGTAGTCTTGGGAACCCGGTAGAGATACGACACCAAGTAGATACAAGCAGCAGCGACAGAGATGGGCGATTTACCGGCCAAAGTACCCAATTCCTTGGCACGTTTCACCAGATCGACACCAGCCTTTTGGACGTAAGGAGGAAGCAGCAGATTAGAGCAGAATCGAGACATCAAATCTTCAGAGTTCATGATACTGGTGTTGGTTTGCAGCTTGGATTGGAGAGACTTGTAACAGCGGCCGATTTCTTTCTTGGGCACCCGAGTAAGAGCACAGATTTCCCTAAAAGTCCGCCCGACCTTTTCTTGTCGACAGGCGATAAAGATACAAGCGGCGATGATGGCATCACTGGATTTCCCCCGTAGTAGTTTCTCGTCTTCCACCCGTTTGTAGAGTTGCTTGGCAGTATCGCTGACAATCTTGGAGAGAGAGATGGAATCGCACATGGCACCGATATCTTTATAGGATTGGACAAGATTGCGTTCGCCTTTCATGCCAGAAGTTCGTCCATGCACCTTGTTCAAGTCCTTCGCCGCACCTGTACCACCATCCCGCCGAGAAATCACTGTGTCCAATTGATTCCCATCCAACAATGGATTCGCCGCGGCACCCACACGAGACGGATCCTGCAAATAAAAGGATCAGTGTTCTGCTAGTCTTTTCTATGAGGGGAGGGGACGGTCCTTACATCGCCTTCGTCGTTTGCAAACGTACGCCATTCTGACCGAGTATCAATGATACGATCGCCAAGTACCAACCCACAATCACCACAAACAAGATCACCAGAAGCAAATTCTTCTACAATTTGAGGAGGTGTCACCCGACAATCTGGACAAATCAAGGCCACATTCAAGTTGGGTTGAAAAGCCTGAGGTGTATCATTTTGTTGAGGTTCCCGCAAAGGAAAAGGAATCGCTGAAGCCATCTACAATGATAACATAAAGCAAGTTAACATCAGATCCTTCTGTATATCTATCAAGCAATAGTCATAGGCAACAACAGTAACAATAAAACAAAGGTAATAGACAGGTTTACGTCGATAGATCCAAAGAAGTAGCAATGTGTGGTATATACTATCGTTAATGGTCTAGTTGGTTTGTTCGGTTTTAATCTTTTGTGTGTGTGAGAGTGTGAGAGAGGGAAAAAAAGGGAAGGGAGGGACTTTAATGAGGGAGGGAGAATGATAATCTAATAAACAGTTGTTGCAATATAACTAGACAAGTAAAAACAAGTACCTGGTAAGTTTTGGATGAGGAGGTGAGAGTTGGGTAAGGGAAAGAAGAGTAGAAAATGAATGAGCGGGGATAAACAAAAGGTTAAGTCAAAATTTCGCCATGATTTGATTGGTCAAAACTGCGACAGTCGGAGTTTACATTGCGATCGGCGTTACAATTAGAAACTGGTTCCTCGAGGCTGCAAGTCAATGAAATCTATGTGAGGTTTATTTGATTTGATTGATAGTGATAGGAAGTATTATGATACAAGAGGGGAGTGAGAGAGGGCGGTGACATTCTAAAAAGAGGGGGAATCAGATGTAAACGAATACTAGTGAAGATCTATCTAGTTGCTTGTGTCATTGTTCAAAGAGCTATTAGATACAAAGAAGGTGAGTTAGTGTAAAGTAACGAGATCATGCATGCATTTGACTTACGATTGTACATCAGCAGTGACCATTTCGGTGACGAGTTCATCATAGGAGACCTTGCGGGTCCAGCCCAACTTTTCCTTGGCCTTGGTAGGATCACCCAGTAACAATTCCACTTCAGCAGGACGGAAGTACTTGGGATCGATTCGCACGCGCACCTTACCAGTTTCCGCATCCTTTCCGATTTCGTTGACACCTTCACCTTCCCATACAATCTTGCGACCAGTGACAGCAAAGGCCTTTTCGATATAAGAGCGCACAGTATGAGTTTCACCAGTGGCCAACACAAAGTCTTCAGGTTGATCTTGTTGCAACATCAGCCACATGCCTTCAACGTAGTCCCGAGCATGACCCCAATCACGCTTAGCATCGATGTTACCGAGGTAGAGACAGTCTTGACGACCAAGATGGATATCAGCCACAGCCTTGGAGATCTTACGGGTCACAAAGGTACGGCCACGGCGAGGGGATTCGTGGTTGAAGAGGATACCGTTACAGGCGTACATGTTGTATGATTCACGGTAGTTGACGACAATCCAGTAACCATAGAGCTTGGCCACACCATAAGGAGAGCGAGGGTAGAAGGGGGTGGTTTCCTTTTGAGGGGTTTCCACTACTTTACCATATAATTCAGAAGTGGAGGCTTGGTAGAAACGCACACGATCTGTCAAACCACAGGTTCGGATGGCATCCAGTAAACGCAAAGTACCGAGAGCATCGACATCACCAGTGTATTCAGACATATCAAAAGACACCTTGACGTGAGATTGGGCACCCAAGTTGTAGATTTCAGTGGGTTGGACTTGAGAGACAATGTGGACCAAGCAAGTGGAGTCGGTCAAATCACCATAATGAAGGAAGAACTTGACACCTATTCATACGGGGACAAACGTCAATCTCCTTTCTTCTCTTCACAGCACGCTCTTTTTACTTACCAGTTTCGTGGCTGTCCTTATAGATATGTTCAATACGACCAGTGTTGAAAGAAGAGGAACGGCGGATGATACCGTGTACTTCATAACCCTTGGACAACAAGAATTCAACCAAGTAAGAACCATCTTGACCAGTGACACCTACAATGATGATCATCATGAGTGAGCTGACACTGCTTTTGCTGTCTTCATCTACTTACCAGTAATGAGGGCCACTTTACGAGAACGGTATTGTTCGACAGTCAAGGTGTTGTTGGAGACAATGTGGGAAGAAGCAAAGACACTTTCGGACATGGCGGAGGGGTGATTTGGGAAAAAGAGGAAAAGATGATGAGAGAGAAGAAAGAAAGAAAGAGAGAAATAAAAAAGGTCTGGAAGGCCCTTTATTGCCCAATCAGGGTCACACCAAATGACAATCCCATTTTCTATTTTTGGATTTACAAACTCCGCTATGCCCCTTCTCGCCCTCCCATCAAATTAACCCATTAGTACCCTCAGTCTCTCTCTCTTTCTCTTTGAAGAAGAAGAAGAAGCGGGCCAGGGAATAGTGGAGGATCTGTCTCATGAAAGAGAAAGGAGAAAAAAAAGCAAAAGAAAATGACCCCCAATAAGCGATTTGCCGTCAAGTACACCCATCCTCTCAGTTCTGGGATCAAGTTAATTTACCTTAGCACGGACGAACGATGTCGTCGATCCCTATTCAAGTCGTCTAAACTCGTTTTAGTTCTATTTACTGAATCTGAATCGGATCCATCTTTTCCCCAAATTAGCTTGACATGAAAAAGTTTTCGGGCGGAGTGTAGAAAATTGCCAATCATGCGTCGACAACAGAATGAAAAGAAGTGCCTGACAACGAAGAAGAACGACGGATGACGATGCCAAAGAGGTTGGCTAGACTATAAATAGGATTCTTTTCTAAAGATATCTAGAAGGTATCTTTACTTTCAAAGGATGACCGTCTATCCACCACGCTTAAAAGTAGATCATACTTTGATTAGAGTGGTTACTTGATTTGGTCGGTTGATGGGTGGTCTTGTTGATGAGCTTGTTACTGGCTGAGATAGGATGATCTGTGGTGTGACATGATTAAGGCTGTCGTTTAACCATACTTGATCCAACTGTCGCTTGAGCATGGGGGTTCTTCTTTGATCATTATACTAAACTCGAGTGTAGATGGTAAGAAATGTCGAAGATAAGAGCCGATTGTCCTTGCAAAAGGTTGTAAAACGATCGTTTCTAAGGGTTCCTCCATAGCAAGTCAGTCAATCATCACCGGTCTTTAATTGTGATAAGGTAAATGAGCACTACTTTAATAAGGAAGCTAACTAGATATACTACTGTACAAGTTTAACCGCCATATCGTATCGCATTCCATTGAAGATCGTTATAAAAGTGATCGTCCCAGCAAGAGTAGACACACTGGATTGATCCATCTTCATTCGCTTGCTCCACTATATCAAGTCGTCCGTCGGCAGTGGCCCTTTTCGGTCTTTCCCTATGCAGATCAATGCGCCAAGCCCAGCTGTGTGACACAATCTATGTTGTAAAATGATACCAACATCAGGGTGAAGATAGTCCTACCTGAGACATACTGTACTGACCACAAACGCTGGATAAAGATAAGAGTGCACTCGTAATCAATAGCTAGGAAAAAGTTGATTTTTATGGGGATAGTGCATTCTAGAATTGGGGGGGGTCGGTAGCTACACATTTGCCGAAGATGGCTATTTAGCGTGGTCAACTCTTCTCTTGACACCACATAAAGGTCACCGTACATACCCGCTTGTTTAGCACTAAGACTTGCCTCTTCGCCCATTCACACGAATGTCTAGAATCCCACGGGAAACACTTGTTGCCATCATCGCCAGGTCTGTCTACCGTAAGAAGTACACTACAGTGTTAATGCGGGCTCTTGGGTGGCGGAGTTTACATTTGACATTTTGCGAATAGGGGGACATAAGATTCTTAATTCCCCGCCAATTCTTTTCTTTTGCTTCTTCTTCCCCTCCTCAGCACTTTTTTTCTTTTCTAGCGCCATTAGCATGGATCAACAACGACGAACGACGAACGCTGACGACGAATAACGAACGGACGGTAACTTTCTCCTTCTCAGTGCCTTGCTCAAACTTTTTCATACCTTGACTAACATTTTGTCTTTTGCATTGTTCCTTTTTCTTTTTGACAATAGATCGGCTACGACGATGACGACGGCAATAGGGACGACGACGATGCTAATGACGACTCGACCACAGCTTTATGTCGCCCATTTAGGCTGTTTTAAAAATTTTCAAATGTGAAAAACATGGGGAAACCCTCGCAATTTTTTTTTTAGGTGCACTCATTTTTCCCTTGTGGATTCTCTTGGCAATGTACTTCAAATACGTCCCATCCTTTGACCCAACCCATGTGCACACTATGCCTGATACTTTTAGCACCGATGACCAGCTCTTCCTCTCTTCATTTCGTAGTTCATTACACTAGATTAGTTATTCCTGGGCAAGTCCTACATGTAGTTAAACCATTGTCTCAATCACTCAATAAAACCTACTTGAACCCATCTCCATGACTTTGCTCTTTTGAATGTCCTATTCACCTTGAAACCTCTAACATACACTGGTGCGCCAGGTCTTGACTTGTAATCATACACACACACAGAGTTCCAAAATGCGGGGTTTGAAATAAAAGTGGGTGGGCGCCTTTGAACACATTTGACTTTTTTTTAAAAACTTCACCCAACTTTTTGTGACGAGTTGCCCTGTTTTTCAAAACCGAGATGGATAACCCATCTTCAAATTCCACATGGGGCAAGATGAAACGTATATCTATCGAAAGATACAAAAATTGAAGTAGATCTGCGCTGTATGCTTCTCTGAGCACTACAGTGAACTTCAAAACAGCGATTGGTTCCAGGGGGCCCAAAGTTGGTCAATAGTTCATCAAAACCCAACATCCTTGGTATGATTCGATAGATACGAAGCGCCACCTTTTTCATATGAAATTTGAGATGAGGTTTGTTATCTCTTTTATGAGAACATCCATGTTCAGCAAAAAGACACACTTTTCATGGGGAGATATCCATCGTTTTTCAATATGCGGGGTTTGAAAAGGCTGGCAGTTTTTAGTTTTTGAACTTGAGGAAAACATGGTAGGCAGAGCTCAGAAGGCAAAGTAGTCAAGTCGAAAAGAGAAATTCGTTAATTCATACACTTGACGTAGAGTGAAACCCTTATCGTGTACAAAGACGGAAGGATGGAAGAAGAAAAGAAATGTTTGCAACATTTTGGCACTTGTGAACGCATTGTCGGAGCCTGAAAACTCGTGGCTTCAACTTTTTATTTTTATGAGGGAGGACGGATCGGCGGCCCTCCGTTCTTCTTTCCACTTTATTCTCTTGCCTAGATGGATTCTCCCACGAACGAAACAGCTGGTGACAACCAAGTACAAAGTGCTGAAATCGACCTCGATGCCAAAGCATGGATCACCGAGCAAGTGGAAAAAGAAGTGGTAAGAATCAACAAATGGACCAACCCCTGTCAAGCAAAAGACTCAATTGTTGATTTATAGAAACGTATCAAAGGTGTTGGCTCTGATGTTACCCCTATCAAGGTAAAACACGGCCATTGAAAAGCTGGGCATACCCATTCACCACCTTTTTATAGATCTTGAACTGTGGTGTGCTGCCCAACTTTGACCATAAAAAAGCCAAGGCTGTCAACCGCATTGAACTAGACACAGAATTCAACATTTCAAAGCTCGATCAAGTCATGGTCTCCCCTGCCACCCCTTATCCTCACAAGGAACACTTTTACTTTGTCAATGTAAGGTGCCCAAAAGAAAAGGAGGACTTTTAGTGCGTAACTGATCCGCTTTTTTTTTTTTTTTTTTTTTTTTTT
>LT552933.1:67227-92243 GCA_900079185.1 Absidia glauca
AGCCGGAAAAGGAAATGGATGGGCGCAAAATCCCCAGCAAAGACGTCGTTTTGAAGAATGAACTGAAGGAATTCTTGTTTATCAACAAACTTGGTATCCGTGGCCGGTTTTCTATTCATGAATACCATGATGTATAGGTTTAGATTGTAGGCTTTTACCCCCTCCCCCTTCTGTATACTAGTATTTCCCCCCTGTGTAGTCATATAGATTCTCTCTCCACATCTAAAAATAAAAAGGTCATAGAATTGAATCCCCGCCGTCATGCACGCATGCGTACCTGGGCAGATAACAAAACGTCAAAGTATACTTGTGTACTGGTCTTTATTTGCAGATGATTATGATTTAAAGCGATGATGCTAAGTGCATGGAAGAAGATAAAGTGATGCGAATGTTTCAATAGAGTATGTATAGTAGGGGGGGGGGTAGTGACTAAGATGAGGTATGGATGGGAATAATGAATTACAAGATATAAATAAAGAGATAGGGGGATTAAAATGCAAGCTTAGAAATGGAAGGGATCAGAAGGATGCTTGTTATCCAGGCCATTGACTTCAGAGTACATTTGCAGGGCACGCAGTATATGCATAGGGTCCAATTCCACCGCATCGCCAAGTTGTTCAAGCACAGAAGCAAACCGACCCACCTTTTGCAGATACAACGATGAGGCGGTGTTTTCCACCCGCGAGACACTGTTTTCCATCAAGATCACCAGTTCTTCATCGGAAGCTTCTTGCATGATATGCCTGTCCAACAGTTTGCCAAGCCCCCAGGGTGCTGTGCTGACGATCTGAGATGGGTTGCCATTGTGTCCTGTCGAAGTGTATTTGCTGCAGATGGAGCTTCCCGCCTTGCTGCTCGTCAATGCGTTGCCTGCTGTCAAACGTTCTAACCGAATAGCCAGGTTGCTTAATGAGGACACGAGGGCAGGATCGATCGTGCGTGGTGTATGTTTATGTTGATGATGCTGGTTTTTGGGCTTGTAATGGTGATGATGGTGATGGTGAGGGTAGGTGTTCGAGGGGTCGTCGCAGCCGCAGGGTGAAGAAGCATCAGGGGATACCAAGGACACATCCAGGTCACGCACGTCTTCAGGGTTCAATCGGGGTGAGGTTGCCAAGGAGGTGGGATCGCCAGTACTGTGAGCATTGATGACGGATGGGGCCTCTTGAGCCATCATTTCGCTTTTGTTGAGTTCCATACGGGCCGATAGCTGTTTGGGATAGACCAAGCTGAGCATTTCCGGGGTTTCCAAGCCTTTGAGTCGCCGTTCGCCTAGCTCCATGACATGGAATCCAAGGCGCTTGAGTTGCTGCATATCACGAATCACCGAGAAGTTGCCACCAGCCGCCGCCGTTGATTTGCTAGTCGGATCCGTGCTCGTTGTATCGTCAAAAGTCACAATTCCATTGTTGGCATCGAGGACACCGGGGAAATTTCGAAGGGCGGCCACAACATCAGAGGAAACACAGATTTGACCACCATCAGCCGCATTACAGATTCTGCTTGCTTTGTTCACCACAGGGCCAAAGTAGTCCATTCGATTGGTGATTGGATTCCGCTCAAAGACAGGCATACCCCAATGAATACCCATACGCACCGAAAGTCCTTTGTAGATCACGACGTCGTCCTTTTCGATTTCCCGTCCTTCATCCGTATCCAAGATACCAGCCGGCCAGTCCGCCTCCAGGAGTTGTAGTTGCACCGTAAAGCACCATAAGAGAGCAGCCGTGATTGATTGGAAACACACCATGAAGGCATCCCCTTCGGTCTTGACTTCATAACCACCAACACTTCGCAGAGTTCGTCGCATAACGGCATCGTGGATTTTGATCGCCGATCGCATGTTTTCAGGCTGTGTTTCCCAGAATTGTGTCGAGCTTTTGATGTCAGTGAATACCAAGGCAACTTGATTGATAGGGGGTGGGATTTCTCGTTCAAGTCGAGCCAGTGTCTACGTTATATCATTGCCCATGTTAGTAACCCATTCTTTTTTTTTTTCAAAGGGGGGAGGGTGCCTATCTTACCGAGTCGCCGGGTCCATCTTCTTTGCCACGCCGTTTGTTCTTGCCAACGACCAACCCCACCACATCATCTACGGATAAGCCAATATCAGGAATCCCACCACGTCCAGGGCCCATGTTGCCACCACGCAAGTTTCTAAATCGCTTGTCCCGCCTGTTAAAGAGATCGTTGACGCCGATCACCATCACCATGATATTATCGTCGGCACCATAAGTGATAGCGAAATCCCGGAGCTTTTGAGCCGCTGCCATGAGATCATCCTTTTCCGTGCGAGCAATATCCACCGCCGTTTGATAAGACATTCGATCCCAGAGCCCACGAGACGCCATGATCACAAATTCATCGGCCTCGGTCAGATCGATGGTCGATATGTAAGGATTAGCGTTGACAACAGGGATAAGGTGGAAGTGACCAAAGCTTCTCGAGACATTCAGTTCACCATTTAAAAGACCAGAGTTGGAGACATAGCCACCAGCCGATCGGATCCGAGAGATTTCACTTGGGTTGAGAGGAATATGCTTCTGGGTGATTTCAAACGCCTGGCCATTGTTCCGAGAGATCACAGCAAGCGCATCACCGACATTGGCCACATACAATTTGGTGCCCACGATATAGCACATCACCGCCGAGGCACTCGAGTCCTTTTCGTCGCCAATCGCCGAGCCCATTTCCTTTTGCAGCGCCAAAAACATTCGCCGGATAGCACACACAATCGTATCGTCGCCCTTGTTCTTGCGGAGCTCGTTAAAAAAGTGGTAGGTGAGGTTGTCGTTCAGGTACTTGGTCAGCTTGCACCCGGATTTCGAGTTCTTGTGGCCGTCAAAGAGCCCAAACACAGATTCGTCATCGTTGTTGCGGAAGCGAGGCATGACAAGATCCCAGGTAGCCAGATGATCGCTTGGACCGAGCCAGTCGGCAATGCCATAGGCCATGGAGTTCACTTCAGAAGGAGAGGTACGGACCCGGCGGTTGTGGAATTCTTCAGGGGTAGACACGTCAAGGATCGTAATATCCATCAAGCCCAGCATGCGTAGTCTTGTCAGGGCACTAAAGTCGGACAGATCTTTTTTCTCCAAGTTTGCCGGATCAGGATGCGTCTTTTTGATTTCCAGGCGCTTGTTGCCCGACAAATTCAGGTACTTGAGACCCAAGTTCCAGTTCCTATTAAAAAAAAAAAAAAAGTTCGAAAGTCAGTACGACGTCTAGTGCCTTGACTGAGCGCACACACACACACTTACCAATTCCAGTCATAGGGCCAGTTTGCTATATTGTACTTCAGTAGATTGTTTCCAACGTCGAGCACCAATAGTTTTCGAAGCTTGCCGATTTCAGCGGGGAGGGTTTGCAGCTTGTTTCCGTTGACGGCCAATACACGCAAGTAAGACAATTTTTCGATATCGTCAGCAGGGAGAGATGTGAGTTGATTGCCAGAGAGATACAGTTCATAGAGATGCTGGTGGCAAAGACCATCGGGCGGGATTTCAAACAGATCATTGAAGGAGAGGTTGAGTATGCGGAGTTCCAGGAACAGAGAGAGAGGCGACCAAATGTCATCATCGGTCAACCGATTGTCACCCAAGAGCAATTGTCGCAGAGAGAGTGAGAGTGGCGGTGGATGGTTTCGAGGACTGGCGAAGAAGGAAGGTGGGTTGAAGTTTGGCGGGGCTTGAGGTGAGAGTAAATGATTGGACCCATCCCCATTGGCTGATAAACAAGTGTTGGTCTTGATGTTGATAGACATGGCTTCAGGGGGCAGTCGCAAGTTGTTTCTGTTGCTGATGCTACTAGCGCGGTTTGTACGATTGCGGTTGTCTTTGTCGCCGTTTCCATCGACGATGTTGTTGCCAAGACTATCATCTATGTTGTCGTTGGTAGCCAAGTGAGATCCAGGATGGTGTAGAGGCGGATTGAAGGTCGAATCTCCATTAGCAACCGGTACAATGCCTTGACCAGCGTTGGTTCCCAGTTGCGCTTGTAACACATTATCATTGGCGATCACAGAGGACACTACAGCTTCACCTCGAGGAGTCAGGGGCAACTGTAAAGCGACACCAGGAACAGAATAGGGTTCAGGGAAGGATTCCAGAAGGTTGGAAGAGCAGTTCAGGATTTGCAGGGACGGGCAGAGCCAGATTTCTTTGGGCAAGGTCTTGAGGTTGTTTTTCTGAGCATCCAATATCTTGAGTTCATGTAGCTTTGCGATTTCTGCGGGAAGGCTGTCGAGGTTGTTGTTTTGTACGGATAGTCGGACTAATTTGCGTAGGGAGCCAATACTACTCGGCATACAGTTGATGGTATTGCTGTCCAGAACAAGATGTTCGATGAAGGTGGTGTACACAAAGACGTCGTCTGGTAGAGAGGATAGTTTACAGTTGGAGAGGTTGAGCTCGGTAAGGCGGCTTGACATGAGAGAGTTGATGGAGGCTGTAATGTCAAGTTTACGTGGCAGGCTGAATTGAGTGAGGTGGTTCTTGTACATTTTGAGACGTCGAAGATGTAAAAAGTCATAGTTGGCTATGCTGATGGCATTGTAGTCGACAGAAACCAGCTCCAGCTTGGGCAGATCACAAAGGACATCAAGGTCGGTGATGAAGTTTTGGCGGAGATCCAATTCTTGCAGTTTTTCGAGCTTTGTAAAACAAAATGGCAGAGGACCACTGATACGGTTTGAGATAGCGTGGAGAGATTCCAGGTTGACCAACTGAGCCATTTCGTCAGGGAATCCGTTGATCTTGTTGAAGCTGATGTCCAGGCACTCTAGGCTAGTGATTTGGCAGACGACACTGGGGAAAGACGTGAAGGAGTTGTTGGAGATGTAAAGCGTTGTCAAATGTTTGAAGGAGGCAAACGACGGAGGGATGCTGTCGAGTCGATTGTTGTAAACACGAAGCGCCCGTAATCCTTCGATTTCATGGAGACGGGCATGTTGTAGATCCCGTAAGCGATTTCCAGATAGGTTGAGCTGTTTGAGTGACCGAATGTAGCGAATTGATGCAGGTACCGAAGTGTATTCGTTGTTGGTAAGTCGCAGTTGTTGTAAGCCTTTACACATCTGTACAAAGTCCGCTGGGAGTTCTAGTAAAAGGTTTCTTGACACATCGAGAGACACAATTCGGGCCGCATGCTTGTAATAAAAGATAGGGATCGCCGGTAGGTTTCTGGCTTGAAGATCAATATGAGCACCGAATTCAGGTTCTTCTTGAGGGACGGTTTGACTGGTATTTGGTCCGAAGGTGAAGCGTAGTAAATAAGAGTTGTCTTCCCGCCCGACATCTTCGATCTTGTCATCATCAGTATAGCCCATCTGTTCCAGCAGCATCTTTTGAATCTGAAGGGGTCGTTCGTTCGGTCCAAGCACCCGTTCTGTAGATACAAAAGAGAAATCGTTACTAGTTAGTTTCGCAGAAGGATGGCCCACCACCTTAATAGTTTCAGCAACATTACCTAGTTTGTGGCGCTTCAAGACAAGATTGTACTTTGTCATGTCGGGTAAGAAGAATTTGCCGGCCAGTTTTTGATTTAGTTCAGCGGTAGTTGTATGTAGCGGCAGTTGCAGCGTGCCAAAGGTGTCATCAGGACGGAAGATGCGGATACAAAACTAAGCAATTGAGATACAAAGAGTCAAGCCCCTGAATTACAACATTCATGCACACGCTGCCATCCATGACTTACGTTTTTCTTCTTGATGCCATATTTGTCTTGTTCCACCATAGTATACTCGTCCAGATCATGAGCTTCTTCATCTATAGTCGAGTCGGCGGTTGTATCTAGTGTAGTCATGATTTCAGGCGGTTGGACAGCCCAGCTATCAGGTGGAGCCCAAGATTCATTATTGGTATGCATATCAAAATTCTATGGGCGGTAAGGCCAAAGAAAGATGTTAAAACTCCGAACATTGATTTCAGGCACACATGGTGTGTCTCTTGTTGGCAACTTACCTGTTGATCGGATAACGAGGGAGGCATGAATGCCGGACGACCTTGGTGATATTCGGTATTGACAATGCCATCCATGCTTGTAAAGTTTTGATCCACTATTGAAACGAGAAGAATATGAGATCAAGTGACCAATAATCACATGGCAAAGATGAGTTTGATCACTTACGTTCAATATCCTATTGTAAGAAGAAACGGAGTACACACTGATTCAGTCCAAAGTGATCTTTTATTGTCTGATTTTGTGGGTAGATAGCTTACCTTGTTATCCTTTCTTGACCTGTCACTTGAGTAGTATATGCTGCCATCCGATTTCTCTCGTTCCTTTGATTGTTTCTTGCTGGGTTGTGGACCAGCCGATCGTTTCCGTTCACCAGTGGAGCTATACGAAGAGGCCGAAGAGTACAAGTTGGTGATTGGACCTCGTTGCATAAAACGTAGAGGATCTTCTACAGGGATCTGTTCCAAGGGATGATGGCCTCGATGAGAATATAGATCGTTGCTGTCGTTGAGTCGTTTAAGAGAGTTGTTGACGGATACGGTGGATGCGTTGCTGGGTGTAGATGATGATTGAGAAGATATACTTGATGAATGAGCTGATGCAGAGTAGTTGTGAGAGTTGAGTTCGTTTCGACCTATGAATGAATACATACAACGAATGACGTTTCGTCAGGCAAAAGTAAAATGATGATGATGATGATGACTTACTTTTCTTCTTTGTAAAGCGGCCAAAGAGATGATGTCTTTTCTTGTCTTTTGGGGCAGCGGGTAGATCTAGAATAATGATAAAGATGAGAAGGAAGAAGAGTAGATAGAGAGATAGATTGATTACCTTGCTCGTATTTCTGAGGTTCCCCGGAATTGCTTCTACTGAGAGCTTTTTGTGGACTGGTATACTGCTGAGAAGGTATATACGTTTCGCCTATTCGCCGACCACCTCTTGGAAAAGGGATTGGATTGCTGCCCTGTTTACATTTAGCTGAGTTGACCTTTGTTGTTGCTGTTGCTGTTGCTGCTGGTGCTGTTGTTGTTGTTATGGAGTTTCCCTCTTTGAAGGACACAGACAAAGGATCTCTATTGATGGTATTCATGGATGGAGTCGTGTTGTCAAAGGATCGTCTACGTTGCACTGCATTAATAGTGTTGGTGGGAACAACAATGTGAGACGTTGAAGAGTCAGGAGAAGGTAGAGTGCCAGTAGATGAGTTTCTGATGTGACGTGAAGAGGTTCTTGTGCCAGTTGTAGAGGACAATGTTTGTGTTGGTTTTGGAGAAGACAACAATGGTGGCTCAGCTAAAGTTAAGAAAGGCGTGAGAAAAGGATGTATTGCAAGTAACATTGTTGATATTGTTACCTTTTGACGACGATGACGACTCTTGGGAATGATGACCAAACACACGCGTAAAGAAGGAATCGTTTTGGTATTGCCTTGTTCCAGGTACAGTAGCATCCAAAGGAAGTGAAGGGGATTTGGGAACACCAGAGCCTAAATATGGCTGTTCCATAGTTTTAGCGGTAGAGTACTATGATGATGACAGTAATCAAAATGGGAAGAGGAAGGAAGAAAGGAAGAAAGGGAAAGAGGGACCAGAGAACGAAATATATAAGTTACACGAAAATGGTCAACTTTGATTTTTCGAACTCCGATTTCCCTCCTTTCTCTTCCTCTCGTTCTCATTCTCACTTTTTTCTCTTTCTTTCTTCTTTCCTTCTCTCTTATTTTTAGTTTTGTTTTGTCGTTCCCCTTCTGGGGATCCTTTCACTTATCTACCTTACTACTTACTACTTCAAGTCGCTCTCTTATTAGCATGTCCAATCAAGCACCCTCTGTCTCATTTATCAGCCCTGATGAACAGCAACAGCAGCAACAGCAGCAATCCTTATCAAGACGACCTTCTTCAGCACGCTCTATACTACTATCATCAAACAAGCCAAGTGGTGTGAATGATCTCCTCCATGGTCTCAAGATCATGACTACAGGACAGCCAGAACAATCGACTCCATCTTCCCCCGTACCTACCCAACTTCAAGCCGACCTTCCAAGCTTCAACAACATTGAAGACTTTGATCTTCAGCAACCGATTGGTAAGTATAGCAAGACCCAAAGGCTCTCATGGCTTTCTCACCTTGTTTCTATTCTTCTCTAGGCTATGGATCCTCCGCCATTGTCTACAGTGCTCTATACAAACCTATGAACAAACGGGTAGCCGTGAAAATCATCGATTTGGATATGTTTGAAAGGAACCAAATCGACGAACTTCGGGTAAAAGGCTTCAGCACTCTTTTTATACCATTGGTGTCATATCTAACCTTCCTTACTTTCTTATGTAGAGAGAAACTGCACTGATGGCTTTGTCTAAACACCCCAATGTATTGCGCGTTTATGGTTCATTTGTCAATGAATCGAAACTTTATATCGTCACTCCTTACTCTGCTGGAGGTAAGAACCATCTTGGTAGCACATGAACACTTTTCCTCAACATGCTCTTCTTTAGGCTCTTGTTTGGACATTATGAAAACTGGCTTCCCCAATGGCTTTGACGAAATGTGTATAGCTACTATTCTGAAACAGGCACTGGAGGGCATCGCTTACTTCCACAAGAATGGCCATATCCATCGGGATGTCAAAGCAGGGAATCTATTAATGGATGACGATGGTACCGTGCTATTGGCTGATTTCGGTGTCTCTAGCTCTCTGATGGAGTCTGGAGAACGTGGAAAGAGAAAAACCTTTGTTGGCACTGTAAGTATAGGGAATGGAAGCACGCCTTTGTACTGATCATCGTAATGTTTCTATTGTTGGACAAAATAGCCTTGCTGGATGGCCCCTGAAGTCATGGAACAAGCTGGATACGACTACAAGGCGGACATCTGGAGCTTTGGCGTTACTTCTATCGAATTGGCTACCGGGCATGCACCCTATGCGAAATATCCTCCTCTCAAAGTGCTCATGATGACTTTATCCAATGAACCGCCTTCTCTGGATCGGGAAGCTACTGGCCAAAAGTACTCCAAGTCTTTGAAGGACATGATTGATTCTTGTTTGGTGAAGGACCCAGAAAAAAGGTATCTAGAAGACAAACACACCCAATGCATTCGTATACTAAACCTTTTCTGTACCTTTTCTAGACCCACCGCCGAAAAACTGCTACAACATCCATTCTTCAAGCAAAGCAAACGAAAAGACTACCTTGTGAAATCGATCCTGCAAGATTTAACCCCCTTGGAGCAAAGACCTCGGAAAAAGATATCCAAACGGCAAATGACGATCACCAAAACGGACGAATGGGATTTCGATAACGACGATACCAGTGAAGATACGCACTCAGCAATACCTCCATCAATCAACAACAGTGACCCATCTCAGCAGCAGCAGCAGCAGCAGCAACAGCAACAAAAACTACAGCAGCAACAGCAACATCATACACCAAAACGGCACATCTCTTTTGGTGATGTTGTAGTCCGAAACCCACAACAACCATCCGCACAACCATCCTCCTCGGCCGCTGCTATAGCAACGACGACGATGACGACAATTACATCTGAACAAATGGCTTCATCGAAACAGCAGCAGCCCAAAAAGTCTCGGTTTGTCATTGAAGAAACTTCCTACAGCGATCACCCTGGCTCGATGTTAACAAGCTCTTCTATGCGATCCCTAAGTCCTTCCTCTCTTCCCGATGCTACGGACAGTAAAGATGATCAAATGGTAAGTACAAAGTGTTTCATTGCTATTGTTTATTAATTGGTCATTCTACTCGTCTTACTGCATTTAGGATAGTGAAATAACCAAGGTCGGACGATTCCATATCAACCAATCTGCATCAAGACAGCAAAGCACTTCTGATCCCTCGCATGGCTTTTCCGATTCTCTGAATGACGACAAATCCAATCAAGACACATCAGGTACAGCACAACTTGGGTTGATAGATGGGCATTTCATGCTAACTGTTGGATTATAGGGAGCGATCGCAAATCTAGGTTTGAAGTGCTGAACCATTCTCCTCAGGCGTCATCCACGAGCATCATCCCTTACCAAGGCATCCCGCTGTCCCGTGAAAACTCTAACCATGGCTCGTATGTCCCATCCCCCTCCGCACTGTCAAGAGAAGGGTCTGCTCGAGCCCGGTCTCCTCTCGCCGAACGGGAATTCGACAATCAATCCACTGGTGAATCAAGAAAGATTGGCCGATTCGAATTGACCACAGGTGGAACCGATCCCAACAACCGTTTCGTCTCTCAGGACAAAAGTGAAGGTATTTTTTTTTTTAATTTGGTGAATGTCCACTGATTCTTACTTGATTCTTCCGTAGCGGCCCATCCTTACGATTCATCTCACTCACTCTCGGCCTCCTCATCAACGACCTCACCCTCTTCGTCCCTATTACGGGGTCAAACTCTGCGAACATCTCATGAAGGCTCAACCCTCTTGTCTCAATTCGAAGAACTGATACGATCAAATGAAAGCCAAAGACAGATGATCCAGGAGATATACTTGGCCACTGGTCTGCACAAGCAAAAATCCGCCGCTATGCCACCGAAATCGAACGAACGGCCCCCGACCGATGACTTGCCTGCTACTGTGGTAAAGGAATGACTCAAAAGTGCCATCGTATCACTCACTTATTTTTTTTTCTGTGTAGACTTACTTGGAACAGCTGGTGCAATCGTCTACAAGGGAAAATCTCGCTCTTCAAAAGGAAAATGACGCTCTGCGACGGGAAATCGAACAGCTTCGTGGCCTACATTAGCTTAGCATTAGACATACCCCAGCTATATCCTACTCTGTACGTTATTTTACCATCATTAAACTTTTCTTTACCCTCCCATCATACAAAGGCTTTATAAAACACACTCATTTATTGGAGTGTTGAATGGTTATGCAACTTTTTTAAACTCCGGTTTTGGCCACAAAGTAACACTTTTTTGTTGTCAATTCCTTTTTTCGCTTCTTCTTTGCTTCTTCATTACTTTTTTTTTTCATTGACATCAGCACCGCACCACTAACGACTCGATCTCTGTACATCAACCTTGAACGACGAACGCACAGTAACTCTCTCCTCACCTTTTGTCCATTTGTGTCTTACCATGACTAACATTTGCCTTTTGCATCATTATTCCTCTTTTTCTTAGATGATCGAATAGTATGGCAATGTATATAAGCTCTCCGGCAGCAGGACTGGATAGACATGTGGTTAGATTAGGGATTGGACGCTAGGGATAATGAAAAACTTGGGGAAATCCTCGCAACTTGTTTTTCTAGGTACACTCACTTTTTCATTGTAGATTGTGTAGCCATTACACCGCTAAACATCACTACTTGTTTGCCTACCTTCATTTGCTTACTACTGTACACTGACACTTTTTGCGCTGCCGGCCAGCTCTTTTCTCCTTCATTCTCTTAGCATGACACTAGGTTAGTCTTACCAAGTCCCATACATACCAGCCTCCTCCCCCATGTAGCGTAAAAATAAACTCATTCACTCAATAATTTTTTTTGAAACCGTCTTTATGGCTACCGTTTCGATTCCTATGACTAAACTTGAGCGAAGGGGATCAACAATTTTTGTAGTCATTGCGGGGTTTGAAAAAAGTTGCCTTTTTTTGACTCTTTCCGATTTACAACTCCAAAGTTCTGTACAGAGTTGTCCTATCTCTCATAATTGAGATGGACAACCCACCTTCAAATTTAACATGAAACAAGATGCAAGTCATGCCTATTGAACGGTACCAAAACATAACTTTTTCCTATGTTGTATACATCTGTTAGCCCTATACGATGCTTCAAAATAGCGGCAGTTTTAAAAAGTCGTCCGGAGACGGTGATTTATTCAAGAAATAATAACACCCTTAGCATCATTCGATGGATAAAAAGTACACCTACCTGTACGTGGAATTTAAGTTATGGTTGTCCATTTCACTCACGAGAAAATCAGTGTCCAAGAAAAAATAGCACTTTTCAAAGGGAATGCTACAGACAGAACCATCCGGACAGAACCAACCCGCGTATCCTGAATTTTGCTGACAATAAGGACTTACATGGAGTCCCTGGCTTCAGTCCCGGTCATAGATGGGACTCAACTTGAAATGAAGATAAAACCGCCCCTGCCTACACACTCCTCCAACCATGTGCGCCTATGCACTCTAAATTTCAAACCCCGGTTGGCTATAAGATTATTTTTTTGCCCGTCCTATTATTTTGCTCCGGGGGGTTTGGGGGTAGTGTAGTGGTCAAGGCTGCACTCTGGCGCTGTGAAGGCGTGGGTTCGAATCCCACAGCCCTCTCTCCCCCCCCTCGACTTGACCTCGACAGCTCCTCTTGTGTCCGGTTTTCCTGCTTAAGGTTTGACGCCGCTTGAATTCTTCTTCACCCTGGTGTGGTCTGATCGGTTGGTGCCCCCAACGCACTCTTTCCTGGCCCCCCCTCCTCTGACACCCTCCCCTCATCACCCTTCAGCTCGTCTTGATGACTTCTTGTATGCTTCCTTCATTCAGATTTTCCAACACTCACTCACTCCGACCCCGGGCGTAGCAGATTTGACTCACAGTCCCAGTGCTTCAAGGTCCATTTAAGTTCAGACTTAATAAAAATCTCTTCTTAGTCTATTATTTTGCTCCTTCTTCCCCTCGTCATTACTTTTTTCCCTCCATTGTCATTCTCTTTACTCCACGACGTCAAACGAACGAACGAACGAGCAAACGAACGAACGAACGGTAACTCTCCTCTTCTCACGTCATGTTCATCTTTTGCTTACCATTACTAACTTTTTGCCTTTTGCATCGTTCCTCTTTCTTTTGACACTAGATCGGCTACGACGATGACTACGGCAATAGGGACAACGACGATGCTAATGACGACTCCACCACTGCTTCATGTCGCCCAAAAAGGCTCTTTTTAAAATTTTCAAATGTAAAAAACATGGGGAAACCCTCGCAATTTTTTTTTAGGTGCACTCCCATTCCATTGTCGAATCTCGTAGTCCAAGTTACTAATAAAAGTATACCAATTCTTTGCACATATCCTTCCGCTACTATCTTTGATACTGTTACACAGTTTGGCCCTCTTTGTCTACCTCCATTTGCTGGGTTTTTACAGTAGCTTAGTCCTTCTCATTACAACCCGTCGCCATTTACACATTAGCTTAGCTACTGCCTCAAACATAGTCTGTACCATAGCCCATTAATCCCTTTGTACCAATAAAACTTTGTATGTATGCGAAGATAGATCTTACGATCATGTACATGTCACTAGATTCATTACAACTAGTAAATCAACGGTTTTTTAGGAGCTGTCAATGATGAGCTACTCATCTGTAGTTTGGTTTTTATAAAGTACATGGTATTATCATGGCTATAGATTTGAGAAAAGTCTTTCATAGAATGATTCAAGTAGGTTTTATTGAAGTAATGGGTCTAATGGGCTATGGTACAGACTATGTTTGAGGCCGGAGATAAGTTAATGTGTAAATGGCGACGGGTTGTAATGAGAAGGACTAAGCTACAGTAAAACCCCAGCAAATGGAGACGAACAAAGACGGCTAAGCTGTGTAAAAGTATCAAAGATAGTAGCGGAATGGTATGAGCAAAGAATTGGTATATTTTTATTAGTAACTTGGACTACGAGATTCTACAATGGAATGGGAGTGTACCTAAAAAAAAAATTGCGAGGGTTTTCCCTTGTTTTTTACAATTGAAAATTTTTAAAAGAGCCTTTTTGGGCGACATGAAGCAGTGGTGGAGTCGTCATTAGCATCGTCGTCGTCCCTATTGCCGTCGTCATCGTCGTAGCCGATCTAGTGTCAAAAGAAAGAGGAACGATGCAACAGGCAAAAAGTTAGTAATGGTAAGCAAAAGATGAACATGACGTGAGAAGAGGAGAGTTACCGTTCGTTCGTTCGTTTGCTCGTTCGTTCGTTCGTTTGACGTCGTGGAGTAAAGAGAATGACAATGGAGGGAAAAAAGGAATGACGAGGGGAAGAAGGAGCAAAATAATAGGACGGGCAAAAAAAATAATCTTATAGCCAACCGGGGTTTGAAATTTAGAGTGCATAGGCACACATGGTTGGAGAAGTGTGTGGGCAGGATCGTGTTCCTGAGCTTCAATTTGCAGCATATCCCTAACATATCAGAGCGAGCATGCTGCTACATTCTTATGCTATGATGTGGACTTCCCTTCTGAATGACAAATAGGCTGGATCAGAGAAGATTGAATGTTGCCACATGGGATAGCAGGGGTGGAATTCCATCATGAGCACCGAGTCTTGTATAAAAGTCTTCCTGAACACTATGATCACCTGTACAAAAGCATTTTCGGCGACGGTAGGTTGAATAGGATCGCCAGGACTGGGCTCTTTCGCCGCCAGTCGGTCATGTCATTCGTCGATCGTCGGGAACAACTTCTTGCAGAGGCTGGTCGGTGGGTTAAGGACGGCACGTGCAAGATAAAAGGACCGACCATTGATGGGGAAGCCTGCCACTGATCGCATCATTTCTCTTGAAAGGCTGGTGAGATATGCCCTCCATCGTTGTGTTGTTCCATCGGCCTTTGAGTCGTATTTGGTCCACGTTTGCACACACGTTACCCGCCATACGAGCTGATGAGCCGCAATTGATATGTGTCTTTTTGTTGGACCTGATACCAGGAGAAGAGTAAGACCATTCCTATGCCTGGCGGGGCGGTTTTATCTTCATTTCGAATTGAGTCCAAGCTATGCCCGGGACTCAAGTCAGGGACTCAGAGAGTCCCCCGCCATATCAGTCCTTATTGTCCACCAAATTCAGCATACACAGATTGGTTCTGTCCCGGTGGCTCTGTCTGTAACATTCCCCCTTTTCAAAGGGGATGGTCCATCCTTTTTTCAAAGCGGAGCTTGAAAAGGTGGCAACTTTTTTTTCAGGACCATGGTTTTCTCAGCAGGAGGATGCTTGAATACATGGCGAATGTGTAGGGAGCCCTCAAAACCAAAGTAAAGTGAGTTTTTGACACTTGATACAGGCCCTTGCTGTTCACAAACTTCCGGTCAGGCAGTCCTCAGCGTCTGTGGAATAAAACTCCGCCTTTGGCGAGCGGGTGTTGAAATTCAAAAACGGAAGACAAGAAAAGAAATCCCCCAACTTTTCTTGCTTCTTTCTCTTTCATTAGTCACTCACACCATGGATCGACAAAAGCAAATCGCCAATGCCTTGGAAACA
This sequence comes from Absidia glauca, assembly GCA_900079185.1. Classification (NCBI taxonomy): domain Eukaryota; kingdom Fungi; phylum Mucoromycota; class Mucoromycetes; order Mucorales; family Cunninghamellaceae; genus Absidia; species Absidia glauca. Next base: position 82,378 of record LT552933.1, read on the forward strand.
TACTTTAGCGATGCCAATCTGCTATGGGATAAGGTCATGCAACAACACCTGGATGAAAGCCGCGATGGATGTAAAGTCATTTGAAACCCCCTCTCAATGATACTGATCCAATTTATGACATAGGTGTTTCCTTTGACCAACTTGCCAAGCTCAAGAAAATGAAGGCACTTGAAGTGACACCCAGTGAGATCAAAGAAGCTGCTCTTGGTCATTCCATGACGAAATTGAAGGTAATGCCATCGAAACAAAGGGCGGTCACTCACAATTGATTAGATCTCCAAAGATAGCTCTGCCATTGGCCGCATCAAACCCTACGTGCGCAACAAGACTGAAGAATTGACTGATTGGTCGATCTATGTGGTAAGAACTAGAAAGAGAGGGGGGCCAAAAATGCTTACTCACAGGGACATTAGGAAGGACTAGGGAAAAAGCACTGCACCGAACATCAAATCGCGGACCTCTTCAGCCAAATTGGTCATGTCTCGTATGTCCGATTTCCTCCTGACCGGAACGGCGACTGCCGGTGTCAAGGCTTTTGTTTTGTAGAATTCGATACCAAGCAGCATGTGGAAAAGGCCGTGGAGACCATGAATCAAGATAACCTCCGTGTGATGTCCAAGTAAGTGCAGGGCGGGACGATTCAGCTCACTCACTTTTTGTTGTTTTATAAAGGCGGCAATGGCTTGATTTGCGGGACGAATACCTTGCCCATCAAAAGAAAACGAGTGGGCACATCAAACAGTTATGGCAAGAATACAACAACAAGCACCTGGAGAAGGAAGAAGAACAGCAACCGAAGGAGGACATCTCATACCCAAAGAACGTCATTGTGTTTGTACAAAACATCCATGTCAAGAGTGCAAAGACAACGGTCAAGGTAAGGGAATAAACTGAAGGGGTGATTGCTTGCTAACTAAAAAGTCTAAATAGGCTCTTTTGGAACAATCGGGTGCCTCGATCACTTTTATGAAGCATAAAAAAGGCGTGGATTCGGTAAGAAAAGGTGGCTCTCTCTCTCTCTCTCTCTCTCTCTCTCTCTCTCTTGTGCCTGACACTTTTTTATATCACTTGTAGTGTCATGCAAGGCTGGCGTCTTCTGAAGATACGAAAAAGGTTGTGGAGTACTTCAAAGCACATGCCCTGATACAAGCGTCAGGCACCGATATACAAGGCACTGCCACCGAAAATGCATCTCAAGCCATTAAAGTGCGTGCAATCTCTGGTAAGTGACACGACTGACTCCCTTTCGCACACACCTACTTAACTTTTTTTTCTCTCTTTCATTATATCATTATAGGAAACGAAGAAAAGATTTATTGGATGACGGATCAAATGGGTGCCAACAAGTAATCGGAGCCATTAGTATACCTGATAGTAGCTATTTAAATAGATGTATCATATGGTTTTTATTAGGCATAGAATAGTGTAAATGTGTGTAATGATAAAATGGAGGGTGGGAGGGGGTACATGACTCTAATCTAGAAGAAGAAGGATCGCCGTCCCTTGATACGGCCAGGTTCAGATTTCCGCCTTGGTGGGTCACTGGTGGTGGTGGTGGTGGTGGATTTCTTGCGCCAGGGGAACGATGCACGATGGCGATCGTTTGGAGGATATACGGGGGAGTAGTGAAGAGGTGATGGAGGGTATTGACAAGGGAATGCGGGGGCGGAGGATTCTACGGTCGGACGATTCTCATGACAAGAGGCGGGTTGTAGTGGTGGTGATGGCGGTAGCTTGGCTCCGTCGGCTTTAAACTTTTGATTCAGATAGGCCGATGAGCGTCGTAATAGGCTGTGTTGCTGTGGTGGATTGGGCATGGCAGGCGAGAGCGGGTGCTGTGAGAAGTCGGGCGGAGTTTGGATTGTTGCAGGTGCTGGTGTAACCCCAGCTGCATGATTCCACGGCGAGGGTGTTTCTTTTGTATCATGTTCAGTGCCGATGGACGTTGATTCACGTATTGGATCGTTGGCTACATCCAGTGAGAGTGTGTTCATGTTGTCGTCTTCGCTTTCCAAAGTTGGCTTCAGATCACAAGGGCCTTCATTGCGGCGCATCAGTAGATCATCGTTGTTTGGTGAGTGTAACTGCAGGCGTTTCAAGTCTAACTGTGAGAGAAGGTCAGCAGCAAAGTTGATATCGAGGTGATCGTCCAGCGAGAATTTTAGAAATTCGTGTTTATCCATTGGCGAAGGTTAACTATAGAGGAAGAGGAAGAGTGGGAAAGAAGAGTAAGAACGGAAGAAAGGGAGGAATAGGGAGAGGAAATACAAACCCAGCCAGGTGTTTCGGGAATCCAAATCTACCACCGCCATTTCCCCTAAGTATGTTGTGTATTCCATGATTCAAGGAGGAGGACAAAAGTAAAGAAGAAATACATAGTTTATTTTCCCAAAAACAGACACCGTAACCCACCACTACCTTCTAACCTATCAGCACGCCTTCAGTTTCCTTTGTTGCCTCGTCCATCGAGCCAGCTTGTGCCAGTTGTCCATCAGCAAGTACCTCGTCCAAAACATGTTGAGTAGGGCGGCTGTGTACATGATATATCGATAAGCAGGACCCGTTTCGATAAGAAATCCAACTACGAGAAAGCAGGTCAAAAAAATCAATCCATTATTATGTGTATAGCCATTTTTGACCAAACATCCGCCCCCTCCCCTATTTTCTCCTCCTAAAAACATTTCACTGTTGTCGTTTTTTAAGATTCACTTACGTGCAGGAGGGACCAGGGAATAGTTGAGGTTGTATCCAGACCACAAGGAAAACAAATGAAGTACAGGACTATGGTAAAAGGCATACAGGAAGAAGGAGAAGAGAGCCATGTCCAAGGATGGTGGAATGGTAACGTATCGTGGATTTGAGATCAAATACATAGGCACAATCAGGATCAACGAATGTTCTACACCAGGATGATTGTTAATAAGAGAGAGATTTTATGTATCCCTTCGCTTATCTTACCCAAGAAAAAGTTGAAGACTTCACCCAGCATGTCATGATCCCGAAGATCAGGGAAGATCAAGGCAAGAATGGCACCCCATAGCGTATAATAGTACGTATTCAGCAGTAGTCGAGGGATCAGTGGATGGTGTTGCTTGGAAGGCCAGAGCATGACGATAATCAACAGTAGGGCGCTTGCATGGCAAGGCTAATAGGGTAAAGAAAAGGTGAGTTGCCATGGCGATTTGCCCAACCACTCCGCATTAGGAATGTGATATCACACCAAATTCAAAACACAGACAACCCATCCCCCAGTAGTAAACGGACTGCCATTAAACTTTACCTGCATGAGAAAAAGTAAGGTTTGGGTCACCGTCTTGTGAGCACAAGTAATGCCAAATGATCCGATCATAAGCACCACAAGGATCCGTTCCAACATGGAGGCTTCGGGAAGAGCATGTTTGGAGTTCATCAAACGGTATGCTTCCGTACTATCACACAAAATAACAGACCACTTAGTATCTATCATCCTCTTTTTTTTTCCCATGCCCCCCTTTGTTTGCATCCTAATCCGGTCATGTAGACTTTTTTTGATCTACTCCCTCTCCCCCGTCAATGTGACTTACTGTTTCCCAAACGCTCTGTTTCCAAAGAAGAGTGTTAAGCCGGTGAAGAGCGGTACCAGTAACAAGAGCTCCAGAGCATGTTGAGTAGGAGAGACAAACCTATTAGTGTAGGTGCCATAGCAAGATGAAGGTGAGTATCAAGTCCTTAGATACTATACACTATGAATGGAAAGGTCCGCTACTTTTACCATGCACCACCCAAGGAATCTTCAAAGTCAGTAAGGTGGTAGGGAGGGAAGTCAAAGGTCATGGACTTTAGAGTATCGCCCAACATATCTAACATGGTGGCCGTGGCCATGCTGTGGAATGATGATAAAAGATAAAAAAGAGAAAGAAGAGAAAGAAAAGAAAAGAATTCCAGAAAGGGTCAAAAAAATAAGCAAAAGAGGCAGAGCGGGGTTTAAAATAGACCAACCGTAACCCCAAACCCTGTGACGTTTTGCCATTGGCATCAATGAGACCTGTCCCTGTCTCTATGGAAGTTTCGGATCAGTGGGTTCAAGCAAAGTGATTGGATTGCTTTTATTTGATAAAACCAAACCAAACCTATCATATCACACTAATGTAATGTACTATCACTTTTCACTATTAAGGGGGGGGAGGAGGGTATAGTCTCTAAAAGTTCATATGCATGTCATCCATAAGCCATTATTGCCGTAAAGCCTTCAATCGTTCCGTCAGCAAGGCATCTTCGTCGTTTTCCTTCTTTTTCGCTTCACCCAGGACCGAGCTTGGTTCCAATCGACCCAATTCTTGGTTCATTTCCAATCCATGTTCGTCAGCCACTTGATGCATCAGTGTCTCCACTTCGTTCTGTGGCGTAGTCATCGTCGTTGTGCCCGCCATGGCTCCTTCCATATATTCCGTTTGTACATCCAGATCTTCAAATTGCGATTCAAACTTGTCCATCACCATCGATATCTATCCCACAAAAGAAAAAAAAAGGGGGGTGGGGTTGGTTGGTTATCAGAGTACAGGGTATATGCGGAATCAAGTCTACTATACCTTTTCCAGGTTCATGGATTCCATTGCTTTATCCATTCCCTTGACAACACTAGCCATAGATCCAGTCACCTATTAAAAATAAGAGAGAGAGAGAGAGAGAGAGAATAAGCTTAGGAGCCTGGCCGAGAAGGGGCGGTTCTTTACCTTTCGCATAGTGACAGCTGTCTGTACCCGACTGGCCACTGCATCAATACGTGAGGAGAGTCGCAATAGGTTCAACGCTTCATTCTTCTTTCGGATAGCATTGGACGCATAGATACGAGCACCTTCCATGTTCCCATCTTGAATGGCCTATTCTTATCCAGTACGTTAGTTCTGCATTCACCCCTAACGGCACTGACTTACCTTTTTGAGCTTGGCTTTCTCGAGTCCTTCTTCTTTTTGACAGCGTTTGGATTGCTTGTTCAGTTGCTTGGCAGTAAACTATAAAAGCAGGGCATACAATGAGTGGGATCCGTCATGATAGAGATCTATTACCTTCAACTGGAAGAGATTTTCTACAGAAAGAAGAATGGATGAGCTTCAATGCGTCAAAATGGAGGCTGTATTGTACTTACTTTCAAGTCCGCTCATTAATGTAGGATTGGGTGTTGGAAGGAGAAAGAAAGAAGACAAAATAGCCAAGACCAAGAGCTTTTCCTATTAAAATGACGCACGGCGGCGGAGTTTGAATGACCATGAAGACAAATGACAATCAGATCAATCAGGTGGAGAGACAGATAGATAAACATCAACGCCTTGTCTTTTATCATACTAATACTAACAAATAAACATATCCAAAGAACGCCATACGAAGGGGAATCGCATCTATCTATCTATCCTTTCAAAGCCTACAGAAAAGAGAAAGGCGAGTGAGTGCCAGATCCTTTGTATCCGTCCGACCTATCTTTGATCTACCTGTAGTCGTTTTTGCATAAGCTCCAGTTCAGGTCCTTCTTCTTCGGATTCTTCTTCAGCAGGTTCTTCTTGTTTCTTTTCCAAAGCAGGGCCTACCGAACCAGCCTCACCAAGCATACCTACAAGAAAGAGGGTGTGAGTGTGTTGAAAGATGTACAAAAATTAAGCTTTACCATCTGTGATTTGGAAGAGCACCGAGTTGACTTCTTCATCGGCGGCTTCTTCAAGGTCGTCGTCGTCCATCATATCCATTGTATCTTCGATCATTTCATCCATGATCCCCGCCTTCATCATCTCCACCGACATTTGTTGCATCGCTTGCGAGACTTCGGGCAATCGCACCAAGTTGTTCACCAGTTTCATCACTTCACCGCTTTTCTGTAAAGCCCCTGCCACCTTGAGTGTCGCTACAATAGACAAATATTAGTTGCATTCCTCTCAAAGGTCCCTTGACTTTCTTACCTAGTTGATGTTCCAATTGCATAATGATGGAGTTCATTTGTGCCTTGCTGGTATAAAGTCGGTTCTTGTGTTGTTGGGATCGTATCAATTCCTTGGCTAGCATCTTGCATACTTTGGCATCGCCTTTCTTGGCCACCTGCTTGATGGATTTCTTCACCTTGGCCTCCTCTACATCTATGGCTTGGATTTGTCGTTGGATGGCTCGTTGTTGTTGTCTGATTTCCTGTCGCCATTTCTTCACCTACAAAGGTCATTGAGTGCCCTGATCCCCTTCTGAGCGGCCAGCACTTACTAATTCATCGGGGGTTTTCTTGCCAAAGAACCGTTGGATGTTTGTCGTCAGATTACTAGCCATGATGAGAGGTAGATATATACAAAGAAGGTGGGATAAAGAGTTTAAGTTTGTTTGGGGCGGGGCCGGTCAAGAATGGGAAGAGAAAGAAGAAGGAAGGGCCGGAAAAATTAAAAAAAAAAGTCAGCGCCTTTTATAGTTTCAAACTCCGCTTTTGTCTGACTGGTGGGGAAGGACAATGCATGCTCTTTTTTCATTTCGACTCTTTAATTCTCCTCCTATGGATTCATCCACAAAAACAATAGTCATTACCGGAGGTGCGAGAGGAATTGGAAGAGAGGTTGCATGGTCCTATCGTCGCCGAGGCTACAATATTGTGATTGGGGACATCCTCGATCAATTGGGTCAAAAAGTCGTCGATGACATGAATCAAAAGCAAGTGGCTCGCCCGTCGATCTTTTTCTTTTCTCAAAGCCTCATCCTCTTTTCTTGATTTTCGATAGATCAGAGAAAAAGGTGGCCGTCTATAAACATACCGATGTTTCTTACTATCACGATAATGTCACTCTGTTCAAAACGGCTTCGGCGGAGTTTGGAAAAATTGATGTAAAGCCCTTGACTTTTGCATGAACGTCCTCTAATCCGCTTTATCAGATTGTCTTTTTGAATGCTGGTATAGGAAGCACGTGTAATACTCTGTTTGCTCCATTGGATGGTAATTAAGATCAGCTAACTGCCGCTCACTTGGCTGACCATCTCTCTTTCTTCCAGATGAGCGTGAAAGTGCCATTTTCAATGTTGATCTTGTCGGTGTGATTAAAGGTAACGTCCTCCTCCTCATAGAAAACCTCCTTCTAAAGAAAAGAGGTAGGCACAAAGGTGGCGCTATTGGAAATGGCCAGAAATCAAACAGATAGCTCCATCATCATCAATGCATCCACCTGTGGATTTCAAACGCCGCCGTAAGTGATTTGACAGCTCTTAACGTAACCTCACGGCTCTTTGTTTTAAAGTGCCATGAATGCATACAATGCAGCAAAGCATGGCGTTATAGGCTGGGTGCGGTCCTTAGATTTCTTACCAAAGGTCGGTTAGTCCATGGAACATACACACACTAAACTTCTCTCTATCTCTCTCTCTCTCTAGGTGTGCGGCGTGCGAGTCAATGCAAGTAAGTACCCTGAAAAAAAAGGAACTGCTTGCTAAGAAAGGGTACATCCCAGTTTGTCCTGCTTGGATAGACACAGATTTGCTAGCGCACTTTGGAGATCGAAACACCGAGCCGTACTGGAAAGTAGCCGATGCCCTGCCCCGTGCCTCCCTGCACACCTTGATCCAAGCCGTGGATACCTGCGTAACGGATACTTTGAAATCAGGTCAGTCAGAACAAAAAAAAAAACCAAAACAGATCGCTGAAGGGAGGGTTGATTTAGGGGCCACATTACTTGTGTTACCTGATGGTGTGCATGATTTCCCTCGTCCTCCTGTCTTTGGTAAGCGCCGTACTCTACTTGCTCTGCTGTATAACTTGTTTTTTTGGGGGGGGTGTCGTAGAGTCGGCTGTGAACGAAGCGACAAACGCTGCCTTGAAGGAGTACGAAATTAGCATGGTCAATAGGTACAAGGAAGAGTTGATGCTTGCTTTGCAACGATACGATGCTGTAAAAATTTAGTCTGTGGTCAAGATATAGCGGAGTTTAAACTTAGGTAGTAGACATCAAGTGGGGAGCGAAATAAATCAACCCTCCCCTTTCTTTCGCTTCCTCCTCTCTCAATCATGCCTTTATCTTTCCATCGACATTGGCACTAAACCACGAACGGCTCACCCTTTATACATTTACCATTAACGGCGAATGCATTGTAACTCTCTCCTTCTCACCATCTTGTCCATCTTTGACTTGCCATGATTAACATTTTGCCTTTTGCCCCACTACTTCTTTTTTTCTTAGATGATCGAATGGGATGACAACGGATATAGGCTCTCTGGCAGCAGGAATGGATGAACAATTGGTTAGATTAGGAAATGGATGCAAGAGATTAAGAAAAACTTGACAATTTTTTTTAGGTGCACTCACTTTTCCAAAGTAGATTCTGTAGCCATTACAATGCTAAACATCACTACCCGTTTGCCTACTCCCCACTGTCCACTACTTTTATCGCCGGTGGCCAGCTCTCCCTTTCTTCATTCCGTAGCTCATACACTAGATTAGTCATCCCAATTCCTGCACTTATCTTTGCTCTCCGCCCATGTAGCTTGAATATAGTCTCATCCAGTCAATAAAACGTAATTGAAACCATTTTTATGACTACTGTTTGTTTTCTAGGGTCAAAGCGTAAGCGAAGGCGCCGTTATTTTGTTGCTGTATTTCAGGTTTGACGTTAAATTCGTGTACAAGAAGGATTTTCACACTGTGTCAAGTGTATGAATGAACGAATCTCACTTTTTGACTTGACTACTTTGTCTTTTGAACTCTCTCCACACAAGCACTATGAGTCCCTGGCATCCTCCAGCTTAGAAAACCAAAAGTTGCCGTTTTTTAAACGCCGCCTTTTCAAAAAAGTATGGACGATCCCCCCTGAAAAGTGCCCCTTTTTGTTGGACATGTATTTTCTCGTGGAAGAAATATTGCACCTGACCTCAAACTTTACATGAAGAAACGAGTGTCTTTGGTCTACAAGATTATGTTAAGAATGTGGGGTTTTGGTGGATGGATAACCAACTTTGGGGCCACTGGAATCAGTCGTTGTTTTGAGACATAATGCAGTGTTCTGAGAAGCATACATCAAGGTATGCTTCATGTTTGGTATCTTTTGATAGATTTTCATTTCATCTTGTTCCATGCTGAATTTGAAGATGGGTTGCCCGTCTCGGTTTTGAAAAACAGGGCAACTTGTGTAATTTTGTGTTAAGAAAGGTAAGAAGGTTTGTATAAAGGGACGAAAAAAAGTACTTTTCAAGCCTGTTGTGTACTTTTTTTTCGTTAAAAAGTGGATACAAATATCTAACTAGTAACTATGGACAATCTTCTCTGCATATGGTCTGAGAGTTGCTATAGCACCAACCCCATTCTGCATGAATTTGATATGGTCAAGTAAGGGCTCAGTTTGGCAAGTCATCGGTCTCGCGTCTCTTTTCCAAACATTGCTGGATGTTTAAGTGCTAACATACCTGAGACTTTTCTTCTCTTTCTCAAAGGTAAAACCGATGCTCTATATCTTGTCAATGCATGAGTAAGGTGAACCCTCATTACAAGATTTGGATCCCTTCGATTCTTGACTTCCTTTCCTTAAGCGGCCTCTCCACTGGTAAGAACAGATCATTTCTCAGCATTATTTCGATTCCACTCTTTTTAGGCGCCTCACATACGATGTACGACACATGATATGCAATATACGGTTCAACCATCAGCTTGACGAACTCTCTTCTTTCGTCATCCTCGCTTTACATTACGGCATGGCATTCTTTCATGTCGGGATTCAAACCCCAACAAAATAAGGATTTTAGGCTCCCTCGAATGAATTTTCGAACGCACTTGAACATCCCAAATCTTGATTTGCCTATATAGGCAACCCCCTTCCCTATTGTGCCTAAATCGTGCCTAAATCGCCTACAAAGGTGGTTTTTTCAATATAGGGATGGGGGGGGG
>LT552933.1:92446-119730 GCA_900079185.1 Absidia glauca
TTGAGAACCGTTCTCAGGTTTTCGGTTTGAGTTTTGAGATGGATAACCCATTTTCAAATTCCACATGGAGATACAATGTGTATCTATCGAAAGATACCAAATTTGAAGTATCAATGTGTTGTGTGCTTCTCTGAATACTACACCAAGTCCCAAAACAGCGACTTATTCCAGTGGCCCCAAAGTCGGTGAATGCATCCACTGAAACCCAACATATTGGTGTCATTCCGTAGATACGAGGCAACACTATCATCATATAAAATTTGAGGTGAGGTTTGCTATCTCTTTTACGAGAAAATCCACGTTCAACAAAAAGTGACAATTTTCAAAGGGGGTTGTATATCATTTTTTCACAAAAACTGCCAATTTTCAATGTTGTGATAGCGGAATATTGAATTTTCTTTTCGTGTCAGGACTTGCTGTTGTAGTGGTGGTAAAATGGTAGTAAAGATAAAAGAAGACGAGTAAAGAAGTACGATGAGACTGTTGGATGATTTTTATTTTGAATAGGATGTGTTGGTCTATATATACTAAAAGGATTCGTTCATGATGTTATGTGTGAGAATTGAAGATGTGGATAGATACGAGATGGTACATTCTCTCTAGTTGTCTTATTGTGAATGCAGCTACTCTTTTATCTTCCGTTGTCATTGACTTGTTGTGATTACTGACTCATGTGGTTGGGTAGTGAATGGAATGGTGAACTTATCATGTTGTGTTTCTTGTCATTCTCCTATTCAGTTTGATTTGTGATCGTCGCTTCCGAGGTAGCTAATCTCGTTCCTGACGATCCCTTTCTATCGGAGTTTCAATTATTAATTCATGCAAATTGAAATCTCTGCTGATCTATCTATTTATGATCATGTATCTTTTACCCATTATGTCATGATACGACACTTGCAATCCCAGTGATGATTTCCCCGCCTTTACATTTCTGTAGTATTTTTCTATTTGACTGATACAACACTATGCTTGGGCTTAATTGATACTTCTAATGTATACTGACGTATACAACAAGAACCCTTGGTATGGATTGACTTTGACAGGAATAATGACATGTCTTCCGTTGAGAATTTATCATCCAGATAAACTTGACTGGTGCAGGGTTCGAACCCTGCACCTCTTTACTCCCGCACACTGGCCGGGAACTGCTGCAATAGCGGCACAATCCCAAAATTTTCTAAATTTGGAAACAAACAGAAAAGACATCACAAAATCGGTCCTAACTCAGCCGGCGGAGCGCAAATTTGAGTTTGAATTTGCGGAGTTTAAAACTGGGCTCCCTCCGGTCGTTTCAAGGGTAAAATGAGTGGTCTAGGTGCATTTCCGGGCGAGATATGTTGGATTGGAGTTTGGATAGATATGTGGGCTCTTGGGGCGATCTGCCGGAGTTTGAAGATGATATGAGGGGTAGGCTCAGTGTAGGCTCAGGGGGTGCATAAACTCCGCTCCTATAGTGGTAGGGTCAGGGGGTCCTAGGCTTATCACTGAACTAATGCCCTTTGGCACTTGAGTTTTGGCCTGTGTGTTGTACTCGGTCATTGGCTCGATTCTGCCCAGCATTAGATCTCACAATGTTGGACATTGAAGGCATTAAGGAGCATACGATCATTCCTCGGCTTAATTAAGCGGGGGGATTATTTTGCCAGGTTACTACTGAACATGTAATTGAAAAGTTGATCTGTCCGCTCAGGAAATGAGCTGACAGTGTATACCATCATTCTCCCGCCATTAGATCGTCAAAAGGATGGATGTGGGCCGAGATCTGAGAAATGATTTTTTTGAATTGCATTTTGCGTCGGGCCTTGAAATAAAAACATGAATGGTCGCTCGAGACAAAAAAGAAAAGTTTCGAAAACTTTTTTCTAAAAAATCGAGAATTAGATGGTGTCATTAGCCTTGCAGACCAGGGTTCGGAATGGTGAAAGCCTGTGATGTGAAACGGTCATTAGCCGACTGAATGACCTGTCTTGAAACTTTAACGGTCTACTCAGGAAGGCCGTACGAGCATGCACATCCCATTAGAATTGAGATTCAACCACTTTGAAATGTGGAGCCCATGGCTGTAACAAGCACAGGCTATCACCCTTCGCCTTTACGCTTGAGTACTTATGGGCATTTTTCAAACTCCGCTGTGCCTAGGTTTATGAGAAATGGCTCACCATGCAGACAAGATTTCACCATTGGGAGGATCCAATGGTAGGAATCTGATGGTACATGACAGTAGAATCCGTACAGAAAAGGCTCACTAATCAAATCTGCCTGCGTTTGGAAATATCACAAGAAACTCCGTCACCCCGCTTAAATTGGCCCTGAGACGTTCATCACTATAAGTCACTTCAGAATGAGCCTAGCAGAGTCCTGATGGTATGCATTTGATCATATACCATAGCAGAATCAGTCTGTCAAAGGGGAGCTAATTGCAATGCGCAGTTCAGCTGCAATGGCATTTGTGAATTCGGATTTGACTTTTGCCGTTTTTCAGCCTGTTGGAAAACTCCGCCAGAAAAAGTTGAGAACCGTTCTCAGGTTTTCATTTTGGTTTCGAAAACTTTTTTTCCAAAAGATCATGGTGCTGGATGGGATCATGAGCCTACTAGATGAAATGTCTTCAAACTTGAACGGTATGCTCAGGAAGGCCGTGCGAGCATGCACATGCCATTAGATTGCGAATCGAAATCTGAAGCCCATGGCGGTGATAAGCTCATGACTTTGCTCAAGCGTAAAGGGAAAGGGTGATGGCCTGTGCTTACTCACCGCCATGGGCTTCACTTTTTCAAACCGGTCGAATCTCAATTCTAATGGGATGTGCATGCTCGTACGGCCTTCCTGAGTAGACCGTTAAAGTTTCAAGACAGGTCATTCAGTCGGCTAATGACCGTTTCACATCACAGGCTTTCACCATTCCCCCGCTTGAGTAGAGCCATGGGCTCCACATTTCAAAGTGGTCGAGTCTCAATTCTAACGGGATGTGCATCCTCGTACGGCCTTCCTGAGCAGACCGTTAAAGTTTCAAGGCAGGTCATTCACTAGGCTAATGACCGTTCACCATCACAGGCCAGCACCATTCCCCCGCTTGAGTAGAGTCATGGGCTCCACATTTCAGACTGGTTGAATCTCAATTCTAATTGGACGGGCATGCTTGTACGGCTTTCCTAAGCAGACCGTTAAAGTTTCAAGTCAGGTCATTCACTAGGCTAATGACCGTTCACCATCACAGGCCCTCACCTTTTCCCCGCTTGAGTAGAGTCATGGGCTCCACATTTCAGACTGGTTGAATCTCAATTCTAATGGGATGTGTATGCTCGTACGGCTTTCCTAAGCAGACCGTTAAAGTTTCAAGTCAGGTCATTCACTAGGCTAATGACCATTCACCATCACGGCCCCCACCTTTTCCCCGCTTGAGTAGAGTCATGGGCTCCTCATTTCAGACTGGTTGAATCTCAATTCTAATGGGATGTGTATGCTCGTACGGCTTTCCTGAGCAGACCGTTAAAGTTTCAAGGCAGGTCATTCACTAGGCTAATGACCGTTCCCCAGCTCCGTCTAAACTGGGCTCCCTCCGGTCGTTTCAAGGGTAAAATGAGTGGTCTAGGTGCATTTCCGGGCGAGATATGTTGGATTGAAGTTTGGATAGATATGTGGGCTCTGGGGCGATCTGTCGGAGGTTGAAGATGATATGAGGGGTAGGCTCAGGGGGTGCATAAACCCCGCTCCTATAGTGGTAGGGTCAGGGGGTCCGAGGCTTATCATTGAACCAATGCACTTTGGCACTTGAGTTTTGGCATGTGTGTTGTACTCGCTCAGTGGCTCGTTCTGCCCAGCATTACATCTCACAATGTTGGACACTGAAGGCATTGGGGAGCATACGATTATTCCTCATGAGTAGCTCACCATGGACAATGCCTAAAATTTCACATTGGTTTACTAGTTGGAAAGAGTCTAATGATGAGCTACTCATTTGTAGTTTGATCTTTATGTAGTACATCGTCTTATTATGTTTATGGATTATTGTAAAGTCTCTCGGAAAATAATTCTAGTAGGTTTTATTGATAATGGGACTAATGGGCTATGGTTTAGGCTTTGCTTGAGGCCGTAGTTAAGCTAATGTGATGACGAGTTGTATAAGGGAATGACTAAACTGCTGTAAAAACCAAGCAAATGGAAATTTACAAAGGTGATCAGGCTGTATCAAAGCATCAGAGATAGTAGCGCAAGGGTATCTGCAATGAATTGGGATACTTCTATTGGTAACCCCCGCTACGAGATCCTACAATTGAAGGGGAATGCACCTGAAAAAAAATAGGATTTCCCCAAGTTTTTCTAATCCCTTGCGTCCAATCCTTAATCTAATTACATGTCCGTTACCATCCTGTTGAATCTAGGATGAAAGAGAAGAGTAATGATGGAATATGTATATGTTAGCATTTTTAGAGAGGTGGTCAGGGTACTGAAAAGGAGACTTACTCTTGCTGTCATCGTCGAGGGTAGTCATGCATCGTTCGAGTGAGAGGGGATGCCAAGGCAAAGTCGATGATAAAAAAAAAGTGATGGGGAAGGAAAGAAGAAGTAAAGAATGAATAATTGTAGAAAAAGTGGCCTTATACAGTTTTGTAAACCCTGCCATCTTTTTCTCACCACAAAATTATTCTTGTCCGCAAAATTCAGGGGAAGCCATGTTGCGTTCCTGAATGGAAAGATCGATCTTGGCAGGATGCCATGATATGGTCTATTTTCAAAAGACTTTCAGATGCGCAAGGTTATTCATGTCAAGCTTTATTCATATCTGATAAACAAACAAATCGGGTGGGGGGATGGTGGGGAGGGTGATAGGATGGGGATCAAAAAAGTGGTAAACAAGAAGAGGGGGAAGTATGGGGCGGGGTAGATATGAGAGATAAGAAACCTACAGTATAACAACTAAACTACTTGTGATCTATTCTTCTTCTTCTTCATCGATTTCTACTTCAATGGTATCGAAGACGCCCTTGGATCGTTGCTTCGACTTGCTACGGTCACGTTGGTAGAATTCGCCCAGCACGTTTTGAGGGATACGGTTCAAGAGTTCCTTGGGGAAGATACGGAGTAAAGACCAGGCCAAATCCAAAGAGTCATAGATTGTACGAGATTCGTAAGGTCCTTGGGCGATAAAGGTCTTTTCAAACTTCTCCAAGAATTCCAATGAGAGCTTGTCTTCTTGACTCAAGGCTTCTTCACCGACGACAGCCTTCATTGCAGCGGCATCACGACCGATGGCATATTTGGCGTACTACAGTGTGTGGAGATGCAGAAAACGAGTCTGATGAGTTACTTGCTATCTTCTCGCACCCTTCTTTCTTACCAATTGGTTAGACACATCACCGTGATCCTTGCGAGTCATGCCTTCACCAATAGCAGACTTCATCAGCCGAGACAAGGAAGGAAGGACGTTGATGGGAGGGTAGATTTGGCGATTGTAAAGTTGACGATCCACAAAGATTTGTCCTTCGGTAATGTAACCTGTCAAATCAGGGATAGGATGGGTGATATCTATCGATGGGGAGAAGAAAGGGTGGATGAGCTTCTACAGAGTTTGGAAGTATTTCATGGAGCTTACCATCGTTAGGCATGGTGAGAATAGGGATTTGAGTGATAGAGCCATTGCGGCCTTCGACACGGCCAGCCCGTTCGTAGATAGTGGACAAATCGGTGTACATATAACCAGGATAACCACGACGACCAGGTACTTCTTCACGAGCAGCAGAGACTTCACGCAAGGCATCAGCATAGGAACTCATGTCAGTCAAGATCACCAACACGTGCTTTTCCAATTGATAGGCGTAGTATTCGGCGGTGGTCAAAGCCAAACGTGGAGTGATGATACGTTCAATACTATATGAATGAGAACATTTAGACCCATCTATCCATAACATCTTGTCTTCCCCTTCTCCACCTTTAAACTTACGTAGGATCGTTGGCCAAATTCAAGAACAGAGTGACCCGTTCCATGGAGCCGTTCTCTTCAAAGTCTTGTTTAAAGAAGCGTGCCGTTTCCATGTTCACACCCATCGCACCGAACACAATTGAGAAGTTGTCTTCATGGCCATCATGGACGTCCTTCGTAGGAGCCAACTTTTGCACCAAACCAGCTTGACGACAGATTTGAGCAGCAATCTATGGTAAAGAGAAGCTAGATTAGCATGTGCGGGGGGGTAATAATGTGGAGCAGTTTGCATACTTCATTGTGAGGCAAACCAGCAGCAGAGAAGATGGGAATCTTTTGACCACGAGCAATGGAGTTCATGGTATCAATAGCGGAGATACCAGTTTGAATCATTTCTTCAGGATACACGCGGGAGAAGGGGTTGATGGGAGAGCCTATCATGAGTCAAACAAAAGATTAGTCGTTTTGCTCAGACGCATGGTACCCTTTCACAAGGATTATTACCATTGACATCCAAGTAATCATCAGCAAACACCTTGGGACCTTTATCAATGGGCTTGCCTGACCCGTTGAATACACGGCCCAGCATATCTTCGGAAACAGGGATTTGTAGGGTATTGCCAGTGAACTTGACATGCGTTTGCTTGGCATCGATTCCAGAAGTACCTTCAAAGACCTATTGGAGAAAGGATGAGCTTATTGTAGGTACAAGTGTTGGGCCAGAGTTTGGTTTACCTGGACCACAGCTTTGTTGCCCTGAACTTCAAGCACTTGACCAGCACGAACGGAGCCATCGGGAAGAGTCAAATCAACGATTTCAGAGAATTTGGGGAACTAGTATTCAAAAGTTGTTGTGTTAATCAACACGCTCTGCCATTTGAGATGCCTTACTTACCTTGACGTTATCGAGAATAACCAAGGGACCATTCACACCAGTGACTGTACGATAATCTAACAATAACAATAACAATAACAACATCCAATAGAGTAAGAGAGTTAGCATACTAGACCAAACAGCACATTTGAAACACATATCGTAAAACGTGATGGGCTTTTTTAAGATGGGGGGCATCTTTCTTTTCAATGGATGATTTACCTAGTCGAGGTTTGGCAACAAAGTCTCTAGTCACTGCAGACTTGTGTAATTCAAAGGCTTCACGAGCAGAGATAGGCTTGACCATTCTTCAAAACTAAGTAACAACCAAAAAAAGTAGAGAGAAGAAGAAGAAGAAGAAGAGGGAGGAGAAAAAACGGGGAAAGAAACGATGGATAGCGTTTCAAAATCCGTGGCTGGCGGAAGTTTAATTTTGACGGAGTGGCGGAGTTTTCACACTTTCACTACAGAGGTCTCTGATTTCCTTTCTCTCTCTTTCTTCCTTTCTTCTTTCTCTCTCATAACAAAACAAACCTTTTTAGTTGCTGGTGATTCTTTTCCAAAGGAAGCAATGCCATACGTATAGTTACTAACAGTCCAAGCAACCCACTCACCTTTTGTACGTACAATGCCATCTTGGATGCTACTTTGCGCCTGGTCATCAAAACAACCATTGTCCTGCTCGTAACCATTTAAGAACTATCCCAAACAATATATACTAACTTTATCTTATATAGTGCTTCTCATTATTCCATGTCATCGTGGCGACCATGACTGTAATCAACACAAAACATGTCAAAAAGAAGTGCTCGTGAATCCTTGATCTAAAACGATACCACTCGACCTTGCCGTATACAACATTCATCCAAAAAAAAAGGTAAGGATGAAGAATTTTTCTCATACTGCAGTAACTATCTATGACTCAATCCCTTATACACCTTCATACAAAGGATAGGAAGCCGAAGTAGCGGCTTGCCCGGTCAAAGCAACAAGAGTCACTGTATACTTGGCTTGCAACTATGCCTGCATGACAAGGTCGATCCTTTGGTGGCTGATATCGCCTTATCTCTGGACACCTTGCGTATCGATGGCTGTATTGTAGTGAATCTCTAGTGTAGTTAGGTTAGAATTAGTGTGTTGCCTTCAATAAAGCGTTTGCATATAGTTGCCAGGACAATCTGACAGGCATGGATGAGCTGTTACACAAGGATCAGTATGGTGCATATATATGAAGCTTCGTCTATTGACTTTGCAAGATATCAAGCATGCTAGGTTACAAAACAAAAGAGGAGAAGAAGGACACATCATGGTTGGTTGGTTAATTTATACAAGGGGGTCAAGTTGGTGGTTTTATTTGATTGTGCCTAGAAGAGACATGTTGTGATGCAAAGTAGTTTATGAGGACAACAAACTACATACATATATGGTGGATTGCTACTATAAGATAAAATCGATTCTAGACTAATAGTACATGCTACAAGAGAGATAAAGGAAGGAGGGCGATGGAGGAGGGCGGGGTTTGGATCAACTATCGGAATGAGTTTTTCATTTCCCGCAATGTATGCAAAACTTCAACAGGATCGGTCTTGCCTGCTATGAGTTGGAGAGCATGTTCATTTACCCGTAAGAATGGATTGTAAAGCTTTTCTTGACCAATAGTGGATGGTACAGTGACGGTTTTATCTTGACACCAAGCCCATTTCGCCATTAGGTTCTCATTGTGTGGCTCCAAAGTGATAGCAAACTAAACCAAGAAGAGCAACAGGTCAACAACAAAGCACACCATGCTGCCATTTCTTTCTTACCTTTAGGTTCTGTTTCGTATATTCATGACCACAGTAGACCCATGTGTCATCAGGCAAGTTCCCGATGATATGAAACAAGATTCGATACATGTCTCTGGCGTCCCCTTCAAAGAATTTCCCGATACCAGCGACAAACAGAGTACTAGTGTGAGGTAATATGTCAAGTCCACAGTCCTGTTCATTATACACAACCAACCTACTTACTCTCCACTGAATACAGCCCTTTCGTTAGTAGCAGGATCCACCACGTAATAGCAGACATGGCCTTTTGTGTGACATGGTGTGTGTAAAGGAGTGATTTCCAAAGAGCCCAATTTGAATTCTTCATGATCTTTGCATACGTAGTTGATTTCAGGGATTCTAGCATCAGCACCATACACTGCTAGACCCGGTTTCTTTGCTAGAATGGTAGATGCATACATGCAATACACACAAAAGGGAGAAGATATGAGTTGCAGATTCATCCGTGTGTCACCCTAAATCCCATTACTCGTTCCCTGCATCCGATTCACTTTTGATTCTGATTCTTACCTACAAGTTCGATATTGCCTCCAGAGTGATCCCAGTGGTGGTGAGTGACAAAGACACTACAATGATAGCAGTATGAGTACAGGAATACCAAGAAGCATGCCGCTGCTTATGAGTCCTTCTCTTTACTTTACCTTGATAGCTTAGCGCCGGTTTGACTGATAACATTAAGAATCTTGATAGGTTCTACCGGATCAATGACAGCTGCTTCTTTGGTTTTTTCGTCAATGAGGATGTAAGAGTAGTTGTCTTCAAGAACGTTGATAGGAATGATCTTCATTGTGGTGGTGGTGGTGGTGGTGGTAGTGATGCGTATGCTGTATGTAGTAGGTGCTTTGTGTAGATGGGTGTTGTCAGCACAGTGCTATGCAGAATATCTGTAAAGAGAGTGAAGAGGGAGGAATAAGGGAGAAGGAGAGAAAGAAGGAAAGAAGAGAATGAAGAAAATGAAGTCCCCCACTCAAATAAAAAAATAGGTAAAGATGGAAGCTTCCATTTGAAGGATTTAAAACTCCGGTCTTGTCATAAGAAGGTGTATTAATGGAAGGTGAAGGAGGGCTCCGTTCTAGCTATCAGCCTTCTTGGTCATCTTTCATAAACAAGGCACAAAGGAGAGGATCAAATGTATCATCCTGATGTTTTATTGACAATAGTTAACAAAAATAGTAAGAAAGTAAGAAACCTAACACAATCAAGGGACAATGTAAAGTTTTAGTTCATCCCAACCCCCACAAACCCACACAAACAGATAGATGTCTTTAGTACAGAAGATAAACCATAGTCATAGTCATTTATATCTTCAGGACAGATTGGTATTCAAGTAATCTACAAACATATCAGGTAAACGAGAAGTATCTAAAGTAGTTCGCACCTTGTTGATAGAGACAAACTGTTTCCGTAATCGTCGCAGTTCCGATAGCGTCACGTTTCTTGAAGGATTGACGACCTTTTGTGTCGCATTCGGCATCACCATTGGGAGACCACCTGATCCAAATTCCCGTTGTCCTTCCACCACTGCATTGATCACCTCCAATGTCACTCGATCCAATTCATACACATAGTTCGTAGCTGATACAGGTTTCTATGACATACACATAACAGCAACATAAGCAATGTTTCTTATACTCTTCAAGAGTTGTTACTTACAGACACAGTTGATAGGTTGGGTGGTGGTGGTTTCTTCAGTACAACAGCATCCCAGATCTTGTCTCCAGGTATAGCTTCATCGTCATAGATCACCGTAAATAGAGGTGAGTCCCATCGATTACGCCCTTCTGGTTCTTCGTATCGTGTAACAAGTTCATCGAGCCTACATGTCATTGTGTTGGGTTGAGTCAGTACACTTTGGCATTTTCATCCATACGTCCTTTCAACTTACACCTGTTCGTCATATCCTTCCGCGCCTCGAAGCCCATTCCATTCCTTGACCAAGTTCAAAGGTGTCGCAGCATGAATCACGCAATGAGGAGTACTAAGAGCCCGAGCCACACAGTACAATTGGTACCGGAACCCCTTGATATAATTGAGACCATCAGCGATCACAATGTCGTCTTTGCTTAGCAGACGTTCCACCGCAGACAAATGAGCACCCCGAGCTTTCTTTTCTTCTCGAGCATCTAAGATTCAAACAACTGTTAATGAAAAAGTTCGAGCTTCTTAGGCTAGTCATGTAGGATACACATACCTTTGTAGGCGCCCTTGGATATGTGTAGCGATTCGTCGTTCACAAGATGGATCCGCATTGTCTTGTTTTCTTCAGCCAATCGTTCTGTCAAGTACTTTTGCACTTCAATCGCACGTCTTGATTTCCCACTGGTAGGGTATCCCGTCATAATAATAAGTGGCATGGCGGATCTAAAATGCAGAAGCAAAAGCAAGTGGAAAGAGAGGGAATTTTTCAAAAACACTCGAATGGCTTTAAATCCACTCGAACGATTTCAAATTCCGCATTGGCGGGTGTAATAAAGCTCAGTTCTTTCTTTTTTCCTTCTCTTCGCTTCTTTCGCTTCTTCATCACTTTTATTTTTCCATCGACATTACTATCGCACCACGAACGACCTATTCTCCTATAGAACGACCTTGAACGACGAACGAACGGTAATCCTCCCCTTCTCAGCACCTTTAATCTTTTGCTCACCATGACTAACATTTACCTTTATCGTTCCTCTTTTTTTTTCTACTTTAAAATAGGTTACAACGATGACGACGATAACGACGACGACGACGATGCTAATGACGACTCGACCACAGCTTTATATCGCCCACAAAGGCTGTTTTTAAAATTTTCAAATGTAAAAAACATGGGGAAACCCTTGAATTTTTTTTCTTCAATCACTCACCTCGTCCACTGTAGATTCTCTAGACATTGCGCCACTGAAATGCACTATCCTTTGCCCCACCCCATGTGCCAACTGCTACTGATACTCTTGGAGCTGCCGACCAGATCTTCCCTCTTCATTCCCAAAGGCATTACTGTAGATTAGCCTTGCGTTGGCTATCATGTAGACACCCAATCCACTTGGACCTGTAGCTCAGTCATGTCTTGGCTTATCATGTAGATATCGGACTCACCCATAGTTGTAGATTAGCTATAGATTCAGTTATCTTGGTATGGTCAATAAAACCCACTCGATATTGCCTGCTTGACTCTCGTGTCGGAGTGTGAAACCCACATGATTCATTTGACACTTGTAAGCCTTGCCCTGTCCTGATCTGATCAAAAGGTCTCTCTTCCCAACCTTCTTCCATTATTTTGTGCAAACACATTGCTCTAACGAACAAGATAACTCAGCCATTCTTGTAAAGATGGGGATGCCTCGGTCACAAACGTACGTAGATTGGTCTAGGAAAAAGAGATATTAACAAGATACCCCTGATAGCCCCTCCTAACTATTTGTCTCGGTAGCACCATTCTTTTAGTCCCCGTGCTTCATCATGACCATTCTTTTTGACATATGGATTAGGATGGAGAAGGACCTGTCAAAGTACGGTCCAACATTGTGGCTCCGGCACATCAAAGCAAGTCTAAACTAGATCTCATTCCATCCCTCTAGATGAGCCTTCAGAAGATCCATGGAACAGGTACTCAGACATTTGCATTGACCCACGAAAGAAGACAATAGGCGTACGTCAGGGCCATGGGGTGCGATCCATCGCTAATGAAACATTTTCCTTTTTTACTTTAGTCAAATCTCCCACTCGCGCTCATCTCTTGAATCCATTTCGGCAACTTGATCTCATCCACCGCGACGTCCTTTTACCTGTCATCCTTCCTTCTCAGCCTCTATTCGTTTACGACGGTGTAGTTTAGACTCCTTCTCCCACACATTTCTTCATTGTTTCCCTTTAGTTATAGTGCGCATTGTACCATTGTTAGTCCTGGGAGTACACGTCCCCCCTTGAACGATAATTTTACCTAGAATGGCCCAGGTTACACTCAATTTGTCGTTTTAAACGCCGCCATTTTGGCAATCTCCCCTATAAAACTACCGTTTTCTGCTCTTGTCCCTTTTTTTTATGATTTTCTTCAAAATGAAATCTTTAGAACTTTTTTACTTGGTCACCATTGTGATTGCTACCCTTTCTCAAACTGTGACGGCAGCATCGTGGTCGTTTAAGAACTGGGGTCAATATGCAAAAGAATCAGCCAGCAGTGATCCTACGTGGAAATCAAAATGGCATATCCCCGATCAAAATGGATGGTCATGGCCGTGGAACGGAGACGGATTCAACTATGCTATTGTCAACGACCCATCGCGCTCATCGAAAGAACAAGGCATCCTCCAGGTCACTTACCCTGCCTACTCAATGAACCCGACCGTTTCACCTCAGGGCGGGATCGGTTTCTATGCTCAGCCAATCACATTGCCGGACTCCCCGTCCCTGCTCGATCTGTCCTATCAGGTCTTCTTTCCCAAGAACTTTGACTTTGTAAAAGGTAACTTGTGATGCCCCTTTCATCTGTTTGTGCCCTTCTTAACCTCTCTCTCTCTCTCTCTCTCTCTCTCTTCCAAGGCGGCAAGTTGCCAGGTGTCTATGGAGGCCACGAAAAGTGCTCTGCTGGGACTAAATCACCGACCTGTTTCTCGGCAAGGTAAAATGATAAAAAAGTGGAAAATAAAAAAGGTCGAGACTCATTTCAAATCCCGCTAGATTCATGTGGCGTGAAGGCGGCAAGGGCGAAATCTATGCCTACATCCCCCCTCAATTGCAATCCAAGGCTCTTTGCGATCAAAACAGGAACGTTTGCAACTCAAGCTATGGCTATAGTTTGGGTCGTGGTAGCTGGACTTTTAAAACCAATGCCTGGAACTCCGTACGTCAAGTCGTCAAGCTCAATACCGTTGGAAAGCAAGATGGTCACCTCACCGTCTTTATCAATGGCAAACAGGTGTATCAGCAATCCAACTTGGTGTACCGCACAAAAGCTACAGAAAAGACCTTTGGCATTGGTAAGTGATCTAATGAAAAAAATGACACCCTGCTCACTTTTTTTTTTTTTGGTCTCCCCTGACAGATTTCCAAACCTTCTTTGGCGGATCGTCGTCGGAGTATGAAACTCCGAAAACCCAACACTCTTTTTTCAAAGGGTTCCTTTTGAATGCTCACTAACCAAGAAAATGGGACTAGAACTATAGAACCCCTGCTTGCTCCTCTAGGTTTATCGAAGATTAGCTATAGATCACATTCTTTACTGCCGGACAGTAATTTCCAATGCTCTACAAATAAAAAGACATAGTTGCCATGATAGATGGTATCTATTACACGATCATTTATCTCTATAGTATTGCTTGCCCGCTTAGCCATTGTATGAAGGCGGTAATCACATTTCGATCCAAAGGGTCCAAGTTTGATGTATCGCCTGCACCACTAGTCTCACCCATTTCTAAAAAAAGCACAGATGTTCAAACTCCGCTTTTTGGCAAATTGACGGGTCCCCCCCCCATGAAAAGCTCCCTTTTTTCTTCGACATGCATTTTCGTGTGAATGGAATAGACAACTCTACTGCAAATTTTACATGAGAGAAGATCTGTTTCCTATATATCGAAGCATGTCAAGGACATTGATATTGCTAGGATGAGTCGCCGTCTTGGGGACACTCAAATCCGTCGTTGTTTTGGCGATTCGTATGAACTTTGCAGACGCATGCACCGCAGGAAAAGTTTGTCCCTAGCATCTTTCGATAGATGTGGATTGCATTGTGTGTCATGTGAAATTTGAAGGTGAGTCGTATACCTCGGTTTTGGGAAATAGGCAACTTTTTACAAAAGGTTGGTCTCAGAAACTTTCGAGTTTCTAAAAAAATCTTGGATTTTTGAAACCCAGCTTTTTTAAAAAAAAGGATGGATCAACCCCCATGAAAAGTGTCACTTTTTGTTGGACATGTATTTTCTCGTAAAACAAATAACAAACCTAACCTCAAATTTTACATGAACAGAGTAGTGCGTCGTGTCTACCGAATGATTTGAGGAGGTTGGACTTTGATGGACGAATAGCCGACTTGGGGGCCCCTGGAATCAGGCGCTGTTTCGGGGCTTGGTGTAGTATTCAGAGACGCATACAGCAAAGGCATACTTCAAGTTTCGTACTTTTCGATAGATATACATTTCATCTTGTTGCATGTAAAGTTTGAAGATTGGTTACCCCTCTCGATTTTGAAAAACAAGACAACTCGTTCCAAAAAGTTACACCTGGAAATCAAAAAAAAAGAGTTCCTGAAAAAGTCGTTCAGCTGCCGCCCCGCCCCCACTTTATTTCACACCCCGCCTTTTTCAAGCTCTCGTGTGCGTAGGTCAAGAATTGGCGGACCAGTGCATGTCAGAGCTTTCAAGATGACTGAAACACAATCAAAAGAGTAAAGTCATGGTTGCAAGTAGGTTTTATTGAATGGATAAGTGTATGGCTAAGCTACATGTATGCCAGGGATTGACTAATCTAGTGTGTTGAGCTACTGAATGAAGAAGGGGAAAGCGAGTCAGCGGGTCCAAAAGGGCTTTTCATGATGTCCAAAGATGGTGAGCTAAAGAATAGTGCCTTTTGAAAGTGCAATGGATAGACACTCTACTATACAAAAAGTGAATGCACCTGAAAAAAATTCGATTTCCCCATATTTTTCGTAAACCCTTGTATTCAATCCCTAATCTAACCACACGTCCATCCTTCCTGCTGCCAAAGATCCTATATCCGTTGTCATTCCATTCGATCTACTAGGAAAAAAGACAGCATTGATGCAAAAGGCAAATGTTAGTCATGGTGAGGCAAAATGGACAAGATGGTGAGATGGTGAGAGTTACCCTGCATTCGTCATCCAAGATCGTTGTATAGGGGGCGAGCCGTTCGTGGTGTGCCGCTAATGTCGGTAGAAAGAGAAAAAGTGATGAAGTAAAGAAGAAGCAAAAAATAGGATTGACCGAAGAATTGATTAGTTGTAGCCAATGCGGAGTTTGAAACCGAGGGGGGATTTTCTGGAGGGGCTATGTGCTGCATTAAACGTGTCATGCCGACTGTTTTGCCTGGCAAATAAGACTTTTTTTTTATTTCGATAAACATATACTATAGCATCAGTAAACAGACATACAAATCCCATTCGTCAGCAACGCCATCGAGATAAGCCAGATCAAGTGGATCGCCAACAATAGCAAACTATGGGAGATCTTTTCACTACAAACATGTCAGTACCATGCTCTATTTACATGTTCGTTTTTAAAAGTTACCTATAGAAATCCACCGTCGCTAGAAGGATTACAGGATAAAAGATCCAAGGTTTTGAGGAATAGGGGAGGCAAGGATATGTGCAAGTAGCGACCTGATAGAAAAGATGGGGTGAATGAGAGATAGAATAACAGGCTGTTCTTACCTTGAATACAGCGGTGATGGTTTTTAGTATATGATGATTGACATTGTCATTGTGCAAGAGAGACGCATAGTAAGATTTGGGAGAGTTCAGTAAGAGTAAAGGCGGAGAATCATCGGTGCTGCTCTTTTTCTGCCGCTTGCGCATGCCGTGTGCCGACGAAGGCTCTGCCGAGAAGAAGCCTGTGTGCCTATCCATGTTTGCCGTCTGTGTATTTGACCTCTTGCTACTGCCCTGGTAACCTTCTGTGTCGTTTGTCGTTTCCCTCGAGCGTGGTGGTGTGTATTCCATCTCGGTATCTTCGTCTTCTTCGGTGCTGCTGACATCATCCAGTACGACAGTGCGTATCTTGCGATCCAGGTCGGTGATAGGTGCCAAGCCCATTGAGCCATCAGAGGCATAGATATCCACGGTATCGTCGAGCTCTTGTGTGTCTTGTGGTGATGGTGAAGGGTCGGAGGACGTTGGGTGGATACCCCATGTCGATGGGGACACCGATGCCGATGGTGAGCTGAATCGACGTCTTTCCACAAGAAGGGTATTGAATGGGGCAGCTGCTTCTTGAAACCTAGAGGAGGAGGCTGCAGCAACGGCCGCAGATGTCGAGGAGGCTTCGTAGCTGGAAGGCGTGGGTGATGAGACAGAGGGCGATAAGGGTGAAGAAGGAGGCGATTGCTGAGTTGATCCATTGGGTTGCTTCCAATCGCCTGTAGAAATATCTTGGTGATGATCAAACTTGACATGGCCGAGTTTCGAGAGGATTTCTTGGCATGAAGGGCGTTTGGCTGGGTCTGTCGAGAGCAGTAATCGGATCAAGATCTTGAATTCCTGCGGAATGTCGGTTGCATGCTGACGCTTCATGTTTTCCATCATGGCCGCCACTCCAGGTTTAGTTGTATCAGGGAAGATATCGAATCTGGACCTCGGAAAGTTGACTCTAATAAGGTAAGAAACCCAGCGTCAGTAAGCCCCTTTTTCCATCATCATTGCAACTTACTCTTTAAAAGCCAAGATCTCTTCACGCAAGACATCAACATCTTGTACATTGGAGTATGGAAGGCGAGAATAGCACAGATAGTACAACACCATGCCGAGAGACCACATATCCGCTTTTGAGCAGTATTCCACCGTATTTCTTCCATGGGAATCGAGTCGCACATGTTCAGGGGCCATGAATTCCATAGTACCAGTGGCGCCAGTACGGTCGCTATCGGGTGCCCCTTCTAGATCTTCACATTCACCGAAATCAGATATCAAGACACGAGGACTAAATACAAGAAGAAAGACAAGATGTGTGAGAATTCGCTGCAGTATAGGTCTTATACTTACATGTTGAAAACCTCGGATCCTCGGCGACGATCGTCCCATTTAAGTAGCAGATTTGGAGGCTTGAGATCGCGGTGGACAATGTTCTGTTGGTGTAGATGGGCCAAGCCTTGCACAATGTCCAGAAACAAGGACGAGATTTCGGCCATGCTGAGGAGACGTTTCTGGGTTTGAATGGGCTGCTTATTCTGTGTTTCCGCTTCATATTCGTCCTGTTGTTGTAATAGCCGCTTTATGCGTTCCCGTTTGATTTCCTTTGATGATTTCTTCTGCCCGTTCTCTTTTTGTTGCTGTTGCTGTTGTTGCTGTTGTTCTTCAGGGCTTATTTCTGGCTCGAGGTACTCTTCCAGGTTTCCACCATTGGCGCATTCCTATGAATGAACGAATGGATATCAGTAGCTAAAACATGAGGGTCCACTTTTAATCATTACCATAAGGATGAATAGGCAGGGCACTTTAGGACCTGGAAATCGAAAAGGAATGGTTTTGGTTAGTCGACGATCTCGCTTGGGTAACACAATTCATGTCTTACCAAAGGCTGTAAGAGAGTCGTATTCCAGCCATGAGTGCTTGTAGTTAACGATGTTTGGATGATGAAGCCGTTCGAGTAGATGGACTTCCCGTAGCATCTTGACCAGCCATGAATGGTTGTTCCCTAAACCATAAATGTGAGTAATGCGTGTGATTCGAGGATATGATCGTCTTACCAATCGCTACTTTTTTGATCGCATATTTCCCTAGTTTGACACCATCCAGCACATGTTCGCACAGATAGACGCTACCACGGAAGCCTCGGCCTAGTTTACGCAGTTCGATGAAGAAGTTGGAATAATAGCCTTGGTTGATAGCATTGGCGTTCAGGTGAAGAGTGGAAGAGGAGGTGGAGGTGGAAGATCCATCAAAAAGATCATCGGCGGGTTGTTGCGATCCTTGTGTCGTCCGAGGTGTGTTGTCAGCTGAAGTTCTCGGTGATCTAAACGAAAAAGGAGCATGATTAACCTATTGTATGTATGTATGCAGCCGTACTTACTCCATTGGTGGTGCTCTTAGCAATCTGAAGTAGTTCCGATCCATATAGGTTGGCTGCGTGTTCTAAAAGTCAAACGTCAGTTGAAACCATCTCGTTGAAGAGGCGATAGCACTTACCGAGGCTTGATCATTTTCGGGATAAGGCCTATGGCATAAGGGACATTCTGCAGCCTATCATACATTCAAAAGGCGTCAAGGGTTATGTTCTTTTCTACCTTTTTAATAATGCATTTACCTCTGAGGATGATTCCATTCGAGTTGAAGTCGGAAGGGTGCCTTGCATGTACCGCTGTACTGATACCTCTTGACTATCTTTGTTGTATAAAACCGCATTACCGCTTTCTTCGTTGCGTCTGTTACAAGCAATAAGCGTTAGTAGTTGTCTCTTTTTTCTTTACCCTCGTAATAACTTACAAGATAACTGTCCATTCCCTGTAGGGCACAAGTTCAAAGTGTTGTTGTCGTTCATAAGAGGTATCTTCATCAAAGACAGTGTAAGGACGATGATACTGATGAGTAGACGATGGCATGAAGTTGGTGTTATTGTTGTTGCTATAGTTGTTGTTGTTGCCGACATCACCTAGAAAATTGCCTGTTGAGCGGGAACGTTGTCTTGAAGAAGAAGAGGCAGAAGAAGAGGCAGAGGTGCTTGTGTAATTGGTATGCATTTGTTGAGCTAGAGAGGATGAAGGTGATATTACAATGTGTTTTGAGCTCGATGGTGAAGGTTGGTAGTCGCTTGGTAGATAGGGTAAAGGTAAAGATGGGGCGACTGGTATTGCTGTTGATGGAGGAGGGCTGTAACGGTTGGGTAAGCGGAATGATATCAGTTGATTGGTGGTGTCTTCCGAATAAGTAGGTCGACGGTAGACTACATGGTGAGGTGTATCTGCTGGCGTAACTGCCGGAGTATCATTTTCTTCGTTAGACATTGGGCCAAGTTGTATAGTACATAAAAGTAAAAGAGAAGCGTGAGACTAAGAAAACAGAAAGAGGCTTCACCTTTGTATGCATTGACCAATGAGCGCTCATTTTGCCCTCACCCTTGAACATTTTCAAACTCCGGCTTTTTCTCCACAGTCAAGCGGAATAGGTATAGAGATGGCGCACCCGATATTTTGCACCGGTAATGCCAGAGCTAATGCAAAAGAGTAAATTCATAAAGATGGACTCAAGTAGATTTTTATTGACTAATTGAGACTATGTCTAAGCTAATTGGGGGGGGAGGCTGCGAAAGAATGTACAGTACAGCAGAGGGCTTGGAATGACTAACCTAGTGTAATGAGCTAGGGAATGAAG
The DNA here is from genome assembly GCA_900079185.1 of Absidia glauca. Classification (NCBI taxonomy): domain Eukaryota; kingdom Fungi; phylum Mucoromycota; class Mucoromycetes; order Mucorales; family Cunninghamellaceae; genus Absidia; species Absidia glauca. Next base: position 112,081 of record LT552933.1, read on the forward strand.
AAGGGCGTGTCCATCCAGTCCTGGTGCCAGAGAGTCTATATCAGTTGCCATCCCATTCGATCTACTAAGAAAAAGAAGAGTAAGGATGGAAGATGTTAATGCTAGCAATGTAAAAAAGAGGTGGACAGGATGCTGAATAGGAGACTTATCCTTGCTGTCATGGTCAAAGGTCGTTATGCATAGTTCGTTTCAGAGAAGGTGCCATGGCAACGTTAATGGTAAGAAAAAAAGTAGTGGGGAAGGAAAGAAGAAGCGAGGAAAGGTGAATGGAAAAAGTCGGTACTTGTGTGAGCCCGGAATCGGAGTTTTAAATTCGGGGCAAGGAATATCTCAGTCGCCAAATGCGAATTCAGGTCTTTCTCTCCTTACTTTTACTTTTCCACTCTTATAATTCAACCCATCCTCATGGTTAAACTTGTACCCACTGATCCAATCTCTGTGATAGGTGAAAAGCTACGCTCATTAGGACAAGGCACAGTAATATACAAGGCCGACTTTGCTCCTGGTGTGGGTTTGGTTGAACTTCAGCAACCCGAGCGCCACAACTCATTCTCAGGCAAGATGATGGCTGAATTCCGCGACATTGTCCTCGCTTTGGAACAACAATCTCAAGACAGCGACATGGTGGCCCTGGTTATGACGGGATCTAGAGGAAAATCGTTCTGCGCAGGACTAGGTAAGTAGCACTTCGTTTCCAAGTCTTCGAGCCCCGGTATTGACAACTTTTGTACTTTATTAAACGTTAGATATGGTCTTTGCCGAAGAGCACTTGAAAGGGCGGATTCGGTCAAGGGAGGCGGTGAATCGATTCATGTACGATACGTTAACTCGAATGTCTCGGCTGCCATTGATCACGGTGGCCTCGTTGGCTGGTGCGGCACTGGGTGGTGGGACTGAACTGTTAACAACATTCGATTATGTCTGCATGGATTCCACTACATTTATTCGATTTGTGCAAACAAAGATGGGTGTTACTTCTCCTTGGGGTGGAATTCATCGCCTAGTGGATCGGATCGGACGAAAACATGCCTTACGTATAGTGGCAGGTGCACAACCTATTGACGCAAGAATGGCTCATCAGATTGGCTTGGTGGATAAGGTGGTGGAATCTTCTAACACAAGTAAATTGGATGCTTATGAAACTTGTCTTGCCGCCTGTCTTGATTTGATCTCTCCGTTTGTTTTTGATTCAAAGTCCAAGGAGCGGGTGTCTCCTGCTGCTGCTCGTGGTATGAAGCAACTCATGGCTCGCTCGGAAAGGTCTACCAGTGGCGTCATAGACCATGACATGGCTTTATTCAATAGTGTCGCTACTTTGGCAAAGCTGTGAAGACTTTGGTAGGTGATAATATATCTGTAACGGGATTTGTAGTAGTGACAATAAATATCTATCTTTTTGTTTGATGGCAGTGACTATATTGAATGCAAAAGCAGGCCAGGGACGAAATCTTCAATGAAGGCTCCGCATGTGTAAGTCATTCTCTTATGCATGCAAACAAAAGGCTGTGAAAAGCAATGATACTAACTTACTATGTAAACTGTCCTTATTTTGGAGGTATGAATCATAGGAGGAGGGCTGGACAGAAGAATGAATGCTATGTGTCCAACAAAATGGCATACTATTGAATGAAGGTACCTGCCGTACAGTACAGTGTGAGTAAAAAGGATCGACGGGCGGGGTTTGAATATAAATGACGGAGCTTCGTGGGTGCCCAGCTCTTTTTTAACTTCTTTTCTCCTTACGTTAGTGATGTGTAATTCGACAGCAAAAGTAGGTGACAAGCAGGGCTACAAAGCAAGTCGAAAGGATCAGAAAAGAAGGTCTTTGGTTGGCTGCTTGCGGAAACGAAGTGAAAGATTCTCGACGTCGGCAAGGTACTCGATAAAACAACAGCAACTGGCGGACAACAACACCGAACGAACTTCTTAGGACTCACTGTTGTAACAGCACTTACGAGTGGAACCAGCGCTACAACCAACCAGTCAACCAAACAGCTAGCTCACCCAGAAACGAAACGAACAAGCGTCTCCTCCGACCTGACAAGCTGACGACTCACACAGTAAAGCGACCGATGGGAATTCAACATGACGACGATCCAATATACACAATGCAAAGAAGTCTATGCGGATGATTATGCAACAAGTCCATCGAATGGAGGGTAGGTTCCATTTATATGATCACTAGCCTGGATTCACTGTCGTCATTTTTGATAGTGTCTTGAATGGACTAGCTCGGAATTCTAGGTTGGTCAAAGTGATACCTGTGTTCTGTATTGGACTTGGGGGTGTTGACTATCACCTGCTAACCTTGGGGGGGGTCACATACTGGCTGGAGGTGGGATACTCGGGGTATACTGCTGCAAGTGCTGTACAAGATTATCCTTGTTAGGTAAAGAAGAAGAAGTACATACAGTGTAGTGTGATATCATGGGGCAGATTCACTAGACAATAGGCGGAAATGGTAATGTTAAATGGCTCACGTGCATGTTTCTCTTCCTTTTAGGTATGATCTTTATCAGACGATGATCAGTAGGATAGACCTTTAGTTGGATAGATAGAATACCATGATGATGTTGTTGTTGAATAAAGCCTCTTTTACTTTCTCTCACTTTCTACCTTTGTACGCACTGTTTTCAATACACATATGCCACAGGGATGCTGTCGGGGTTTTAATTTAGGGAGAGGCGTGTGATTTCAGTGATATGGGGGGGTGAAGATGACATGGTTAAGAGGTGGTTATGATAATGAATACAAAGTTGCCTCTATGACCTTCTTGATATAGTTAAAGGGGTTCCACATTACAAGAGTTCCCTGGAATAAAACAGCGTCATAGCATGAACTCAAAAAAGTCACTCACTTACTTCATCGCATTATTATTTTTAGTTCGCAGGATCAGATCACTCTTAATCGCTCACCCCTCACAACACTCCTGATTTAGAATACTCAATTTGGGGGGCGGGGAACTGATAAGAGCGCTGGCCAATCAGATACCCCTGATCTTTTCGATTACCTGCAAAAAATGCATTTCCAACTCCGCTCTCCAGAAAAAAAGCTCTGTATAAATAGGAACTGAACCCAGCGCTTTCCTTTGTCTTTCTTTCACTTGTACCTACATACAAATATCTAAACACTCAATACAACATGAATACTGCTACTATTACTACCACTGCACCCAAGTCGGTCAAGATCGAAAGGTTACAAGCCATCTCATCTCATTTGTCTACTCATCCCACAGTCTCCTTCATTGGTGGCGGCAACATGGCAGAAGCGATTCTATGTGGTCTGCAATCCAGTGGCCATCCCGGTGCCAAGCTCAAGTACTCTGAACCCTTCGCAGAACGTCTGACTTATATGCAAAACAAGTATCCCGAGATGGTGGGCACGGCGGACAACTTTCAAGTAATTGACGGTGCGGATGTGGTGATTTTGGCCGTCAAACCTCAAGTCTTACGACAGGTCCTCTCCAGCTGCTCCGACGTCCTCCTCAAGAACCCATCGACCTTGATCATCTCCATTGCCGCAGGAATCACTACCCAAGATATGCACCGCTGGCTACATACCGACCAACCCACCAATATTGTACGATGTATGCCAAACACACCCTCCTTACTGGGCGAAGGTGCCGCGGGGTTGTTTGCCACAGACGGTGTGACTCAACAACAACGGGAGGTGGCCGAGAACATTATGCGTGCCGTTGCCAAGGAGGTGCTCTGGGTGGAAGACGAGGCGCAAATCGACTCTGTGACAGGGATCAGTGGAAGTGGTCCTGCTTACTTCTTCTTAATCATGGAAGCCATGCGTAAGTGAATCAACTTTTTTCTAAGAGTGACATGAACTAACCCCCCCCCTCTTTCTGATCGATAGAAAACGCTGGTGTTGCAGCTGGCCTGTCACCCGAAGATGCCAAGGTTCTGACACTACAAACTTGTCTCGGTGCTACCAGGATGGCTCAAACCTCAGAAGATGATTTGGCTACCTTGCGCCGAAAAGTCACCTCACCAAAAGGAACCACCGAAGCTGCTATCAACTCCATGGAAGCCAACAATATCCGGAAACTTATGGAAGACGCTGTGTTTGCTGCTGCTAATCGTGGCCGTGAACTATCAAAAGAACTTGGACAAGAACAATGATGTCTCTCTCTCTCTTTTGCCATATACCTTAGTTATCCCCCTCCCCTCTACAATCACCCGTTTTTGTATATGTATATAGCGATCTGTGAAATAAAGGCAGCCTCTGTCAGTCTTGTCTTTTTTTTTTTTTATGTATGGTTTGGTTTGGTTTGGTGTGATAGGATAGTGTTGTCAAAGACTGACCATGTCAAATGATGTGTCCACACAAACATTCATTATGTCACGGAGGATGAAAGCATATGAAACCCGCCCCTGAATTGCAAAGCCGCTCCAAAATGGCACACCCCTTTGACACCCAATTCATGCAGCCGGTTTCTAAATTTCGTTCATGCACATTACAATTACAACAAGTTTTTTTCTTTTTTATTGGTTGGTTGAAACAAATAAAGATCTATGGAGAAGCATTTTATACAAGACAAGTGATAATGTACTGGAAAGGGCGGAAGAGATACAATGGTGGGAAGGGAGGAGGTAAACTAGAGTCATTGTATACTAAACAAGTACAAGCAAGGGGTGTGGGTAGGTGGGGGAAATAAGCGAAGAGGGGAAGGGAGATATATACGAATTATGGTTGAGTGGGTTCTTGACCAGCAGATTCTTGTTGATCCTTGGGTTCTTGTTGATCAGCAGCTTCTTGCTGAGTAGCACCGGTATCTTCTTTAATAGGTTGTTGTTCCTGGCTGGTGGAAGCTTCTGTGGTGGGGGTGGGGGTGACGGGAGCAGTGGTGGTGGCGGCAGCGGCAGCTTCGTTATCTTGAGATTCTTGACCAGAAGGTTCTTGATGTAAAGCGGCCGAGCAGAGTTGGGTCAGACGAGCGTACTTTGAGCTATCTTCTTCGCCAGTGGTGGATTCGGATGGAGACGACGCAGTGGCGGAGGTGGAGGTGGAGGCACTGGGCATGGGAGTCATGGCTTGAGACTTTGGTTCCGGACTGGGTTGGCCAGAAGTAGGAGCAGCTGCAGTCGCTGGTTGAGGGGTGGCTGTGGTTGTGGGTTGTTGGGTTTGTTGGTTTTGTTGGTAGTAGACTTGAGGAGTGCCATTAGGTTGTTGAGGAGATGATTGCGAGGTTTGGACCATGTTTCCATAGTGTTGAGGTAAGGATGGGTGTTGTTGATAAGCATGAGTTTGAGGATGGTTGCCAGGAGTACCGTCACCTTGGCCTTGCATGAGGACAGGATAAGGCATTTGAGGATACATAGGGTTCACTACATTATATTGAGGTGCCACCATTTGATCCTTATAGTAATGGGCGTTGTATTCATAAGTGGGTTGACCATATTGGTTGAGGTTGCCAGGGAATCCATAGGGTATAGGAGGAGCACGCATAGCATTGGCATATTGACCAGTAGGATCTTCAGCCATGTTTGGTTTACGTTGAGCGGACTTTTCGGAATCTAGGTTCATACAAAAACACACAGTAAGTACAAAAAAGGTACCACCACAACCCCTCTTTTGTCCTTGCATCACCACTTCCCAAGACCCGAGATACACACATTTACTACTTACCAGACTTTTGTCTTCTCTTGTATGGACCACGCTTGATACCCTTCTTTCGTTCCTTTCTTACAGAGTTGACACATGAGTCGGCAATTCCATACTTGGTACAGCGAGGGCATGGACGAGCATCATCACACTTCTTACAGGCCTTTTGACAATTGGCTAGAGAGAGAGTTGGAAAAAGAGTCAGTTTTCGTTCCAGAGTCCGGGAAGGTAAGGTAGCACAAAGACCATGTGTGTGGGTATGTATGGATGTATATAGCTAGGCACTTACTACAGGCGTTCTTGACTTGCTTGCGCTTTTGGGGTTGACCGTTGATGTCATGATGTTGCATAGGAGGTAAGCCAGCAGGATGGGGCATCATAGGTTGACCATTGGCCATGACCGCACCAGGAGGAGGGGCGTATTGAGGAGCTTGGTAGCCTTGAGGATAATAGGGCATGGATTGCATGGTTGGTATTATTGAGTGTCAAAGGAACTACATATACAAAAAAACATTGTTTAATAAGAGAGGAGTTGAAGAGGTATAGAGATATGATAGACACAGAGGGTATGAATGTGGTGACAATACACAATGGTAGTGAGGATGGATAAGGTGTATATTGAGAGCATGACAAGAAGTGTGTGAGGTACAAAGGGTATAGAGAGAAGAGAAGAGTGTGGAGGGGCGGCGATGGAAACTGACTTTCTTTTTGGATATGAGTCGTAAATAAACAAACACAGATACCACAATGAATGACAGGAGAAGAGGATGTGTAATGAGAAGGGATGTAACACTACCCCGTTACCAGGAAGCTGGACAATGATGATAAGGGCTGTAGTACTTTACCTTTGAGGATGTAAGAAGACTCTTGGTTTGAAACAGAGAGAAGAAGAGAGAAGAAGAGGAAGAAGGGAGAAAAAAAGAGATCAGGTTTAAAAAAGCGATAGCGTGCAATATAAAACACCGTCCCGGTCGGAGTTGAAACGGCCCTGAAAAAATTTTCTGTCATCAAGCCGCAAGGCCCAATGAAAGCACTGGGATCCTGCCTCTCTGCTCAAGTTAGCACTAGTGGCAGCAAGCTTTTGGTTCAATCGACATGAAAGCAAAGGTCTTTTGTCCATTGAGTAGCAAGGAATGGAGAAATCTTCTCATTTTGACATTCAAAGTCCAAAGGCGCATCTTGTAACTGAGCTTCCAAATGTTCAGTGGCGAAATGGAGTATGAAGTTGGATTTCAATTGGGGATTGACATTGATATCATATGCACGTTGTGAGCTCATTCATCCATGCAGGGCCATGATTGACACCCCGGCTAAACTTTATTTTTAGAATGGCACGTTTTCTTTAAACTCCGATCACTTGAATCGATTGGTTCCCCGCTCTTTTTTTTTCTCCATGGCAACGCGAAGGTCGTTACGGAAAAAAATAAGAAGATTGACACGTAAAGAGCTAAAGTTGGGGATAGGATCTTACCCACGATCATTTATTCTTCGATCATGGCCGTCCTCTTTGTTGTTGTTGCTCTGGAAGTAGTTGCTCAATCGAGGTTTAGCCTCAGGAACCTGTGTAATATCAGGTGACGATGAAAATCTGGCTCTCCTCTTCATTGTAATGCGTGTTAAGAGATATGATTCTCAATCGCGACAAGTGATGAAGGTGTCACGGGTGTCATCAGCCAAGACAGAAAGGAAAAAAAATGGATGGATTGGCGGAGATGGGCTTTCAAATTCCGATTCTGATCCCTTTACGACTTGCCTACCCTCTAAACCTGTTCATTGAGAAGTTGTGTTCAGGTAGGAGGCATAAAATAGTGCACAGCAAAACTATTGCTTTCGCCATTAAAAAAGAAGCGGCCTTTTGTGTTCCAAACGAGAAGGTTAACCCTACAACGCATGGTACAAGATACAGTTCAAGGCACGTTTATTGACAAACCAGTGAAGCTAAGGCGGGTTGAAGTAACTCTATTACTAATGCATGGATGCACAAGCATCCACTTCACACCATTACCCAAGTCAAACCCAAAAAAAAAAAAAAAAAAA
>LT552933.1:119802-136803 GCA_900079185.1 Absidia glauca
CGAAGACAATGGCATCTTGATAGATCAGTACCATATAATGGGCTACCGCACCATAGTCAAGCATATCAGTTCATTGTGACCAGTCGTATATAGTGCAAAGAAGATCGGGGAAAGAGAAAGGGAGGAGGGAAAGAAAGAGAAGCTTGCATTCGACTTTTTATGCTCAATCATCATCGGAGTTTTCAAAATGGTGCCTGAATTTATTTTGCCTGACGGTACACATGCGTTAAAAGGGTCGAGGCAGGGTGTGTGGGTATGGTGGGAGGATCCCGAGCGAAGAGAATGAGGATGTGGTAATCAAACTCCTACGGCCGACCTGAATTTTGCGGACAATAAGAATTTGTGGTGAGAGGGGAAGTTGGCGGGGTTTACACATGTCATAAGTCTCCACCATCCGGACAGAACCAACCTGCGTATCCTGAGTTTTGCTGACGTTAAGGACTTATATGGCGGGAAACTCTCTGAGTCCCTGACTTCAGTCCCGGTCATAGATGGGACTCAACTTGAACAACTTGAAATGAAGATAAAACCGTCCCTGCCCACACACTCCTCCAACAATGTGTGCCTGTGCACTCTAGATTTCAAACCCCGATTGGCTATAAGATTATTTCTTTGTTCGTCCTATTATCTTGCTCCTTCTTCCCCTCGACATTACTTTTTTGCCTCCATTGTCCTTCTCTTCACTCCACGACGTCAAACGAACGAACGAACGAGCAAACGAACGAACGAACGGTAACTCTTCCCTTCTCACGTCATGCTCATCTTTTGCCTACCATTACTAACTTTTTGCCGTTTGCATCGTTCCTCTTTCTTTTGACACTAGATCGGCTACGACGATGACGACGGCAATAGGGACGACGACGATGCTAATGACGACTCCACCACTGCTTCATGTCGGCCAAAAAGGCTCTTTTTAAAATTTCAAATGTAAAAAACATGGGGAAACCCTCGCAATTTTTTTTTTTTAAGGTGCACTCCCATTCCATTGTAGAATCTCATAGTCCAAGTTACTAATAAAAGTATACCAATTTTTTGCCCATGCCCTTCCGCTACTATCACTGATACTTTTACCCAGCTTGGCCGTCTTTGTCCACCTCCATTTGCTTACTTTTACAGTAGTTTAGTCATTCTCATTACAACCCGTCGCCATTTACACATTTGCTTAACCCCGGTCTCAAACATAGTCTGTACCGTAGCCCATTAATCCTATTGTGCCAATAAAACTTTGTATGTATGCGAAGATAGACCTTACGATCATGTACATGTCAATAGATTCATTACAACTAGTAAACCAATGGGGTTTTGAAAATTGTCAACGATGAGCCACTCATCTGTAGTTTGGTTTTCTAAAATGTACATGGTATTGTCATGGTTATGGATTTGAGAAATGTCTTTCGTAGGATAGTACAATTAGGCTTTATTGATGGGAGAGGACTAAAGGGCTATGGTACAGGCTATGTTTGGGGTCGTAGTTGAGCTAATGTCTAATGGCAACAAGTTATTGTAATGGGGATGACTTATTGCGGTAAAAAAAAAGCAAATGGAGACGGACAAAGACGGACAAGCTGGGTAAAAGTATCAAAGATAGTAGCGGAATGATATGGGCAAAGATTTGATATACTTTTATTATTGACTTGGACTACGAGATTCTACAATGGAGTGGGAGTGCACCTAAAAAAAAATTGCGAGGGTTTCCCCTTGTTTTTTACATTTGAAAATTTTAAAAAGAGCCTTTTTGGGCGACATGAAGCAGTGGTGGAGTTGTCATTAGCATCGTCGTCGTTCCTATTGCCGTCGTCATCGTCGTAGCCGATCTAGTGTCAAAAGAAAGAGGAACGATGCAAAAGGCAAAAAGTTAGTAATGGTAGGCAAAAGATGAGCATGACGTGAGAAGGGAAGAGTTACCGTTCGTTCGTTCGTTTGCTCGTTCGTTCGTTCGTTTGACGTCGTGGAGTAAAGAGAAGGACAATGGAGGCAAAAAAGTAATGACGAGGGGAAGAAGGAGCAAAATAATAGGACGAGCAAAAAAAATGATTTTATAGCCGATCGGGGTTTGAAATCTAGATGCATAGGCAGACATTGTTGGAGGAGTGTGTGGGCAGGATCGTGTTCCTGAGCTTCAATTTGCAGCATATCCCTAACATATCAGAGCGAGCATGCTACCACATTCTCATGCTATGACGTGGACTAAACTTTGGAATGACACATATAGGCTGGATCAGAGAAGATTGAATGTTGCCAAATGGGATAGCAGGGGTGGAGTTTCATCATGGGCACCGAGTCATGTATAAAAGTCTTCCTGAACATTGGGATCACCTGTACAAATGCATATTCAGCGACGGTAGGTTGAATAGGATCACCAGGACTGAGTTCTTTCGTCGCCAGTCGGGCATGTCATTCGCCGATCGCCGGGAACAACTTCTTGCAGAGGCTGGTAGGTGGGTTAAGGGCGGCACGTGCGGGATAAAAGAATCGGCCATGTGTGGGGAAGCCTGCCATTGATCGCACCAATTCTCTTGGAAGGTTAATGAGATATGCACCGTTGGGCAACTCGTTCCACTAGTTACAACTGGAAACCGAAAAGTTTCTAAAAAAGTCAAATGTATTGAAAGGCCGCCCGCCCGCTATATTTCGCACCCTGTCTTTTTCAAATCCTCGTGCGCATCGCAATCGGTCAATGCTTGACGCACCGACGCATGTCAGAGTTTACAGAATGAATGAAACATATTCAAAATAGTGAAGTCATGGGGATGGTTCAAATAGGATTACGGGGAAAAGTTATCTTTTGTAACCAGAAGCGGGGTTTGAATGTTTGGCTGGCAGGGATAATCAGGGGGCTATGTTGGACCCTTTTTCCACGTGGCTGTCTGACAGTTGCTATGGTGGAATCTGCTCTCTTTTCCTCTTTCACCACTACAAGCGCATTTAGCAGCATTTCTGTCAAAGGGTGTCAGATTTACTATTCTTCGTACTTCTCTAGCATTGGCTTATGTGCCCTTTACCTGGCCTGCTTTAAAACATAGCAATCAGTACATTCATTTTTACTGAATGAGGTGGAAACGTTTACAGGCACCTTTAAAGCACCGGTATCCATACGATCTACTTTGCTCTGACATACACATCTTATCAGAAAGACTTTTCCTACGTCGTTCGCAGCTCCTCATGTTTATTATCGACTTACTACACAGCGTAAAAAAATGTGGGGTGGAGGGGAAAGTAGCTATACTAAGAGACTATTGGTAACGTCTGATATACGAAGGAGGGCCATAAGAGCTGTAAGTCTGCATGGTTTTGACAACGGGCACACGACCAATGGGGCATCAATGGGTGATATGAGGCAACTAACAATAACAAAACAAAAAGCGTCAGTGTCTTTGTTGTTCCTCTTTGGTCCTTCCCCTTGCACTTACCTTCTCTACAGTCTAAACTACCATTCCAAAGATAAAGACACGTAGGGCTTGTTTCCTTTATCAGACCCAGCCTGTAGGATACCCCTTACGAATTCTTGTAATACATGATCTTGGCATAAAGAGTAGCGCACAATGTTAAGACAGTGGCAAGGAGTGATCCGACCATACCAGATAGACCTTAACCCTTGATGCGTATACAGCACGACATTTCCAGCGAACGCATGACCTATGAAAGCACAATGTAATATGAGTGTACCCCCATTCTATGTGGTCATCAATATAATTTACCTCCCAAATGGCTGACAAGCATCACCTGACATTGAGTTCCCATCGAGTGTTGTTCTAGAGCTTGATCAAAAGCTTGCTGAAGCATCGGACCGATCGTACCACACCGCTTGTCTTTCCGGCGATGACCACACACCAAGATCAGATTACTCCAAGGCGAAGGATGGATGTCGAAATCCGAAGCACTTTGACCATATACCAAATCCACAAACCCTTCGATCCGTTTCCGTGTGACGTTGGCGACGATCTTGTTATCAGGAAGCACCAGGATATCCACCCCCTTTGTTGAATACTGCGATGGCAATGAGGCGTTTGTTACCAGTACCCGGTACTGCTTCGTTTCCTGTTGCTGTTGCTGTTTTTGTTGCTGCTGTTCGGTTTTTGTGAGGCCGTAAAGGTGGAAGGTGTTCTGTGCTGACCTGCCTTGTTGCTGTTGGGGACTTTTCCTTCGTCGATCCAGACAATCCATTAGAGCACCTGTGAGTTCTTCATCTTCAATATGGCCCGGCCAGTCGGATCGTCCAGTAAAGACAATCAAGTGAAGTGAATAAGGAGTGACAGTGTTGTGTAAAGAGCGAGTTTGGTCAATGTTGAGATGGGCAGGGATGCGATCATGGGAGGAACAAGGTAAGACGCAGCCTTCACATTGTATCGGGACAACAGGAGCCAGTGGTTCAAGTGTCACCATTGGCGGTAAGGAGACCTTGAGGGAGGGTGGTGAGCAGGTGTAAAAGTGCTTGACTTGGCTTGAGATCCAATCCATTCTATGATCGAGAGCGAAAGAAAGGGAAAAAAGGAGATTGAGGGAAAAAATGAGGAGTTATCAGATTTCCCCGCTAGCCTATCGTCATATTTCAAACCCCGCTCACACCGCATTGGATCCTCAGCTATGAATGTGTGCTTTCTTTATTTTCCAAGTCTATAAGTGTGATCATCTTAAAATCTGATCATAGGGTACATGCCTTCCCATCAGGAAATCGATATCTCTATCAGCTCTAGGTATGTTATTCCAGACCATAAGCTCTTTCCCTTTTCACAAAAAGAAGAGCGTTAGGAATCGGTCCCTTGATAAAGTTCTGTTTTGTTTATACCTGATGCATCCTTCCTTTCGATTGGCTGACAAGCGTCCGAATGGAACATCCAAAAGTGCCCATTATTACAAGCCGTCAGGCACTGTTTACAGGGCGAAACCACATGATAGCCAATGATATTGCCACTATGGAGGCACGAAGAGTGAATACCATATCCTTTACAAGACTGTTGTTTCGTTTACCATTCCATACAAGCAACATCTCGAATACGGCACTGACATGTTCGAGTTGAATAATCCTTATCCATCAAATGTATCCTGGGAAAAACATAAAGTCGGAGTTTTACATTTGGTGTCGGAGTTGAAAGTGCATGAATTACTTACAAAGAAGAAGGTGTATCCGTACTGTACAGCTCGACCTTCACATCAGCCAGTAAGATAGCTTTCATGCCTCGGGCACAGACTATATGCTGACAATGTCTGCATAAAAGCTTATACACAAGTTTGATAGGGACCACATCATGTGAAGATCGCTGTTGCTGGTGACGATGAGCTGCAGTCTGTAAGATCGTTTGTACTTGTTGTGAATAGTTCGAGGGCGTAGTCAATGTGGTAGTAATTGAAGATTGAGGTGACGGGTTCATCTTCAAATTGAGGCAAGACGATTACAGAGACAAAGTGAAAGAGAGAAAGAAGGAGAGGACGAAGAACCCGCCTTTTTTCTTGTGTCGTTGATTTTTCGAGCTCAGATGAGCACTTATATACTTCCGAGTTATAGATGAATGGCTACAGAAGTAGGGTCTTGCTTTTGATATGTTGATGGATGATAATTGAGGTTCGGAGACATTCGTTTTCCTATGATAAATGGGTTTGGCCAAGTCTACAATATTAAAAAACAACAGCTGGAGCAGCAGATGATGATGCTTTATTGAGAAGACAGGTATATACAAACAAAGGAGGGGGAATAGATATGTACAAATGGATGAGAGGTAACTAAAAGCGATCAGCAGTAACTACTTTTTAGGTATGACTAGTAGAGCGAGTAGATTGCCGCCTTGATTTTGAATCCACCAAAGTAGACGCAGTAGAAGCGAAGGTTGTGATGGATCCCGGAGTTGTCGGCGTATGAAGCGTATTGGTGGATGATTTTGACTGTAAGGTGGAAGAGGGGTATTGATGTTCCATCGGTATTGGTGGCACTGGTGGCAAAGTTGGTTGCTGCTTGATTGGTTGATTATACGTACTTTGTATCTGCGGGGTAATGCCATCCATCGACAATGTGCAGTCGCCAATATCTTCACTGTGGTTGCCATCATCATACTGAGTATCGTCTGCTGACCGAGCCGTCCAAGTTGAATGCATTGAAGATCGATTGTCCTTGTCATATCCATTTTCTTCAATTGCCGCCACTGGATTGCCTTTACAATGCATATGAGTAATGTTGACAGGGAATGAGAAGCCAGATCCCTCCATTTGACGGGGCCATAACCACAGCAACGGTTGTTGACCGAGAACAGCCTTTATATTGTTCAGCACACCTTGATCATATGGATACATAACCTACGAAGAGTAATTAGAACACGGCATACTGGTTTGCTTAATCATTTACTTACATCATGCACAGTGCCCATGGATTTCAAAGTCAGGCTTTTACCTTTTTCCCAGCCTTCAATCGTAGTTGTGTTGGTAGTGATACAATAGACGTGGTACCCACTCAAAATAGCCACACCAATTAGCACAAGGACACAGAGGAAGAGATTGAGACCCAAGAGGATCCATTCAGTAGTCGATGCCGGGTTTGATGTATGCTGCACGATGGACGTCAATCGACAACCCAATAAGGTCAAGAGGTAGATCGCACAGATTTCGACGTATATCAGGAATCGAATGAAGTGACAGTAGTTGGCAAATCCGACGCAGTTGTTAATCCAGGGGCAATGATGATCCATTTTTAAAATACATTTTCCGCATGAACGACAGTGATGGCTCCGAGGTGGTTTGTAGTTGTTGCATGTTTTACAGAATCGTGGGGCGTGGGTGGACCGTTTTACTTCAAAGGGATGTTGCTGTTGCTGAGGAATCTAAGGAAAAGAGGTAGGTGAGTCGATTTGGTGCTCGTTTTGCTGTCCTTTGCTTACCCAGTTGGCCGGTACAGTGCCAGGATCCGTCAAACAGGCCAGGGCATAATTGATATAGATCAGGATAACAAATATGTTGAAGGGTATAAGGATAAGAGCTGTATGTAGAGTTGCACCACCGAGAAAAGACCAAAGGATGCAGAATTGTGAAGAATAGGCGAGGAATGCAATGGTCAAGATCACAAACAGAATAATGCCCTGACTCTTCAAAGTCTTTAACGTCATGAGCAAGTGGAAGAGATGAGGTGATAGAGTGGTTAGTTAAGAAGAAACAGTCAGAATGTGTCGTGATAAGTTGAGGTATTACAGTAGTAAGGTAAGGTGGAGGAAGGGGAAGAGGAAAAGAAAGAAAGGGAGAAGAAAAAACCAACCCACCTCCTTCTTTTTTCAAATTCCGCTAGCGCAACTTGTCCCGGCACTGTGTGACACTAGTGACAAATTAGACGACCAACCTCGTGGTGAGAACCCTTTCATTGCCACCTTCTCGGCTCTCACTATTTGATTGACCAGTCTTTTTTCATTCTTTCAACAATCAGGCGGCAAAAGTATGTGGCACTTTGGTAAGGGGAGGGCGGGTAGGTAGTTGGCACTAGCCAATTAGGATCACATCTACCTTTATCATTTGGCTTTTTAAGATGTGATGATTCCGGATGTATGTACTTTATCACAATGAGCACATGCGTTCCCAATCAACTTTGATTCTTGCCTCCTCCCGGGCGCATAATGGAACCAGTGACATGATTTTACAGTCAGGACAATGCATGACTCAGAGAGTCTCCCTTCATTCATCACACACATACAGCACACTTCTGATTAAAGTTATCAACTAGAGGTTGGAATCCGATCCTCTTGTGCCACAGTGCAGCATATGATACGACTTCATTCGAGGCATAACAGAAAATGCATGAACGCATTTCATTGGCCAACGATATTTCAAACACCGACATATTCAGATTCATTTCTGGGAAGAGATCCTGCATGACGATGAATCTCCAAGAGGATATGGTGGCACTACTGGCACCATAGCAAAGAAAAGGGGGAAACTTTTAGGTTGGCTATGACTCGCCATGACGAAAGAATCTGTCGAAGAAGGTCATCTTGGCCAGGCAGGCGACCCTTCCGTCATCTCGCTCACAGTTCTAGGTTTTCTGTGATGGGGAACATACAATCTAGGATAGGGTGTAGTAATTCAAAGGTCACCCTTTCACTCACACCTTTCCCCTAAGTGCATGCATAGGTGAGCTCGGCTGGGAACAAATTTTTGTTTTCAAACTCCGTCATCGGTAATTTCCCACGGCCCCAAAACACCAAAACCCCCTCTCTCTTTTCAAAATATGACTTTTTTGCTTTCTCGCATTTCTTTCTCTTCTCTCACTTTAAAAAACGCCCGCCTCATGTCCACTTTATCTGAAACTCAACGTCAAACCCTTCTCCAACCTTTACTCTCGTCAGGATGGTCCATGGTCGACAATCGAGACGCCATCATCAAAAAGTACCAATTCACCGACTTTAACCAGGCTTTTGGATTCATGACTCGGGTTGCTTTGAAGGCAGACAAGATGGATCACCATCCTGAATGGTTCAATGTAAGAATAAATTAATGGTGCATCCGAATGTGCTCACGTTTTCCCTTCTTTCTCTCTTTTTGATATACAGGTCTACAACCGTGTTGAAATCACCTTGTCTACTCATGATTGTGGCGGTTTGTCAACACGTGACGTCGATTTGGCTACCTTTTGCGATTCCCTTTAGTCGATACATGTGGATAGATTGGTTAAATTTGTGAAATAAAACATCAGAATGTCGCTCGACTTGAATGGACTCTTGTTGTGGAATAGGTGGATTAAGGGTATCTGTCACGCTGGTGGATTCATGCTTTCATTAAGAACTCGTCTTTGTCTTTCTTATAGTCCAACTGCCACCGGTGTCCTGAGTGTTTGCCTTGCGATCTCTCTTTTAATAGTCTGTCTCCCGTCTGCCGTTGGCTCATACTCCACTACCAAGTCTTACACTTTTTACACAGCTTGCTAAAGTCTCGGGACACATGGGCCCAAAATCCTGCCAGCCAAGTATTCAAACGCCGACACGAATTTCCAGGTAACAAATAACCACATTTTCCGTCAACCGTTTTATTTGCCTCTTCTTTGCTTCTTCCTCACTTTTTTCTTTCCATCGACATCAGCACCGCACCATAAACGACTCGCCCTCTATGCAACGACCTTGAACGCCGAATGCAGGGTAACTCTCTACTTCTCACCTTTTGTCCATCTGTCTTTCCATGACTGACATTTGCCTTTTGCATCTTTGCTCCCTCTTTTGACACTAGATCGACTACAACGATGACGACAGCGATAAAGACGACGACGATGCTAATGCCGACTCCACCACTGCTTCATGTCGCCCAAAAAGGCTCTTTTTAAAATTTTCAAATGTAAAAAACATGGGGAAACCCTTGAAATTTTTTTTTTTTTGTCCATAATAGATTCCCTAGCCAGTGTACCGATAAAGTGCTCCATCCCTTGACCAATTCGCAGCGCCTACTACTACTGATACTTTGCATAACACTGGTCTGCTCTCCTCCTCATTTTTCATTGCCTCATTACACTAGATTAGTTACTCCATGACAAGCTCTGTAATCACTGCCACCAGCTTGGACATGTAGCTTAAGCATTGTCTCATTCTGTCAATAAAAAATCTACTTGAACCCATCTCCATGACTTTGTTTTTTGCATAAGCTCCAGTGATCCTAGAGACCGTGAAATGTAGCGGTACAAATCACCCGGTGCGCCAAGCCATGACCCTTTTTTTAGGGGAATTCTCCGCGCAGAGGCAATGCGCAGAGGCAAATTGGAAAGACGGCGTTTGAATAAAATTGCGCAGGGCAAAGTAAGTGTTAAAGTTAAGATAGCTGGCCGAAGTCTGCATGAAACAATGAAGTTATGGTTTTTTTAAAAGAGTTGCTTATTTTTCAGAATCGACATCGACAACCCACCGTCAAATTTTATAGGCACCACGATAAAGTGCATATCTATTGACTGATACCCATAAACAAGTACTTTTACGTTGTGTGCGGCCGTGAACGCTACGAGAATCCCCAAAAGCGACCAATTGGAGTGGTATCAAAAATGGCAAGCCATCCAAGAAAATCAGGCTTTCTTGGTATCAGTCGACACATAAAAAGCACTTCTAAGTCTGCGTCAAATTTGAAGTTGGATTGTCCATCCCGTTCACAAGAAAAATGAGCTCCAAAAAAGTGAGACTTTTTCCAAGGTCTATCCTCCCTTCACCCCTGCGCAAATCAGTTTTGAACTGCGTCTTTCCGAAATTCCATTGCGCGTTGCCTCTACGGGGAGAATTCCCCCCGAAAGTTTTGATGCCTCACTTTAAAAAACATAATCCTTAACCCTTTTGCACACTCAGGTTACCCATTAACCAGCCAAAAATAGCCGTAACAGTGTCAATTCAAACTCCGCTCCACGTTTTCCAAAAGCAAAAGGGGTAGTCCCCACCCACGATGGCAGTTATTTGATAAATCCTCTCCAGTGTGCCATCTCACAGCCGTATCAGTGCTTCGAGTTTTCCCTGCTGTATTGCTACCCTCGGGCATTACCTCGATATTGAACAACCTCCGAACCCATAGCCTACGCTAAGACCCGAATGTTGACACCATACTCTGTAAGACACTACCTTCTACAAGGCAACCAAATAACCGTGATTCCACCAATGAATGAATTCATCCCTCACAAGACTACCACTCGGCTTACAGAAAGTCGCTACGCTTTCCAGTCAATTAGTATATGTTTAACCTGACTATTTATACCCTTCTTGGGTTTCAAATAAAAAGTTGTGGTAGATTATAGCCTAACCAGGGGTAACAATTGGCCGCTGAGTCAAAAAAAAGATCGGGGTTTGAAACTGATGGCTTTGAAAGAAGTGTCTAAAAGTGCCTTTTTTAGAAGGGAGGCCCCTTGATTCCAACCTTGATAGCGTATGTTCGCTTTTCATTCAACATTTGGACAATCAGTGTATGGAACCACTAGGACAATCATTTTTCTTCATGAAATGAGGGTTTCAAAGGGACAACCAACGGGTAAAAGGTTAGTTAAGTCACCAAGTTCCCCGTTTTCGCTTTTCGATCTACCGCCCGTCATATGGTACCTGAAATACGACTAACCAACAAAATAGACAATCAAAAGTACAGTTTTACACAACAACGAATGATCTTTATTTGATGTAAACATACTTTTACAAGACTATGCTATATCTATGCTAACTAAACATTACTAATCCATAGGGTTGGAAGACTGTTGACCCCGATTACCATATGCCAGTAATCCATGTCGTCCACTATATATCCACAAGCAAAAAAAAGACATACATTAAATAGAGTTATGTACATCTTTGGAGAGAGTAATGTTGGGGTTAATAAAGCTACTGGCCGGTAGGGTCGCCGTTGCTGAGGGTTGATTTTGCCCATGTATCCTCAGGTGTGACAGTGGTGCTGGTAATAAACGGGAAGGATACCACCAATTTGCTGGATCGGTAATGCTGTTTTGTGTGAGAGAAGGGTGGGACATTGTTGGGCAGGTTGTGGCTGTAAGCGGAGCTCTACAAATGATCGATTGTTCTGATGGGAGATCGGCTTTCCTTGTCTTGGTGAGTTGATATGGCAGCAAATGGAGTACCTATTACAGAGAGAGAAAGAGAATGAGAGGGTCTGTTTTCTATATTATACACTTACGTTCAAGAACCGGAAGAATTTTGTTCAAGAGCATATTGTCGATGGACTAGAGAGTTGCGCCATGACCACATAGGATACAGACCGTCGATGTTGGTTCAATGGCCTGGGCAAAGAGAAAGACAAGAGGAGAGGAGATTACAAAGTGTCTAATTGCGCACAGCATAAATGACATTTAGGTTTTTAATCTTACCAAAGTACAGAACAGCGATGGATCTTGACACACTTTTGTATCACCCATTAGGTTCAGTCTTGAAAAGCATCTAACCAAAGTCAGTTTGGTAGTATGAATATCAGATGGCTGCTAATTTGATTTACCCCAGAGTTAGTTGACAGTAGAGACGAGTGCACCGGTATCCGGTCACGATAGTTGATGCAATCTGATCGGCAAGATAGGTAGGTGAAGAAAATGTAGTCAATGTTCCCCCGCATTCAATCTTGTTTGTTCGTTAATGATTGCTATACTTACGACCCTCTTGCAGATTCCATTCTGTTGGACTTCTCACCTGATCAGGTTCTGTTTGGCATCCAGACAAGTGAGTCTACAAGATTTGTTTTGATTCGTCCTGGCTGTTGTTTGCTTGTGTTGCCATCATTAAAGTGCCTTGTCGGGTGTACTGACATGAAGGGAGAGTCCGATCGCCTATGGATGACAAAAGAGGAATGGCTGGAGAATAGACACCCCATACTTTGACGAAGCACCTGTTGTCTAGTCCTCATCCAAAAAGAATACTGCGTTAAGATTAGGTTTTCATAGTTCATTTCATGCATGATTGAAGATTGCTACATACCTTCTTCACCAAACGACAAGCCAATATCACTGGATGACACCGCCTTACTAGAAGATACCAGTCATCATTACAGTCAGTCCCTAATTCATCTCCTGTAGGTGATTTCTTCTGTATTACTTACCAATCACATCGTCGCCGCACCAGTTCCTCCTCCTGTATCATGTTGGAATGCTTAGCTAGAGTCCAGTTCCATAGACTAGTGCTAGAGGAAGAAGGTCAAGTTCAGTTAAATGAAGGAAGGATGGTAGACGATTGTTTGCCCTTTACCTACTTACAATGCTACAAGCGATGACCAGCTTCTGTCGTCGTTTGAATACAAGTCGTATGTCTACTTCATTCGTGTTGACAATGTAAGCGCTGTCTAACCGTTCGCCCACCGGAAAAGCAAAAGATAGAAAAGTAGCAATATGCCGGGTTAGTTGGTACATTACTTGTCTTTGTTACCGACTGTGCAGCATAGATGCCAAAGCTAGTAAGTTTACTTACCGTATTATGAATGACAATAGAGGGGGTACTTTTTGGGGGAGAGAAAGAAAGACGAATTGAAATGAAAGGGCGCTGGGGGACTTTAATGAGGGGAGCCACGGAGTTTGAAAATTCGTAAAAAGGGGATAGCCGATGACTACGATATGGTCAAGCGGTGTAACGTAAACTCTATCCACCGTAATCATTCTACGGGAAAATCACACTCTATATAAAGCTCCCAAAACTTGTCAACCTTGTTTCTTCATTTCGGTTTCTCTTTCTTTTGATATCTCTCTTTTGGTACCCCTGTGTTTTGTGTGTGCGTGTGTGTGTCCTTTGTATCAGCGCCCTTTTATGTTATCCTGCATGAAATGTTAGAATACTCGAATCGTCAAAATCCCCGAGACCCTTCTTTTTGGCGACTATGCGATACCCAAACCAACGAATGTCACTGCGACTTCCGTATGACTATAACCGATTGCATTGAAAGTGAGGCATTGCGGATAGTGAACATTGTGGATATTGCTTGGTCTGGTGTGGCAACGATTATAGGTAGGACTCGCCTTTCCCCTTCCCCAAAAATAGGGTGGGCAAACTAATGATTCCCTCTCCCTTCTTCAGCCGCGGCGATCTTGTATTGGCGAGTAGTACATCGAAACCAACAAATCTTTGACTTTTCATTAAGATTTCCACGCCCAAAGCCAATTGAGGCCATGGCCCTCTTTGGAGTTCTGTTCAATGTTTGTAAGGATCAAGAAATCAAATGCTTTGGGACAAGAGATCTCAAAAGTGTGGGGTAGCACGAGTTTCAATTTTAAACTCCGAAAACCCGACAATGTGCTTGGATTTTCTTGGTCTTCAATTTTTCTCACTCACTCTTTTGTTTCTTTCTTTCCCTCCCACATATAGGCCGCATCATTCATGCCAGCGTGCTACTCACCGACGTTGCCAACAATGCTATATTCAGGTCCTTTATGTTCGAGCTGCCCTGGCAGTTCGGGATAACTGCACTCTCTTGCTACCTCTTTGGTGTAGCCAACACTTTGTCTCATGTAAAACTCAGTCTCTCCATATTCAGGACACTTGACTAACATCTACTTTGCCTTCCCATATAGAGTAGCAAAACAATCTACAAGACATGGGTAGGATCGCAGACCTTGGTAGACATTATTTGCACCTCAATGATCACTTTACCGTACATCACCATCAACGTAAGTACAAAACGGAATCCAAGACGGCATATCTTCTTTGCTCAACGCTTCTTTATCTCTTTCTTTTAATAGATTGTAGCTATCATTGCTGGAGTCCATGCACAACGAGGGGATACTGACAGGGCTGAAGTATGGACTGGCGCCATCTACTACCTCTGGCTGGTTTATACTTTCCTCTTGGGCAGCTTGATCTTATTTGCTGGTATTCGTCTCTTGAAACTATTGAACAACCATCTATTGATGCAAACTGATCTCCGCGTCAATATTGCCAAGATCCGAACTGGTGCTGTCAAGGTAATATAGCGACCAAAAGAGACTCGCCATACTGTGTAGCTTTTTTAACGCTTACTTTTAGGTCAAAATTATTATCGGTATTGGCTGCTTTTGTCTTTGGGCTTTTACTGTGATGATTGCTCTTTATGCTACTTCAAGGTATACTGTGATGATCAGCCCTGTATATACAACCGCATTAGCAAGCTTCGCACTCTTCAATGGCCCCTTAGCAACGTCGGTTGTTGAGTTTGCTCTTGTACTAAAGTAAGTGACCATGTAGTGAACCAAGCCAAAATACTAAACCATTACTTCCTAGTCCACATATGCTACGTGGTCTCGGCAGCTTATCTTTTGGAAGCTCTGGAGGATCACAGTCATCGCCATCCGCAATCGCACTAGAAAGCCAGCAGCAGCAGCAGCAGAAGCAGGATCAAAAAGAAGGTGTATCGTCCGAAGGATCAAAGTTTGAAATCAACACCTTGACAACAAGCAGCCAACTGGAGCAATGGAACCAATTCTTTATCAAAGACATCAAAAACAGCGTCAACAGCAATGGTGGCACTGTACCATCCGACATTCAACGTAGTAACAGCAAACACTCTGTCACTGGCGACAGGACCTCCAACACTATTGGCTACTCTCTATCATCGTATCCAACCAGCCCAAAGGCAGCCAATATCACTATACCATCATCCTCCTACCATCGAATGTCTCCCTACGCTGGCAATGACGCATCCAGTAACGGCGTTTATCATGTAGAAGAAGATACTCAGACCTTGTCCCGGGTGGAAGAGGATCAGCTCTATTACAACGCCATGACTAATCAAATGCGAATGCCCCCTCACTACTCTACATCCGACGACCGACGATTCGATACTAACGATTCTCTATCTTCCGATATTTACGATGGCTCCAGCGTCTCTGCTATCCACCTAATGCAATCCAATAGCAAAAAACGACACTAGTCTATCCTTTAACTCTTAGTTCTTAGCCTTACTTATATATATGTATACTCTTGTAACCTTTTTTATGTAATAAACACTGGAAGATACCACTCATGGTGGTGCAACCCCTGCTTTCCAAAGTGGTTGATAGAGTTGTGTCAAAGTGCCAGGGACGCATTGATTCGCAAAATCGAAATGCTGAAACCCCGCCTATTTCTCCACAATCATATTTTTTGGTGTTGGCTACAAAGGGGAATGCTGCAGACAGAACCATCCGGACAGAACCAACCTGCGTATCCTGAATTTTGCTGACAATAAGGACTTAGATGGCGGGGGACTCTCTGAGTCTCTGACTTCATATATGGGACTCAACTTGAAATTTAGATAAAATCGCCCCTGCCCACACACTCCTCCAACAATGTGCGCCTATGCACTCTTGATTTCAAACCCCGATTTGACTACAAGAACTTTTTTATGCCCGTCCTATTATATTGCTCCTTCTTCCCCTCGTCATTACTTTTTTGCCTCCACTGTCATTCTCTTTACTCCACGGCGTCAAACGAACCAACGAACTAGCAAACGAACGAACGAACGAACGGTAACTCTCCTCTTCTCACGTAATGTTCATCTTTTGCTTACCATTACTAACTTTTTGCCTTTTGCATCGTTCCTCTTTCTTTTAACACTAGATCGGCTACGACGATGACGACGGCAATAGGGACGCCGACGATGCTAATGACGACTCCACCACTGCTTCTTGTCGCCCAAAAAGGCTCTTTTTAAAATTTTCAAATGTAAAAAACAAGGGGAAACCCTCGCAATTTTTTTTTAGGTGCACTCCCATTCCATTGTAGAATCTCGTAGTCCAAGTTACTATTAAAAGTGTACCAAATCTTTGCCCATACCCTTTCGTTACTATCACTGATACTTCTACACAGCTTGGCCGTCTTTGTCCACCTCCATTTGCTTACTTTTACAGCAGTTTAGTCATTCCCATGACAACAGCTTGTTGCCATTAGACATTAGCTTAACTACGACCCCAAACATAGCCTGTACCATAGCCCTGTAGTCCTCTCCCATCAATAAAGCCTCATTGTACTATCCTACGAAAGACATTTCTCAAATCCATAACCATGACAATACCATGTACATTATAAAAACCAAACTACAGATGAGTAGCTCATCATTGACAACTCCTAAAGCACCATTGGTTTACTAGTTGTAATGAATCTAATGACATGTACATGATCGTAAGGTCTATCTTCGCATACATACAAAGTTTTATTGGCACAATAGGATTAATGGGCTACGGTACAGACTATGTTTGAGGCCGGAGTTAAGCAAATGTGTAAATGGCGACGGGTCGTAATGAGAATGACTAAACTACTGTAAAAGTAAGCAAATAGAGGCGGACAAAGACGGCCAAGCTGGGTAAAAGCATCAGTGATAGTAGCGGAAGGGTATGGGCAAAGAATTGGTATACTTTTATTAGTAACTTGGACTATGAGATTCTACAATGGAATGGGAGTGCACCTAAAAAAAAAATTGCGAGGGTTTCCCCATGTTTTTTACATTTTAAAATTTTAAAAAGAGCTTTTTGGGCGACAAGAAGCAGTGGTGGAGTCGTCATTAGCATCGTCGTCGTCCCTATTGCCGTCGTCATCGTCGTAGCCGATCTAGTGCCAAAAGAAAGAGGAACGATGCAAAAGGCATAAA
>LT552933.1:138313-149306 GCA_900079185.1 Absidia glauca
TGTGCTTACTCGTACGGCTTTTCTGAGTGGACCGTTAAAGTTTCAAGGCAGGTCATTCAGTATGCCAATGACCATTCAACATCACGGGCCATCACCATTCCCCCGCCTGAGTAGAGCCATAAGTTCCACATTTCAAAGTGGTTGAATCTCAATTCTAATGGGAGGTGCATCCTCGTACGGCCTTCCTGAGCAGACCGTTAAAGTTTCAAGGCAGGTCATTCACTAGGCTAATGACCGTTCACCATCACAGGCCCTCACCTTTTCCCCGCTTGAGTAGAGTCATGGGCTCCACATTTCAGACTGGTTGAATCTCAATTCTAATGGGATGTGTATGCTCGTACGGCTTTCCTAAGCAGACCGTTAAAGTTTCAGGGCAAGTCATTCAGTAGGCTAATGACCGTTCCCCGGCTCCGTCTAAAACTGGGCTCCCTCCGGTCGTTTCAAGGGTAAAATGAGTGGTCTAGGTGCATTTCCGGGCGAGATATGTTGGATTGAAGTTTGGATAGATCTGTGGGGTCTGGAGCGATCTGTCGGAGTGTGAAGATGATATGAGGGGTAGGCTCAGTGTAGGCTCAGGGGGTGCATAAACTCCGCTCCTATAGTGGTAGGGTCAGGGGGTCCTAGGCTTATCACTGAACTAGTGCCCTTTGACTTGAGTTTTGGCCTGTGTGTTGTACTCGGTCATTGGCTCGATTCTGCCCAGCATTAGATCTCACAATGTTGGACATTGAAGGCATTAAGGAGCATATGATCATTCCTCGGCTTAATTAAGCGGGGGGATCATTTTGCCAGGTTACTACTGAACATGTAATTGAAAAGTTGATCTGTCCGCTCAGGAAATGAGCTGACAGTGTATACCATCATTCTCCCGCCATTAGATCGTCAAAAGGATGGATGTGGGCCGAGATCTGAGAAATGATTTTTTTGAATTGCATTTTGCGTCGGGCCTTGAAATAAAAACATGAATGGTCGCTCGAGACAAAAAAGAAAAGTTTCGAAAACTTTTTTCTAAAAAATCGAGAATTAGATGGTGTCATTAGCCTACTGAATGACCTGTCTTCAAACTTGAACGGTATGGTCCGGAAGGCCGTACGAGCATGCACATACCATTAGAATTGAGATTCGAACGGTTTGAAAAAGTGAAACCCATGGCGGTGAGTAAGCACAGGCCATCACCCTTCCCTTTACACTTGAGTAAAGTCATGAGCTTATCACCGCCATGGGCTTCAGATTTCGATTCGCAATCTAATGGCATGTGCATGCTCGCACGGCCTTCCTGAGCATACCGTTCAAGTTTGAAGACATTTCATCTAGTAGGCTCATGATCCCATCCAGCACCATGATCTTTTGGAAAAAAATTTTCGAAACCAAAATGAAAACCTGAGAACGGTTCTCAACTTTTTCTGGCGGAGTTTTCCAACAGGCTGAAAAACGGCAAAAGTCCAATCAGAATTCACAAATGCCATTGCAGCTGAACTGCACATTGCATTGAGCTCCCTTTTGCAAGACTGATTCTGCTATGGTATATGATCGTGTGCGTACCATTAGGACTCTGCTAGGCTCATTCTGAAGTGACTTATAGTGATGAACGTCTCAGGGCCAATTTAAGCGGGGTGACGGAGTTTCTTGTGATATTTCCAAACACAGGCAGATTTGATTAGTGAGCTTTTTCTGTACGGATTCTACTGTCATGTACCATCATATTCCTACCATTGGATCCTCCCAATGGTGAAATCTTGTCTGCATGGTAAGCCATTTTTCATAAACCTAGGCACGGCGGAGTTTGAAAAATGACCATAAGTCCTCAAGCGGAAAGGCGAAGGGTGATAGCCAGTGCTTGTTGCAGCCATGAGGTCCACATTTCAAAGTGGTTGAATCTCAATTCTAATGGGATGTGCATGCTCGCACGGCCTTCCTGAGCAGACGGTTAAAGTTTCAAGACAGGTCATTCAGTAGGTTAATGGCGGTTCCACATCACAGGCTATCACTATTCCCCCGCTTGAGTAGAGCCATGGCCTCCACATTTCAAACTGGTCGAGTCTCAAATCTAATGGGATGTGCATGCTCGTACTGCCTTCCTGAGCAGACCGTTAAAGTTTCAAGATAGGTCATTCAGTCGGCTAATGACCGTTCCCCATCACAGGCCATCACCATTCTCTCGCTTGAGTAGAGCCATGGGCTCCACATTTCAAACTGGTCGAGTCTCAATTCTAATGGGATGTGCATGCTCGTACAGCCTTCCTGAGCAGACCGTTAAAGTTTCAAGATAGGTCATTCAGTAGGTCAATGGCCGTTCCACATCACAGGCCATCACTATCCCCCCGCTTGAGTAGAGCCTTGGGCTCCACATTTCAAACTGATCGAGTCTCAATTCTAATGGGATGTGCATGCTCGCACTGCTTTCCTGAGCAGACCGTTAAAGTTTCAAGATAGATCATTCAGTCGGCTAATGACCGTTCCGCATCACAGGTCATCACCATTCCCCCGCTTGAGTAGAGCCATGGGCTCCACATTTCAAAGTGGTCGAATCGTAATTCTAATGGGATGTGCATGCTCGTATTGCCTTCCTGAGCAGACCGTCAAAGTTTCAAGTCAGGTCATTCAGTAGGCTAATGGCCGTTCCACATCTCAGGCCATCACTATCCCCCCGCTTGAGTAGAGCCATGGGCTCCACATTTCAAACTGATCGAGTCTCAATTCTAATGGGATGTGCATGCTCGCACTGCTTTCCTGAGCAGACCGTTAAAGTTTCAAGATAGATCATTCAGTCGGCTAATGACCGTTCCGCATCACAGGGCATCACCATTCCCCCGCTTGAGTAGAGCCATGGGCTCCACATTTCAAAGTGGTCGAATCGTAATTCTATTGGGATGTGCATGCTTGTACTGCCTTCCTGAGCAGACCGTTAAAGTTTCAAGATAGGTCATTCAGTCGGCTAATGACCGTTCTCCATCACAGGCCATCACCATTCTCCCGCTTGAGTAGAGCCATGGGCTCCACATTTCAAAGTGGTCGAATCGTAATTCTAATGGGATGTGCATGCTTGTACCGTCTTCCTGAGCAGGCCGTTAAAGTTTCAAGATAAGTTATTCAGTCGGCTAATGACCGTTCTTGACAATTAGCCTACTGAATGACCCGTCCTCAAACTTTAACGGTCTGCTCAGGAAGACGGTACAAGCATGCACATCCCATTAGAATTGAGATTCAACCAGTTCGTGAAATGTGTAGCCCACGTAGTCGAACAAGGAGGACACATTGACCACTGGCTTTCGTCCGGACGCCATTGTATCCACCTTGGTCCAACGTGCATTTGGGCAATCCCTTGGTTTTGGAGAAGTCAAGCTTGGCGGTGACAACATCACCCATCATTCCCTTTGCTTGGACACGCTCAAGCTAGCCGTCTTGTCGCGCAACAGCCGTCTTGAAGTATGGCCATCCTATTCTCACTTTTCAAGTTAATGGTAAGAAGGAAAATGCTGCTACAGTGTTTATGGATCATAACCATTTCACAATGCTTTGTAGATTCAATTAGTTTTTTATATGACACAAATGATACATAGCAGTTTCTTTACCATGACGGAAATTGGCCACATCACCCTGCCTGAAGCATTATCCTGCCTTCACTCATTCATCACACTGAAAAATATCCGTACTTTATTGCGCGTCACCCTTTTATTTTGGCATTGCTGTTACCAAGCAGATTCATCACCATCTGCCGTTGCACCTATCAGCACGCCATCCTCAACATCCCCCAAAGTTGCATATCCAATCGACCCCTCAACACTTTCTCCCTCTGCAAGTCCCGACACCACACAATTATTCCAGATGATTAACAATACCACCTCGAAGCATCGTGACTGTAGCATCCAATACTAAATAAAATACTGTATCTGTCCTGCGTACGCGGCGGCGGTTGAAAAACAAAAATCTAATAAAGCGAGGGGGGCGGGTCTTTTTCTCATCCTTTGTCCTTTTTTTACCGCTCCACCTGTCTTCATGTCTTTTGCACAGGGAGCTACCGTCACTCTACCAAAGTATGTAATCTGAATCAAGTGAAACAACTTCCTGACACTTGCTCTTTTAGACAGAAACAGCCTCCAAAGAACAGACTGGAGGATGACGGCGATGAACTTCAATACCTCGAAAACGAACTAAGCAAAATGGATGGGCTGTCATCAAAGCTGGTAAATCCTCATTTCCTTCACTTGTATCAGCACTGTACTGATCTGTTTTTATTTACAACTTGGTCTAGGTTGGCATTCTCAACTCTTTTGACGGACGACTCTTGAAACTTGAAGCATCCATCCTGCCGATTCACAAATCAACGCAAAACCTCACACGGCTTGTCAATAGTAGGTGCTTTTATTCATGGTACTGCTTAACCGGCCGCTCATCCTGACTCTTTAGACATTGATGCAACTCTAACCGCTACTGATGATATTGTCCAGTGTCTGAATTTGCCGAGCAAAGAAGAAGGGTTTATACTGAAAGGGTAAGTGAGACTCGGACGTCCCATATGCTGCTACTTACCACTTCTCTCTCTCTCTCTAGACCTGACGAAAACGATATCCTACCTTACTTACAAGCCATGGGACGACTGAAGGATGCAGTAGATACAATCGAGAAAAGCCAATTGAAATCATGCGAAAAGGCGACTTTCCAAACGGTAAGTAAAAGAAAAAGTAACGGACATAAAAGATCTAACTTTGCAAGGATTGCTTCTTAGAAACAACTTCTCAAGGCTGGCATGCTACACTTGGAGACTCTGTTCCGCAAATGGTTGACAACAGTTAGCTTTCCTGTGGACGTACATACGATCTTGGAATCAGGTAACGATTAAAAAGTGAAACGAAGGACAAAAGTGTGTGATGTGACATACTCACTCCCCGGTTTTAATAGATGAGATCAAGCCCTCTTCGACAGCTATGCAGCAACTCTCTCAACTTGCCACCTATATTGCGACGTCGGTGACTGAAATCGGATACACCGTAGACTTCACCAAACCCTATGCTGATATTCGATCGATCTACATGCAAAAGTCACTGGCACCACTATCACAATCCGTCCAATCGTCTGAAAAACACAAGGGGATCTCGTATGAAAAAGGATCTAGTGAATTCCTAAAGTATATGGAATGCTTTGTGAAGATGGTCAAGGTAAGTAAAGAAGGGCGAGCTACAGTACTGTTGATCCAGGGCACTTATTTGTTGTCTCTCTTTTGACTCTTAGTCTGAATGTGCCTTCTCCCGAAAGATCCTTGGCAACGCCTCTCAGCGCACGATTGCACTCAAAGCGACGCTTGGCCCACCCTTGGCTGAATTTGTTGCTGCCGGTCGTCAATTGGTGGCTATTGCGAAACGACTCCCTTACAGCGAATCTGTGTTTGTGTTTGACATTCTCGAAAAGTACGAACGGGATTCGAAACCTACCTTGGATGTGATTGGCAAGGAATACGACCTGGAACTGAAGGAATTGACAGATCTGATACAGTCGGTGATCACCACGGCACTCAAAAGCTTTTACGACTTTATGGAAGATATCAAGGGCAAACGGGAAACGAATACGATCATCAATATCAGTAATGACGGCACTGTCAATGAAATGACAAGTAACGTAAGTAACAAAGGTGACACCCACGGAGTCTAACCCCCGCCCCTTCCTTCTGTCTGTAGGCCCTGAACTACCTCAAACGTTTGATCATGTGGAGGGATATGGTGGAACCATTACTGATCTGTATTGGCGACGGCGGGTGGAATCAACCGGTGACGGGCCAAGACATCTCCTTTGATAAGCTGAAATTCGGTGGCGGGTCGTCGTCTCTCGGTGCGGCTCTATTACAAAAGTTCCTGGCGGATGCACTCGACCAACTGTGTATCTCACTGCAAACCAAATCGCGGGGATACAAAAAGCCCACCTTGGCCACGATTTTTTTGCTCAACAACTACAACTACATCCTTCGCCAAGTCCGATCACCCCCTCTGAATGCGCTGTTTGATGAAGGCACCGAGGCCAAGTTTGGCAAGCTGGTCAAGAAACAACTGGATGGCTACCAAGAATCTTGGAAACCTTGTGTGGAGAATCTGATGGACGTAACCTATGTCCGTGGTGGCACTATCAGGAACGCTCTAAGTAGTACCGACCGCCAGATGATCAAGGACAAGTTTAAGGTAAGCAAAAAGAAAACTGATCTGTTTGGTTTACTTTATCTTTTGTTGCTTTATATAGAACTTCAATATGGAATTTGATGAAATTTGGCGAGCTCAGACTGCGTATGCTATCCCCGATCCTGAGCTTCGAAGCCAGGTGATTAGGAATGTGAAAAACGTGATCGTACCAATGTATGGCCGCTTTTTGGACAAGTAAGTCAATGCGTACCCCCCTCTTTGATGACTGATAATCACTCATCTTTACTCATTCCATTCAGGTACCAAAGCACAGAATTCACAAAGAACCCAAGCAAGTATATCAAGTATGACAAGGACAAATTGGATAGAATGATCAGCCATCTCTTTGAACCCACTGCCTAGAAATGTCCACCTGTAGATATAGTTTACCCTACGTATTACCCAATTGTCCCTAATAAAAAAAGAAGAAGATCCCTTTTGTTTGATATGAAGTCTGATTTTTTATTGTAAATGTAGAGCAAAAGGGGTAAATTGGGTGTGCGTGTGTGTGTGCGATGTGGAGATATAGAATGATATGGGGTAGATAGATGTATAACTAAGCTAAAAGAGAAGGTGTATCACTAACAATAGATAACAAAGGGGTAAAGAAAACAAGAGGGTCAATCAAAAAAGCGAGAAATCATCCATGGCAGTAAGATCAGGGGGAGGTGAATCGGAAATGTTGGTGGTAGAAGTGAGCTGGGCAAACTCGGCAAAGATATCATCGTCATCCAGGATATCGTCAGCAGTGGAGGTGTGATTTACGATGATGCTAGAGGAGGCGGGTGTGGTTTGAATGGATCCAAAGAGTGCAGAGGGAGATAAGGGACCAGGGTCGGGTTCGATAGAAGAAGCTGGAGAAATGGATTGGTCGGATGTGGTTGAGAATAACGAGGTGGTGGATGTACAAGCCGAGGAGGAAGAAGAGGAAGAAGAAGAGGGTGTGTTGTGTTTGCGATAAGGATGATACCGTCGATGTGATGATGATGTAGAAGGATAGCAAGAAGAAGACATTGAAGAAGACATTGAAGACTGATACACAGAGTGACCAGAGTCGATAGGATTGCTGCTCAAGAGAGGCGGGAGGGTGTGTGACCATACACAGCCAAATGTGCTTGGGGTGTTAGTGGTGGGTGATTCAAATCGGCAAAGGCTTGAGAAGTAGTCGTTTGTTGAAGGTACTGGGCAGTCATGTTCAGAAGGTGTATAGAGTGGTTGAGGAATGATGTGGATGGTAATGTGCTTAGTAGGCAACAAAACGAGAGTGTGGTTGGTTTGGAATACGTTTCAAAAAGTCAATGGAAAAAGGAAAACAGGAAGATGGCCGTGCCTGTTCTGTGATGGAATCCTTTTCCAGTTGAGGAGGAGAGAGAGCACAAGAGGTATAAGACAAGTTTGTAGATATAACCGTTTCGTTCAAGGACAAAAGGTAAAACCAAATGGGGTGATAATGTGTAAAAGAGTAGCAAAAGTAAAAGAAACGCGGAAGAGGAGAAAGAAAAGAGAGGGTTGAGATTATTGTAAACTTATACATGGCGCTTTGTGTTCCAAACCCCGCCATGTGATTGGCCAGGACAAAAGTGGTAGTCGGGGTTTCAAACCTATAAACTTCGCCACCTTGAAAGAAGCCCATAAAGAGAGGGTATCCAAGCGTTTTATTGCATGTGGTACACTGGTATAAATAACATCACTACACTTCTATAATCGCCAGCTATATAACTATGCTATCACTATGTTACTATCCATTTAGCGCCCTTCAGTTCTAACACCAAGGTCGAATCATCCACGAGATCTTCATCCCACCACCAATGCAAAAGCCAATAATCTTGGCGAGTCTGATGCACTTTCCATTTCCCTCGAGACACCACCACTTGAGTAACCACGTCAGCCTGCTGTGGACGTCTGAAGGCCGGATTAGGGAATCCGTGATTGGGCACATAGAGTTCGGTCACCTTGGTAGTTGTGGTCGTACTAGGCTTGAATTCATAGCGGTAGTAGGCGGCGGCTTTTGTGGTGGGTGAGGTGAATTTGACAGCCACCGGGGTTCCTGCAGTCAGTCGAGGGCGCGGGCGATAAAGACATACCAATTGCCGCTGATTGATGCCTTGGGGTAATAACATCTTTCGATCCAGTTCTCCAACCATAGTGGGTGACGGTGAGGGTGATTTGATAGTCGATACTGGACTATCGAGCTCGTTGATTGACGCTGATTCCGCAGTGTTGACGAATGGTGTGAGTGTGCTAGCATACTGATCAGGGGCACCTTGCTGCCAGATACTGAGGTCTTCTCCATTCCAAAGATCACCCCAGAACGGATCGTTGTCAGGTACATATTGCCATAGAGTATAGTTCAAAAGCGTCGCCTCCACCGCATTGATGCTGGCATCCATAGCCTTGTTTTGAGACGAGTCGGGTTTGGTGATGTCGTTTACTGCACGTGATGAATGATCTGCGAAGAAGAGAGAGACAATCCATAGCCAAAGTTGTTCCAAGAGGGATGAAGACGCCGCCTCCGCCGATGATCCGTCCTTCATATCGTAGGGAATCCCAATTTCACCCAGCAAGCAAGGATAGTTCCCAATTTGTTCCAGGCCTTCCGCGCGTATGGTTTCCATCTGCTTGATGAAACATTTTCGGATCGCCTTTTCCCCCAAACATAGAGCACGAAGAAATCGCAGCGGTCCAGAGCCATACTTGCCACGATTCAAGTTGATAAAGTCGATGTTGTAGCTGCACCATTTCTTCTTGACCAACGTCAGCCCGTCGTACCAATGAGGAGTATACACCAGCCTGTCGAAAAGAGGGTCGTCTGTGGGCAGTTTGGGTGGTTTGTCCAAGATAGGAGGCTGGACAAAGATGATGGCGTTGTTGTGGACAGCCCGGATCGCCTGGATGTACGAGGTCAGATAAGGAAGCCAGTAGTCGTGGGCAAAGTGAGTGGGTTTCTCAGAGGTTGGATCCGTGGCAAAATAATGAGGCGAGAGTAAAGTGGCGGTAGTCTTGTCCCAGAGCCCATGAAGTTCCCAGATGCAGCCCGCCTTTTCCCAGGACGCCCCGCGTTTCCACCCAAAAGTCATGCATGAATCATCCAATTCTTCTTGCGTCAGCCAGGCAGAGACAGTGTCCGCATCGCCACCACCGCCACCAGTAGAAGGATCAACAAGGATATCGCCTGTCTTTTTCGGGCCAGACCAGATAAAGTCGTAATGAGCCACCTTGCAGGGAATCCCACTTCCCAAGAGCATACCTTGGAACGGAGTAGGCATCAATCCCATCTTGAAGCTTGTGTCGCTGTCGTCCAACTTGTCGAGATCAGGGAATCCAAGGTAGCCTTGCCCAGGTTCATTCATTGTGTCGTAGCCCAATACCACCTCGTCTTCCAATCCATGTTGCCGGATCAGTAGTGCAAGTTGAGCAACAGCATTAAAAAAGTGCGACTGTAGATAATCTTGGATGTTGACTTGATCGATGATACACTTGGGCGCAAAGGTCTTGCCAGCAAAGAAGAGGGTGAATAGGGTGGCTGCTGCTAATCGTTGATAGTTGGTGTTCCAGATCATTCGTGGGAAAGTCTCCGGCTTGTCGTAGGTGTTCTGTACAAAGGCCGCTACTGTTGTATTGAAGTGAAGGGGATTCAAACCAGCAAGCGTCAAGGTCCAACCAGGATGGCCAGAACCTCCACATTGACGAGACCACTAGATAATAGGAGAAAGAAGAAGGTGAGAATCAAAGTAACTACCCTAGTGCTCAGCCAGGTCAGTCCCGTCAGTCAGGTCAGTTAACTTACAGTGTCTTGATGAGGGTCAATGAATACTTGAAGTCCATAGTATTGACATTTCTTCAGTAGCTGAATGACATAGTCCAAGTAATCCCTGTCATAGATCCCACTATCTCAATATGATACAAGGTGAGTCAGACATACCATACTTCCGGTTTCTACAGCGCTGCAAAAGATAAGCTGACTTACGGTCCTTCATGTTCAATGGCTTCCCAAGTAATCACAAACCGCAACAAGTTGAAGCCAAGAGAAACCAGCCTCTGGAAGTGAAGGTCAGCTTCTTCCAAAGGAAAGGGTCGTCCAACAAACGTGACCTTTCTATCATAATCCACCCAGAAGCCTTGACGAGAGTGTGATGGAACTCCAACAGGTAGCTTGGCCCCACCGCCTACATTGATGCCATGGAAAAGGAGTGTTCGTTTCGTTTCCTTATCAACAAAGAAGGGTCCGTTTAAATCTATCATTGCCAAAGATCGACGCTGGTGATGATAAAAGAAGTAAAAGAGAAAGGAATAATCGACATCGGCAGAAACCGAAAAAAGTTAACCCGACGGCATTTTAGCGGAGTTTGAAAAACAACAGGTTAGTCCGTTCACACACACAAGAGACACACTCACACCTGATATCTGATCAAGTATACACTAGAAAAGAGAAATCACTGTATCACTACTGGAATCACATCTTGTACTATGTGCTACTCACTTTTCAGTAGCAGATACGAATGATCTTTTTTTTTCCCAGAGACCAGGGACGAATTAAACGCCGCTCGTGACAAGCTGATCTATCAGATCACATCCCCGGGCTAACGCTGAAAGATTGTGAGAAGGATAACCTCACTCTACGGTCACATGGCATTCTGATACCATCTCATGCTCTTTATGTCAATCTATTATAGACACACGAATGCATGTGTCATGTGCGAGGGCTACCATCTTCAACAGTGGAGCTCTTCTACTAACCCAAGAAACAATCCCCGCTGCTTTCTATTGGATTGCCGTACTTTTACTCCAACAACAAGGGTGCATCTACTCTTGTTTGGCAAGATTCGCAT
>LT552933.1:162770-172904 GCA_900079185.1 Absidia glauca
CAACCAAGTTTTATTGAGTGAAGGAGACTATGTTTATTGAGTGAATGAGACTATGTTTAAGCTACATGGGAGACTACGTGGGATTTATAAAGGCTAAGCTAGTGTCTTGGCCAAGAGAAAGGAGGATGAGTGTCATGACCAAAAGAATGGAGGGGGGAGTGTCAAGACCAAGGGAATGAAGGAGGGACGAGCTGACCGGCGGCGTAAAAAGTATCAGTGGTAGTGGCCAACAAGGAGAAGGTAAGCGAGTAGTACTCTCTAGCAATGCAAAAGGTTAGGCAATCTACCTTGGAATGGGAGTGCACCTAAAAAAGTTGTGAGGATTTGCTTATGTTTTTCGTAACCCTTGCGTCCAATCCCTAATCTATGTGCTTATCCAACATGTCCTGGCCAGAGAACCTATATCCGTTGTTATCTCATCCGATCATCTAAGAAAAAAAGGAGCAATGATGCAAAAGGCAAATGTCAGTCTTGAAAAGACAAAAATGGACAAGAGGTGAGAAGGAGAGAGTTACCGTGCTGTCGTCGTCTAAGGCCGTTGCATAAAGGGCGAGTCGTTCGTGGTGCGGTGTTAATGTCGATGACAAGAAAAAAAGTGATGAGGAAGGGAAAGAGGAGCGAAGAAATGGATTGGTGGAAAAAGTGGCTCTTTGTAGCTAGGGCGGCGTTTAAAACCCAATGGGGCTGCAAGGCATCTGGTGCCAACAGTTGATTTTTTTGCAAGGAAGCCTTTAGTGTGGATTGTTTATTCAGGGCAATGAAAGAAAGAGAGAGAGAGAGAAAGAGATACAAACAATGAGTGAGGGGTTTCTACATAAACAGACATGGTAAAAAGTACTACATACATATAAAAAGAAGGAGGGGAAAACAACTATACAATAAGAGAGAGGGGGGGTGCAAGACTGTCACTAGTGATCATAACCAGGGTAAATGGGTAGTGTGTTCGTGGTGGAAAGGGCAGAGGGTTGAATCGGAGGAAGTTGCATGATGAATCTGTTTTGATGATATTGTTCACTATCTTGCATTGGTTGGTCGGTCATAATGGCACGCAATGGCGGCAACTTGGCTCCC
This sequence comes from Absidia glauca, assembly GCA_900079185.1. Taxonomy (NCBI): domain Eukaryota; kingdom Fungi; phylum Mucoromycota; class Mucoromycetes; order Mucorales; family Cunninghamellaceae; genus Absidia; species Absidia glauca. The sequence goes on from LT552933.1 coordinate 163,842, forward strand.
CAGGAGTGAGCGTGGTCTTGGTGAGGCATAGGAGTAGGCGGTCGTACTGGTTGAAAGGCTGATGGATGATGATATTGTCCGCTGTAAGAAGGAGGCGAAGACGGTATATGTTGTTGCTTTTGTTGTTCTGATAACATTGAAGAGGAAGAGGAAGAAAAGGAAGATGATGTGGATGACGATGAAGATGAAGAGAGGTGGTATGATGCCAGTGGTAAGGCTGGTTGTTGCTGTGGCGTAGGTTGATATTGATCTATGGTCATCGTCGGAGGTGATGCTGAATAGTAATGTGCATACGTCGGCGAAGGAGGAGTGGACATATGAGTTAGAGAAGGCGACGATCGGTATGGTTGTTGGTGTTGCGGTGTATAGTCAGTCGATGATTGTGGCGATGGATATATAGTTTGCCCGACAGCGGGATCACGGGAATGGTAATCGTTGTAATCTGAGCATAATGGCTGAGAAGGAAGAGCTTTGTAGGCATCTTTATAATGAGTGAGGTTTTGCTGGTCATGCTGCTGCTGCTGCTGTGATGGTTTGCGTTCGATGGAAAGGAATCTGCCAAAGTGGACGTCTTGAGATTGTTGTGGTGCGTAAGATGGCGGACTGACTTTTCGTCTCGATGCTCGTTCCATTGACTTTGATGTGTCACCCTTCGTCGGTTCCGTTTCGTTAAGCTGAGATGATGTCGATTGTCGTTCTGGTTTTCGTTTCCGAGTGGTTGTTCTAAAGCAAGATGAAAGATGATATTTAGATGGTATCTTTTGTAGAGATTGTAATGTACCACTTACGCTTGAAGTCGATGTTCTTTCCGTATCCGCATTTTTACCCCTTGATCAGAGAATGTGCGTGATAAAAAGGTCGCTTCCAGAGGACCGGGGAAGTGTTTTGGAATGTAGACAGTGAATGGTTCTGAGAGTAGTGTGCGTCTATTCTGGACAAGCTCCCTACAAAGACAAGAGTTAGTAAGCATGACCAAGTGGACTATGACAACCATGACTTACTCGACGATCTCAAAGAGACTAAACTGGAGTTTAAAGATCCCGTTTTTCTTGACGGACAGGTCACCAAATACATAGAATCCACCATCTATAGAATGAAAGAAAAAGTCAATAAGAGGAAGATGTAATCTTGAGCAAGACTTACCTTGATTGTCAATATCACGAAGTCGGTGTAGAGAGGAGACAGTTGTGCCTGAAAGATAGTCCTGAGCAGGCAAAAGTAGTTCGTCGTTGTTACTTGCATCCACGAGGTTCGCAACCAAATAGTAAAAGGGGCTTTGTAGGCACTTTCTATAAAGAGGTTCAAGGATGAGTACATGTGTTTAATGTATAACAGCGATCTTGACATTACTTTGTTTCTTCCGTTGAGCAATGCAACCATTTCATTTGTAGAATAGGAGGAGGTTCGATCGGTCGTCGGTCTGGTCATGGTAAAAGATGAAGAAGGAAAAAAGTGATGGTTAGAAGGAAGAAAGAGCGAGGAAAATCGGAGTTTTAAAACTTGGTCCCCCTTAAATACTTTACCCCTTTCGTTGATGACACTCATTTTGGCTCGGTCAGGCTGTTGCCTTATAACAAGATCGTAGTCTCTATAACAATAGGGTGGTGATCATCATGTTAGTGGTCGTAAGGATGGCATGGTGTTGATTGTGATGGTTACCTAGTGGGAGGTAACTCGGACAGAGAGCTAGAGATAAAGCGGTAGCTACAAGAGCTCTGTTCTTGGTCAGCCATGATGAAGAATGGTGGTTCAAAGGGTAGGGCAACAATGTGGGTAAGTAAAAGTGGAAAAGTGAAAAAAAAAGAAAGAAAGAGATAGACGGGAAAAGAAAGGTTATCATCTTTTAATCTAATGATTGATACAAAACATCTTTATTGGGCAAATTTAGTAGGTTATGGTGGTTCTCACTGGGAGAAACGCTTTCATGTTCCATATTTAAATGGCTCAATATGAATAAATTTTCCCAAAATGGGAAATGCCAAGACTTTGTGCGCTGCTCTCCCTCCCCTTTATCCCGGTAGTCGCAGTTTGCCCGTATCACAGCCATATAGATCATTCCCTAAAGCAAATATAAATAGATGGAACCCAAAAAGCGGAAGCATGTATACCCATCCACGCTGTCAGCCGGTTTTCTACTCTTCCCCTGGCAACCACACTGTACCTGCACAACTTGTATGCATCTTTGTCCTCTTTCTCTCTTCGTTGACTAACATTACTAAAGCAACACCCTTGCCTATGGTCACATTACACAGAAAAGTTAAAATGACCCTCCGTTCAAACAGTTTTAGAACGGATCTATCTATCACCAGCCAACGGCGGAGTTTGAATTCAGGAACGAGGTCTCTTCCTTAGTACAACTTTTTTCCGTGACATGAGAAGGAGGATTGACCTATTATCAAAAGATGCCAACCAGAAGGATCAGATCACAAGAAATTATTCCTCTTGGAGGGTATATTTATAGACTGTGCAAACAAAACCTTTTTGAGCATCAACCATCATGATCGGCGGAGTTTTTATCATAAACCCCGCTCGCCCAAAAAGTTTTTTTTGTGCCGGTGGGCTTCCTCGGTGGTCAGCGTCCCTGTCGTTTCGACACTACACCTCTTTTCTATTGATGGGCAATCCAGAATGTCTTGGCAAAAACATAATAATACTGAATGAAACAAACTTTATTTCACTGTTAAGGAAGGACACAGTCAATCAATCATATGCTAAAAAAGACTAAATAGTTATAATACAAAGGGAATGGGGGAGGGTTCTATTATAAGTTGAGAATGAGGAAGCCGTTATCATCGATATCATCCACCAAATCAAAGTCTTGAAGGGCGTCGTTATCGTCCAGATCAGAGTCTTGCATGTCGTCGTCGTCATGGTCACCATCGTCCAGATCAGAGTCTTGCAAATCCTCGTCGTTATCGCTGTCGCCGTTATCGCTGTCGTTGTTGTTGCTGCTAGTTGACATGGGATCAGAATGGGCAATGTTAATAACCGCATCGCTTTCGTCCGAAACATCATCATCATCATCATCATCATCAGAAGTCGCTGAGTTTGAAGAGTGGCGTTCCCATTCCGCTTGCTTGTAGTGATCCAGTTGGTCCAATATCAACCCAGCTTGCTTGACCAGATCCTTGCGTTGCTGTCGAATTGTTTCGTCGCCGTCAGAAGAGATGTTGTCCAGTTGGAGTAGAATGCGCATGATGTTGTCTTCATAAAGCAGGAATTCGTAGTTCTTGGAGACCGTCGGGACTTGGACCAAATCAGCAGCCGTCGTGGTGTCATGGTGTTGTTGTTGATCGTTAAAATAGAGGGACGAAGCTAGAACCTTCTGATGAGATTCGTGGATCTTTTCCAATTGTTGCTTGATCTGGTCCAGAGTTTCCAATTTCGATTTCTTCTTGTCGTCATCCATTGAAGCAGTAGGAGTATCATCAGTCAGAGCCACAAGGAGTTCATCAGCGTCAGAGTCATCTTCTTCATCTTCATCCATAGGTTCGGAAGCAGCAGCAGCAGTAGTAGCGGGGGCATCATCAGTCAGTACCAAAAGAGTTTCATCAGCATCATCGGAGTCTTCTTCTTCATCATCATCCATAGGGCCCATAGTAGAACGAGTATCGTTAGTCAGCACCAAAAGGGAATCATCAGCTTCAGCATCATCAGAGTCTTGTTCAGGTTCCACAGCAGCAGAAGTAGGCATAGTCTCATCCTTGTCATCATCCCCTTGCAATATCTTGGTCACCAGGCTTTGTACCAAATCAGTCCATTCATCAAGAGTATCCTCCTTTTCGTTGTCACCTTGTTGCCAGTAGAGTTGTCGAGCAAGTGCTTGTCGCGCCATCTGTTGCTGAATCTTCTTCTCTTGCTCTTGTCGGGCCATCTGTTGCTGAATGAGCTTTTGTCGCTTCACCTCTTCTTGTCGCTGTTGTTGGATCTTCTTCTCTTGCTCTTGTCGGTGAAGTTGTTGAAGGAAGTTCACAAGGCGACGCTGATCCAAAGCTTGCTGATACTTTTGCTGTTGTAGTTTGCCACGGCGTTGTTCCTTTTCATGTTGTTCCAGAGCGGCTAAGGCCATGCGTTGACGTTGACGTTGACGTTCCATTTGACGATAAAGTTGGTACTGACGTTGCTCCTCCAGGTAAGCTTGTTCTTCTCTCCATCTTTGGTAGTTCAGATAATCATTCAAAGAGGAAGGTTGCACCAAGACAGGGGAAGGGCCATAGATTGCATACATTGTTGTTGTTGTTGGTTGAGAGTGTGTAGGTAGAGTGTTGAAGTAACTATTGTATAGTAAAGTAAAAAAAGAAAAGAAAAGAGAAAGAGTTGAATGCCATCGTTTATATAAGGGTTGGTTGGTAATGGCTTACCTGACGCAGTAGAAGGTGCCAGTAGTTCCTGGAACACACCGTATTATTCAAACCCCGCAAAGAAATCTCTAGATGATTCTTTCCACGCACGAGTTCGTCATTTCCCCAGTCTTGATGAATAATGTTCGGTGATCCATCACAAGGCGGCTTCCCAAGTTCACCAGTCAGCAAATGCAAGCCACCTCTTCTTTGCCAGTACTTTGCCAGTATGGGGAAGGATTTACTAAGCAACGTCAACTTCCACTTCATGATCGTCACAGGGGCGTAGAAGGATCCAGCAAAAGGGGAGATCCAAGCTCCTTGACAAACAAACGCATTAGCCTTCTTGGTTTCCTTCACCTTGATAGTCCTTTACTTACCGATCCTAGAGCACCAATGCTAGAATACTAATGCTCAGAGCCAATGCTAGAGAGAGAGGATGGTCAAGTCAACATTAATTAACAAGCACTATTCATGCTCCGCGGACGGAAACGTCCGCAACTTTAGAAATAGTTTCCTCCTAACTTTACATCAATAAAGCTTACCATACTTCGTCAATGACATCCTATACACTTTATAATACACATATCAAAATTTGAACGGGTTTCGACATGTTAGGAGCATGGGGGATAAGATCAAAAACAGCCTCTAAACTTCCATTTTAGGAAGGACGGAAACGTCCGCAACTTCAACATGGCATACGTCGACCGTAACAACATCATTTTATTTCCAACACATAGAGCTTCTAAATCAAGTCTATTCTAGTTATTATGACCCTAAATTGAAGCTATCACTGTAGCTACATGATGATTTGCTGATAACCACATAGTTACACGAGCATCTTGTCTGGTTTTTTCTATCTTTTTTCTTGCATTGCCTTCTGCATCAAGAAGAGAAAGAAAGAAGGACAGGGTAATATTTTTGAAGTCAAGGTTAGTCCAGAGGCCTGTTTCAAAACTAAGCTGAAGCATTTTTATTGATTAGAATTTGAGGTCAAACATGCGGACGTTTCCGTCCTTTGCGGACGGAAACGTCCGCCAGCTAAAGTGCCTGTTAATAAGCCAAGGGCGAAAAGACAAATGTTCATATTCAGTTACATTCAGTTTATTTACACACCACGATAACGATTGACAGTATACAGTAAGGGGACATAAAGAGGTGTTATGTAATCTATATTGGAAGAGGCAATGGGTAAAGTGGAAGAAAGAGAAGAAAGAAGAATAAATACCGGAGTTTGAAAAATCTGGATTGAAGTGAGCCTTATAAACAAATGTCGGGGCTCTTCACTTTTCTTTTTCTTTATCCCCTTCCTTGTGGAATCCTCTGTCCCATCTAAACGAAAAGAAGAATCAATCTTCTTTTGGGTAAACATTCCCTTCGTTTTACACTCAATCTCCTTGTCATTTCTATATCTCTTGTCATACTTGTTATACCTCTTACTCATCTTGTCACTGTAAATATCAAGCACTCATTCTTCCAACCTTATCTTTATCCACACCCCCAACCCTCATTATAATACATCACAAGCATTGTCCTTCACCTTGATTATGAACAAAAGCAACACTCAGCAGCAACAAATACAACCTCTAACCTGTCATGGCCACACTCGCCCGGTGGTTGACTTACAATTCTCTGATCCCATCGCTGATGGTCCCCTCTTGATATCCAGTTGCAAAGGTAAGGTTGACTTGACAGACCCATCTCGTTCTCATATTCTCTTTTGCAATAGATGGCAATCCCATGTTACGAAACGGAGTCACAGGTGATTGGATCGGCACTTTCCAAGGCCACAAAGGTGCGGTATGGAGCTCCCGACTGACTCGCCAGGGCCACCTCGCAGTGACGGGCTCTGCAGATTTTACAGCCAAGGTATGGAACGCTTACTCTGGAGCCACCTTGCACACATTCCAACATGACCATATTGTGCGAGCCGTGGATGTCAGTGGCGACGGCACTCGGATTGCGACGGGCGGCAAGGAGGCGAAACTACGACTGTTTGATCTCTTTCGACCTGACGCACCTCCTTTGGAAGCAGTGGGACATACCGCCATGATTCGATCTGTGGTATGGGACGATCTACGACATCGCTTACTGACGGCTGGTGAAGACGGCTTGATTCGCATCTGGGATCTACGTACCATGCGCCATACCGATACAATCACTTGTCCTGCTCCGATCTCTGACATGACTTTGGCGGTGGATCGATCTTGTTTGATGTGGACATCGGGTAATACGGCAAACTTTTGGAATGTGGACAGGTAAAAAAAAAAAGAAGCACGATAAAGCCTATTACTACAATACTGACAAAAGCCTCTTTTTGCCCACTCTTCTCTCCAGTTTACATCATGACGATATCACGACACATGTATTGCAAAACAGCTTGTCATCTGTATCACTCCATCCCAACCATACAACCTTTGCAGCTGGCAGTAATGATGATCTGTGGGTCCGCATTCATGACTTTGCTACCGGGGAAGAAAAAGGTAAGGCACAATGAAAGAAAAGGACGGCGACGGAACGAGAATGTGCTGATTCCGAGGAACGACATTTTCCTTTTTTCGATCCCGGCTGACACTGAACTTTGTTTTTGTTATTGATTGGTCCCTTAGAAATCTATAAAGGTCATCATGGGCCCATCCACACTGTCAGTTTCAGCCCTGATGGTGAAATACTTGCTACAGGCTCAGGTAAGACGCAAAAAGACTAAGGTGGAGGGAATGCCTTTTAAACGAACCTTTTCATTTGTGCATAGAGGACGGGACTGTGCGCTTATGGAAGACCGGACCAACCACTACTTCTTATGGCCTTTGGAAATCCAACAACTCCCCTTAATAGTGATTAGCAATGTGTAGTGGTAGATTTGTACTGGACCCTCTGATTCAGGGACGGTATCCATGGTGATGACGATGATATAGATGATCCATTTGGTTTAGTGTGATATAATAAAATAGTTGCTCTTCAAGAACCATGACAATGTCGTCATTCAATCATACTAAAGGTATCGGAGAAGGATGGAGGGGGGTCTTATTCTTCCATGAGTGGACATCGGAGTTTGAATGTTAATAATGGAAGGGGGTGAAGGGGCCTTAAATGTCATCAAATGCGGGGAAACAGGGGGGAAGTCAGGCATGAAAAAGTGAGCTCATCATCTGAATGATCATTTTCCTTGTTTTTCCATTTACTTTCAGATGCTAGAGGGTAAAAACAAAGTCAAGAGCATAGGCCACAAGGAAGAATGGTGACGATAACTGATGACTGTGTGGATCACTTCAGCTGGAGTGCCACTGTAGATGAGTGGTTTGGACGTTCACGTGGTACGGGCAAGTAAGGAAGGAAGGGGCAAATATAGCGACTGAGATGGAAGAAAACGGAAGAATTGCCCAAAGTCCGTGAATTTCCGACTCAACAGGGCTGTTTCGGTCAGTGGAAGGCTGTTAGTCAGGCAAAGTAAACTCAGACAGATCCCAACCACAGGGAGGGCGGATCGGAGTTTGAACTTTTCTCCACTTTCACGCGCTTAAGCGAAGATTTTCCTCCTCCTATAAAAGATTCTCTTTTTTCTTTCTTCTCTCTTTCCTTTCTTCTTATCTTTTTTCTCCACACTTTTATCACTCTCTCTATACAAAATGGTTGCTTCTCCCAGACCCGGATCTCCTTTCCATGGCCGTCCCTCCAGCTCATCTTCCACTCACACCAAGGTTGAAGAAGAACTCCACGATGTTGCCGGTATTGACTATGACAAGGTAAGAACGAGTCTCTTCCAATAGTTGGCCCTCTTTACTTACAGTTTCTTTCTCGCTGTCTACTCTAGGTCACCATCAAGCGTAACCCTTCCGTTGCTGTCTTGTACGAAGAAGCCTTGACTTATGAACAAGGTACTGTGATCTCCTCTGCTGGTGCTCTCTGTGCTTACTCTGGCAAGAAGACTGGTCGCTCCCCCAAGGATAAGCGTATTGTCGAAGAAGAAACCTCCAACAAGGACATCTGGTGGGGCCCCGTCAACACTCCTATCTCTGAAAAGGTGTTCTCCATCAACCGTGAACGTGCTATCGATTACCTCAACACCCGTCCTCGTCTCTATGTCTTTGATGGTTATGCTGGTTGGGATCCCAAGTACCGTATCAAGGTTCGTGTCGTTGCTAGCCGTGCTTACCACTTGTTGTTCATGCGCAACATGTTGATCCGCCCTACTGAAGAAGAATTGGAAGACTTTGGTACCCCTGACTTCACTATCTTCAATGCTGGTGAATTCCCTGCTAACCGTTACACCACTGGTATGACCTCCACCACCTCCGTGTCTGTCAACTTCAAGCGTGCTGAAATGGTCATCCTCGGTACTGAATATGCTGGTGAAATGAAGAAGGGTGTAAGTTATAATAAGAGATCAAATAGGATACAGGGGATAGAGAAAGAGAAAAGGAAATTGACTCTTTGGTTTGATTTGGTTGATTAGATCTTCACTGTCATGCACTACTTGATGCCCAAGGCTGGTGTCTTGTCTCTTCACTCCTCTGCTAACGAAGGTCCCAACGGTGACGTCTCTCTCTTCTTCGGTCTCTCCGGTACCGGTAAGACCACCTTGTCTGCTGATCCCAAGCGTAAGTTGATCGGTGATGACGAACACTGCTGGTCCGATGATGGTGTCTTCAACATCGAAGGTGGTTGCTACGCCAAGTGTATCGATCTCTCTGGTGAAAAGGAACCCGATATCTTCAACGCCATC